>JAFIRS010000389.1:0-600000 GCA_018342105.1 Gonioctena quinquepunctata | reverse complement strand
TTTTCATTTGCCAATTCGGCGTTTAAAAAGACTAAGGCTCTAACTTAAATCAGAGGGTTAACAAATAAATTTTGCAATGAAGAAATGCAAATGTGTGGTATTCAATCAATTACTAAAAAGGAAATACAATACAATGGGACAGTTTTATCGGGGGTTTTTTCCTATATAATATCATCAATTAAAAGTTGTGTATCCCTGCTTTTTGATCTCAGGTGTCTTTTGGTCAAAATTTTATAGATCTTCGTGAGTTTGTTGGTTTAACGATATGAAAGTTAATATATTGCAAGTTTTTTCCCCTTGAAACTAATTAAACTTTTGGAACGATTGAACAAAAAATTGTTCCTAAATATTTTTTTTGGATGTGATGTGGGAGAACAAACCCTCAGGTCCTTGTTCTTTTTCCCGGTTTTGGTTTTTTTCATGTTGTCCCCTTTTTCTTCTTTTCTCATGAATCTGTATTTATAAAACGAAAATAAAATGTATATCAAACTTTGGGATTAAAACTTAAAAAAGAACTCGGACGTCGAATACAGCATATCTCTAATATTTTCCCAATAAACTTTGTGAATGAAAATTGTTTCCCCCAAATGGTCCCCTCTCCCTTTTCTAGATAACTATACAACAATGGTTCGACGGGGTAACGACCCCATTCTAAAAATTTCTTGGTGGTTTCTTTTCATTGATATTCATGACAATCTACAGTACTTTCCCCCGCGTTTTGATTTTCTTCGGAAATGATGATTATTTTCCGATACAATTTTGTTTCGGTATCGGGGATATTCATGTAGTGGTTTAACAAAATTCTGGAACAAATGATACCGAATAAAACAAATGGTTCCTCGGATTTCTTAAATCTAAAAAAAAGTATTAAAAAAAATCAAATTTCCCAAAAATAAACATGGAAAAAAAAGATTTTAAAAATGAAATAAGAAAATTAAAAAAACCTCTTTGGAAATAAACTTTTGAGGGTTAAATCTACCAATAAATTAAATCTTGGTAGGGGTTGGAAACAGTTTTAACATCGAAGGAACTGTGATCGTGATCCACATGGAACATTTTATTATATTGAACGTGTGATGGACTGCTGGAAAGGTGAAATTTTTACCTTTTTCTAATGTGGGGAAATATCATTATTGTACTGTAACTCTTTTCGCCGTTTTCCCAATCTAAGTTGAGGTCATTGGATGCTTATAAAAAACAAAAGATGGGAATGTCAATTAGATTGAACATCATGAAAAAAAAACATTTTAAAATTTTTCCCGGACCCCCCAAAAAACAAAAATATAGGTAGGGGGTTGCCCCATTAAAAAAAAAAAAAAGTTTTTCATAATTTTTTTAATGCGACGTTCAATTTTTTTTCTTTTTCCATTTCCTGGGGTTTTAAAAAAAAATTTTTAACCCCTTTTTTTAACCCCTTTTTTAAGCTCCTCAAATGGGGAAATATCTATTTTAAATATAACCAATTTTTTAAAAATTCGTTCAAAGATATTTCTACCAACTTGTGACTGTTTATTATTAGCCTCTAACAATGGAAAACGCAAGTATCTCAAAATATCTTTAATTTCCTGTTTCGGAAAATAAAATAATAAATTTAAATCCCCCCCCCCTTTTTTTCCTTACTTTTTAAATTTTTTTTCAAAAAAAAATTTTTAGATATACATCCGTTTTTTGCGATAGGAATAAAATGGGCGGTTTGTTTAAAATAAAAAAAAAGATTATAAGCGGGGTAAAAATAGTTTTCATTCTGATTTCCCAATCAGCAAGTGATTGGCTGATTTATATAGTTGAGACCAGATATATGCAGTCCATATTTAAGTCAATTCAATGTTAACATAAATACGGGAACAACTTTGGGGCGTTTTAAAAAAAACCCGAGATTTTTAAAGAAAAAAAAAAAAAAATGGTAGTGATTGCTCATGTCGATTCGATTTCAAAGGGTACATAAAATTTTTTATGGTTATGTTTTTTTTTTCTTGGGAAAAACCATCCAAATGTTAAACAGAAATTCTTTATTTTTTTGGGGACTGAATAAAAGGTATAAATAAATTGGGGAGATATCTCAAAAATTTTTTTTCATCAAAATTTTAAAATATCGGGTTTTTACCCCTTTTTTTTCTTTTTTAATTTATTTTTTCTTAAAATTTTTTCCCAAAATTTGAAATTTTTTAAAACTTTACGGCTTTTTTGGGGAAAAAGTTCGTTCTTAAAAATTGCTTTTTTTCCCCAATGGATTAGTAAAACCCCCTTTTAAAAAAAATAAAAAAATTATTTTCCAATGTGTTCAACCTGTCCCCACAAAACAAAATTTTTCCCCGGTTTCCCAAAAATGTTGAAATGGTTCGTTGCTGGAGTCGGTTGCCCAACAATATCCACGTAAAGAGGAAAACCCCGGGGCCCCATCAGGTCCCAAAAAATTTACGGAAGAAAAAAACTGTAAAAAAGGGGGATGAAAAAATTCCATAAAAAGAATCATCACTCTTTTTTCAATGAAAGAAATCCTGCGAACAAAATAATGTCTGAAATAAAAAAAGGATGATTTAATTCCCCCTTGGTAAAAAGGAAGTGTGGAAAATGTTGAACGAAATAAATTTTCGTTATAAAAAAAATCAAAACAGAAAAAAATTTTTTAAAAGAAAAAACGGAATATCTGCTGGGGACGTTTTAGGGGGTTGACGTTTCGAAGGAAAACAGGAATATCATTATATGGAAAAAACTTGGTTAAATGGGATATACCTTTTTTTTAAAAATATGGGGGGCAAGCTGGAAAAAAACCCCCCGGGGAAAAAAAAAAAAGATTAATAATCCTCCCTTTTCCAAAAAAGGTTTTTTTGGGTGGCTAGTGGGATGCCTATACCTGTGGGTTCCCAGCATTTTAAAACGGACTGGAACTATCATGAAAACATGAATGCTGATATTTTTTTTTAAAAACTTCCCGCAAATGCTAAAATCTTTTCCTCCTGGGTTTTTTATATCAAAATAATTAAAAAAAATCCAAAAAAAAAACCCAATCTTCTTGCAAAAAAAAGGAACATTCATTTTGGGACTTAAATAAAACCATTTCACAAGAAAATGCTGAAAAAAAACTGGAATTGTAAGTTGAATAATAATAAAAAATTTAGTTTCCCCAAAAAAAACAAAAAAAAGTATAGGAAAATCGGGATACAGTTTTCCTTTTTAAAAATTCCCCCCTTTTTTTTTTAACGGGTAACCAAAAAAAAATTGGGAAAATTGGGATAATAAATTTATGCATGAATACTATATTTTTAATAAAAAATTTAAATGAAAATTAAATTAAACATCCTTTTGAACTCCTGAAATCTTTACTACCCTAGAATAAAATCAAAACTTCACCCCACAAAAGGGGAAAATTTAAGTTCCCGAATACTCGACGTTTTTTAATTTGAGGAAAAAAGCTGATTCAGTTTAGAAGATGCTCCGAAATGGGGTTTTTTAACTCTTGACATGAACAGCCTATCGATATTTTACGAACATTTTCGAACACAGTAACTCGATATTTCTAAAAAATTTTTTTATTCTCTCCTTTTTTCAATATTAAGCGGTTCAGTTTCGTACACCTTTTTTTTTTTAAATAGCCCCCCAAAAAAAAACCCCCGGTGTCAAATCCCCCCCAACAGGCTGGGGCCCCCCCTGGACCTCGCGGCCAATCCCCGGCGGGGGAAAATTTTTCCCAAAAAGTTTCTTCCCCTTTTGTTCGAATTCATTGGGGTTCGCATCCCCATTTCGTTGATTGGAGGGGCAACGTTTTTTTGCATATTAAAAAAGGGTTCCCCCGGTTTTTTTCACTGAAAGGGGTCCCACAATATGGGGTTTTCCCCATGTTCCCCCAGACGTTAATTTTTTCTGGATATTCAGTATGGTTTCCCCGGGGTTTTGGGGTTTCCCCCAAGCCCAATTTTGTCTAAAGGACCCCTTTTTCCATTGAGATAAAAAAGTAGATTCTCCTAAAAAATATTGTGGAATAGGTAGGATCCCCTTTCAAGGTTTTCCTCTTTTCGCAAATTCTGTTCTTCGATTGGGGGTTTTTTAGATAACTGGTTTTACCATTTTTATTTTTATGGAGCTTTTCCTCTTCAAAAAAAAAGCTGGGGCAACCCCAAACATCTTTTTTTAATCCCAATAATTTCTAAAACCCGACTGGGAAGGTTTCGTATGTTTTTTTTTGGTTTCCTGGGAGAGTTTGTTTCTTTCAGTAGACCCAACAGATGTGCTGGACAATTTCGAAATCATCATGTTGGGATGCAAACTTCCCGAATACCGAAAAAAACATCTCGTAAGACCGGGTTTTAAAAGCTGCTCTAGAGCGGGGGCCCAAACAGGCGCCCTAAAAAAAAAAAAAAACCGGGGGCCAGCCAACAGCATTTTTGAGGCTAGAGGATATGCAAAAACAATAAAAGTTCAAAAAATGCTCAAAAGCCAAAAAAAAGTAAAAACTTTTAAGTCCCAACGGATCCCTTTCATTTTGGTCTTTCCCGCTAAAAACTTCCTTCCAGCTCTTTTCCTCCCAACCGAAATGGAACACTAAAAAACCCCCGGAAAAAAGCCTATCTTTCCCCTTTTTAAATTCCCCCCCGGATTCTTCGGAAAACAACCCCAACTTCCCTATTGACGTCCTCCCCGAGATCCCTTTCCCCGTTTTCAAAAAGATTTTGGGGGTCCAACACCAACAAACCTGTGGATCGACGGAACCCCGATTGTTTAAAAAAATTTTTGAAAACCCGTTCTTTGAATTGTTCCCCTCTTCAATTTGGGGTTTTCCCTCCAATTGGAAAAAAATTAAAAAGGCCAGTCCCCAAAAAAGGGAAAAAAAACCCCCCCTGCCAAGCCTATCCCCCTTTTTTTTTAAAAGGGCATGGAAAAAACCTCAACATCGAGCTCATAAAAATTTTAAACCGGTTTCAAAAGGAAATGGCTTCCCCCCAGGGGAACGGTGACCGCCCATATTCCTATTGGGCTATCTATTTAAAGATGGAAAATTTGCTGTGGCTTAGTATCTCCCAAGGGTTCGATCGGTTTGGCCCGGGACTCCCCCAACCCATCTTTCCCCCCCATTTTCTCTCTTTTTTTCCTCAAACGGTTTTCCAGTATGGGTGGGTTTTATCGCCTCTCTCGGCGGGGTTCCGGGGTCCTTCTACACCAACAAACTTCCTCAAGCCTTTAAAGCAACTTCATGTCCCGCCGCTTTTCCGTGATTCCCCCCCCCTTTCTTGGGCCCCCATCGCCCGGGAAAAGAAATGCAGGGGAAAAATGTTAAAAATAAATATGGACTTAGCAACAATTTAATGGGGTCCCAAAACGGTAAAATTCTCAAAAAAAAAAAATTCTTTTCTCTAGGGATCCCCTTCCAAAATAACTTTGTCGGGTAACCATCCATGAAGTCATCCATATGTCTTGGTATTACTATCACAATAACCTTTTTCCGGGAAAACACGTGGGTCCCAAAAATGCATCCAAAAATTTTTTTGTTTCGTGCCAAAGCATTCCCCCCCTATTTATGGTCTAAAGGGAAATCCACCTGTCCAAATGTACCCTATTTGGGGGTGGCCCTAAACATTCCGAATTTGGTTCTTCCAAAATGCCTCCCTTCAAACTCCCCTTTTTTGGAACCCCAGGTTTGGGTTTTTTCCCTTTTTTAGATATTTTCATGGGCGACGCTCTTCTGAAATATCAACAATCGTTCCTCCTTTGGCAGTCTCTTCGAGATTAACCCGTCAAGTTCAGTCTTCACACCCCTTCGTGGTCACTTTGGAGACCTGCAGAACATCACTTTCCAAAGACTCATTCATCCAACGAACTGCGAGGCTTTGGAACTCATTGCCTAGGGAGGTGTTCCCCGAGGCATACAACCTCCAGAAATTTAAGAAGAACACCAACTCCTACCTTCTTTCCCTTGGTTCCCACGATGTTCTCTGAACATTACAGGATATCCCTTTTCGTGGGAACCAGGACATATAAAAAAAAAAAAACACAGTAGAAGGACACACCTCACAAACATTCGCGACGGAGGAAGTAGACTGTTGAGGATTCACTATCATCTCACCAATTATTTGAACTTGCTGTTCTTCCGGAATGGACGGATGACCTGGGGGCTTTTTGTTTTGTACACTACCGGTAGTTGAAAATTTGGTTACAAGTTCCCTTGAATATTTTCTACAGATAGACGATTCGGGAAACGATCATTAAACATTCTTTCGGTTTCGTGAAAGTTACGTCACACCGTAAATAAAATCGCTTCAATTTTTCTTCCAATGGACGAGAATTGACCATTTTAGAGATAGTTCACGTGGTACCTATTTACTAGTAAAACCGAAAACTAAATGAGAATATTTTAATTGAACAATGATGTTGGTTGTCGTATATTTCTGTCATTTTTTGTTTAAACAAAAAATAACCTATTAACCTTATCGGGTTGTTGGGCTTGCCATATGGCAGAGAAAACAAATATTTCTAGATGTATCGATATTAATGTGTTTGTATGCAGGTAATTATTAAATGTTCCGCCATTTTGTAGTAGGTGAAGATATTTATATTCTAGGGTTGTGAAGTATTCGTCAGGAGCTTCAAAATGATGTGTCACTAGACCCCCCTTTCAATTTACCGTTCAAAAAATAAAAGGGGGGACATTGAAGAAAAGCACTGTATATTTCGAGCACTGATGCAGAGTATAGTCAGTGGAAATAAAAATATAAAGGTCAATATATATATATATATATATATATATATATATATATATACAGTGGGGAATAACGGGGATCTTCAGTCAGCACAAGTTAACTATGAAAAACTTGTGCTGACTGAAGATCCCCGTTATTCCCCACTGTTCATACCAATTTACAGTCGTTATTTCTAAATTTATATATATATATATATATATATATATATATATATAAATAAACATATACATAAACACACATGCACCTAAATACACATATTGATAGCATCTAATATCTAATCACAAACAAGCATATTTTTACTTCTGTGATATTCTGTTTTTTCACAAATTTAATGTCATGTTATGGTATTTTTTCATTTTATGTGGATACATATTATTACATTGGATCTGTATCTTCTGCAAGGCATTACTATTTTAGCTCTCCTCCATTTGTCGAGTCTGCCCCAGAGAGTTGTTACCAGTCCGTTCATATATTTGTTTGAGATTAAACACCGCAGTGAGAGTTTTGTTCAGAAACTTCCATGCATTCCAACACTGTTATCACACGACTGCTATATTGCAACTAGTGAACATATTTCCAGGGATATACTCGTGCTTTTCCTCGAGTTTGCAGAGACAATGGAATCTCTTTGTTGAGCTGTTTGATCCACTAGGAATTCAACGCTGATTACTTCTCAGATTCTGCCACACATACGGGTTTTTATAGCTAGTTTCACAGTAGATACAAAAAGAAAATTAAAGTCGAAATTCTCTATAATAACTATCTTGTTGTTTTCACAGAGAAAAATGACCATTTTGATTTTTCAAATGTCCGCAATCAACAAGAAACTGTTTTGTTTTCGGGAATATCAAAAGATTCAACAAGGTATTTCATTATACAGAGTGTCCTAAAAGAAATGACCATTTTGATTTTTCAAAATGTAGGCTAGAATATAAAAAGATGACCTTACTAGTAGGAAAAGTTAGTTTTGAGATAATGGTACTTTTATAAATTTCTTGAAAATCGACAGATCAGTTTTTCAAGAACCGATACTACTTTCTGGTGCCGTTGCGTTTCATGCAATGATACGATATTTAAGAATAACCTAACGAGAACTGTGTTTCATTTTTAAAACAAGTTGTCTCAAATAGTTTTGATTGGAGTCAGTGTAGTTTTGATTGAAGTCAGTGTTTGAAATGCAGCTTGGATTAGTTATTAAGAAATCGTTTCTGCTATACTATAGTATATTTCAAGAATAACGTAGAGTAAATTCTCAGAACACTCATTTCAGAGACCTCGAAATACATAGGCGTGCATAGTTTACAAATGCTTCGTTTTATTTAATATGAATAAACGTTGAGATAATATATTTCACAAAGTGTATGATGAATGTTTTTGTAATTTGTTTGTATTTGAAAATATAGAATTATAGGTTTCTACTGTTATTTACAAGTTTTGATATTTCTTAAACTACCAACCTTAAATTTAATATATACTTAAGTTTAATATAGAGTCTTAAAAATCTGAACAACTATACTGAAACAAAATCAAACGAAAAAATTTAAAATATTACGATTTATTTAATTAAAACCATATAAACAATATTAATTGGAGAAAATGTGAAATAAACTTCTGGGCTACAGTTTACAGTGATAAGCTTCCTCATATTCTGTTTCAGACGGATTATCATCCGCTGCAAGATCAATTATTATAGGCTCTATTCTGCTGTCAATAATATGATCAAGCTCCCACATATGTTTCTCAATTTCCATAACGTGATTAATACATTTTTTCCAATTTTCTGTCGTTACTTCAGATATTGATTTAAGGAAGAGATTAGTCAGATCTGATAATTTATAATTTGTGTTATTTCGAGCAACGTTACCTTTGACCTGAGCCCATATTAATTCAATCGGATTGAGCTCTCAATGATAGGGTGGTAGGCGAAGTATTTCAATTCCTCTTTTTTGGCTACTCCTCAACGACATATTTTTTATAATTTTGTTTATGAATGTTGGCAATGGCTAATAATTCTGCTTTGTCATTGTATCGTTAAAGATTAATTTCTTAGAAATTAACCACGTTGCAATTTCATTTTTCTTCCATTGAGTAGTTGGTAAACGTTCAACTAATCTGGAGTGGTAACTTGCATTCTCCATCACAATAACTGAATTTTTAGGTATGAATTCAATCATTTGTTCGAAATATTCTTCAAACACGTCTCAGTTCATCTCTTCGTGATAATCACAGTTTTTTTTTATTCAAACAAAAGTAGACCCTTTTCGAGGGATCCATTTACACTACCAATATGGGTAACAATTAGTCGTCGACCCTTACCTGTTGGTTTTATGTTTTGTCTTTCAAACTCTTCCTACAGAATGCCCTTCATTAACCCACGTTTCGTCTAAATAATAAATGTTCTTGTTTTCTGTCCTAATTTTTTCTTAGGTAGTCTCGTCTCCAACATTCAATATCTTCGGAATCGATAAGCATTGACTGTCTGCCAAATTTTTTGTATTTGCAGTTTAATTCATGTAAAACTTTCCAAAGTTTAGTTCTACTCATTGTGGGCAAATCAGGATCATCGGTAATAACTTGTAAAACTTTATCTAAAGTTGGTATTTGCTTGTTAAAAAAATAGAATGGACTATCCTACGAACTGCATTTAAAAAAATCATCCAGCTTCACTTTTGATAATTTTGGTCTTCCTGATCTCGGTTTGGGTGAGGTTATACCAGCCGATTTTCTTCTTTAAAATTTTTATATATAGTTGATTTTCCATATCCCATTGCTGTAGACGACATTTAAACTATACTTTCAACAGTATTAGAAGGATTCTGTTGCTTGAAATAATTGTAGATATTCTGTATAACACTCTTTTCGTTAAGTGATAAATGGTCCATCTTAAATTTTTTCACTGGTCTATAATCACAAGTTAATTCTATACTCGATAAAATCGCTGTCAACTATCGCAAAAATCACAATTACGTCTGATCTCTTCACTCGTCTATAATCGACTAGACAAAACTATTCTGATAATAATGAAGTAACCCAACAAATAATGTAATTCCTGGAGGTACGCCTATGACCGACTGAATACTCGGTAGCCTATTAATTCTAACAATAGCAGGTAAATACATTTTATGATAATCTGGGTGATGTGCAAAATTGTATATCTGAATGGACGAAAACAATGTGAATTAAGCTGAAATATTGCCGTTGTACGATAAGCATAGGTACTAAAATATGCATACCAAATTAGTTTGTTTTCTGAGAATTTACTCTACGTTATTCTTGAAATATACTATACTAGAGATAAGCATTTTTTCGTGACAATAAATCATTTTCTTTGTTTTAAGGAAAGTTATATAAATAGTGAGAAGCGCATCTCAAATTCATGTGGAGCTTTGAATTCAATGCTGACTTTTTTCAGTGTATGCGCCACGTATACAATTTATATTGATCTGTTCTACTTATGTATTTATTTATTTTGTGCTTGTATCGAATACCTTTTATACTAATCATTCACTGTCCTACTATAACTATAATATTTCAAATGTCACTACATTTATATTGTATGTAACTATATCTGTTGTAATACCTATATTTAAAAAAGGTGAAAAAAATAAAATGAGTAATTTCAGACCCATCCATAATTTCAACAATAGCTAAAATTGTAGAAAAAGCAATGAAAAACAAATTGATGTGTTTTATAAATAAATATAATATCATATCAGACAAACAATTTGGTTTCAGAGAGGGACTATCAACTAACGATGCTATAAACCACCTACTTGAGGGTATATATAAGTCAGTTGACGATAGTAAACCCACACTGTGTGTATTTCTAGACTTAACCAAGGCCTTTGATACAGTTTGTCACGCACAACTGGCGGAGGTCTTGGAAGAGGCTGGAATAAGAGGAGCCTCTCTCTCCCTTATGAGAGATTATCTGAGAAATAGAATACAGTTTGTCCGAATCAACAGTGAACTTAGCGATCAAAAAAACAATTAAATATGGCGTACCACAGGGTACAGTTCTCGGGCCATTACTTTTCACCCTGTATATAAACAACTTACAACGCATAGTACCGGCAATATAATCAGCTTTGCAGATGATACAGCTATTCTTTACTCGGATGATTCATGGGAAAGCCTGAAAAATAAAACAGAAGTAGATTTAAGTAACATATTAAACTGGACAAAAAACAAAAAGAATACATAAAAAACCATATCAAATATCTCGGCATCACAATTGACCCTCACTAGAGATGGAACCTCCATATAGACAATATTACAAAAACTCTGAGACCATTACTATATAAATTCAAACACATGAAAGGGATCTTGAATGTAAAACATTTGAAAACATTATATTATGCGTTCGTTGAGTCTCGAATACAGTATGCCATTCTAAGTTGGGGAACAGCTCTACCAACGTACATGAAAAAACTAGAGATTCTACAAAAAAAAATTATATATTAAAAAAAAACCTATTCTACAAATGATCTATTCAATGAAACTAAAATATTTGATCTTATACAATTATACATATTCAATACAATTATATTCTTATATAAAAATAAACACTTGATTAGAAAAATAGAGCTCAGATATGAAACACGAACTAAACAAAATATTCCTATAAACAGAATGAACAAATCAATCGGCCAGCGCTCGCTAATGTACCAATCAAAAAAAATATATAATACACTCCCAGAAAAGTTCAAAAATTACTTAGAAGAAATACACTCTCTACGACTCATTAAATGCAAATTCAAAGATTATATTGAGTCAGTTGACAGACATACCCTACACACAATAATGAAATGCAAATAAACTCCACACCGAATTACAATTTTTTTTATTTTTCAATTCTTTTCTCTACTTACAAAAATATATATGTCCTACTCCATATCATATAATCTGTTAAATATAATCAATACTAACATAACCACATTGCACTTGTACCACATCATTAAAAACATAATGAATCCATGCACAACCTCACGGTTAAAATGGAACTCTTTGTTTATTTGCCACCAATACCTGTATATGAAATGACAATGTAAACAAAAATGTATGTTGGAGTGAATAAATATTATTATTATTATATTAATGACTTGTCATAGCACTAAATAGTTTGACCAATAAAAAATCTAATCTAATCTAATCTATTCTTTCGGTAAGAGGAACTCCGCGAAAAAAAAGGTACTGTGTATTACCATGTGAACGTCACAAAATCAACTATTATTGAAACGTAAATTTTACATCCACTATAAAGCACGTCGTAGGTGATTCGCTAGGTAATCAATAGGGTCGTAGACCATCACTAGCAATTATTTTGATGATAATCAAAGACACACCCAATTTCATTTGTTTAATGAAACCACACGGCTCATTTGATTTTCTTCGCAAAGTTAGCCAGACGTGCTGTGTGAACGATACACTTTAAATAAGTCGAATTTCTTAGTTTGTAAACTTAACGGCGGCTTTTGTTCGAAATGGATACATTCGCAAAATACAACAGGTGCTTGGGAGAGTGCCAGCTTGAATACTCGCCAACCCAACACGCTTGGTTTATAGAGGATTGAAGGTTGCGTTGATATTTGATTCTATTTGGAAGTTGTTTACAATTGGAACGCCACGGGAAGGCCACATGAGTGTTGTCTGTCGATACTTGTTGAAAGTTGATTTGATATCCGAACCATTAATTTTCATTGAAAGTTATTGAACAAGTGTTGTACGTCAATCAGGTATTTGAGTTCCCAGGCGTGGTGCTTAAATGTTTATGTATGGAGAATCAACACTTTTTTTTTTCTATATTTAACGCTCCACAATTTTTGAATTAACCATTATATATAATAGTCTATTACGTATCAAGGGTTGTAAAAAGTATATTACGCACGAATGGAATGCGCATGAGCCGCGTAACGGCCAGTGCGGTACTTACATGAGTGCGTAATTGCTTTACAATAAGCAATACGTACTATACATTTTCCACGACTTTTATATACTGGGAGGTACGTTTGTTTAAGCCTTAACTAAATCTAGGAAAATATAAATTTATACTATACTCTGTCCATTTTTCACTGGCAGCACAACTTCGTGGTCTCAGGTATGAAATAAACATAAACCAATAGACGTTACATTTCTTACCAAAATGTATTCAATGATATTTATTACGAACTTTTATACTGTAAACACGGAGCAAGTTATGATAATATGGTTAACTACCTACAAAATGAATATATAATAATACTAATACCTATTCCCCTCACCACTTGTTATTATGAAGGAATTGAGGTAAATATTTGAGCACAATTACTATAGTAAATAGTCAGGTCGAAATAAAATATTTAGATGGAAATTCCCGAGATACACTTTGACTGTTCATTCGTTTCTAAGAATCGGACATTATTACAGAATGAGGGCTCTTAGTTAATACCTCATAATTAAAATTTGCTTACTTAGGTACGACCAATACAATTCGAAATTGTTATTATGAAGGATAATGAATGCATAGTGAATGTACCTTCCCCATTATAGGATCAATAGTTGGTATTCAAAGCAAATAAATAAAGGAATTCGGGGTTTCCCCCGTCGGCTAGTTTCTACAAAATACAATAGAATACTGTTTTGCTGTGGAGGGGAGTCCGTGACGAGCTACTGCTTATTCTTAATACGTTTGTGATCTTTGAGTAGTGTTTATGAAAATGTCATCGGGTGCAAACTGTACACCAGTTAAACCCAATACATTTGTTGCATACTCTGTAAGAGAAAGAAATATAGTGCTTAATGTGCATGATGCACTTGTTTATCAACAACTTACGAGTTCCGTTCGCCAGATAGTGTCTACATGTTCTAATACGACGGGAGTGAGTGAAAGAACAATTTACAGGAAAAGTGGAGTTATTAGTGCGCCAAAACAAAATTCAGGAAGGAAGTCACTATCAATCGATGACTTTGATAGGACCGCCATCCGAAGGAAAGTTCACTCTCTTTATATAAATGAAGAGATACCAACAATAGACAAAGTTCTACAGTCAATTCAGAAAGACGACGATTCACCACAAGTAGGCCGAACCAAATTATGGAAACTTTATAGATAAAGACGAAATTGTGCGTTGGAGGAGGAATTATTCAAAGACGATCAGGAAGTATCGATCTGAAGGAAGGACAATTTATTATTTGGACGAAACATGGATTAACGAAGGACATACTGTGCAGAAAACATGAGTCGACACTGACATAAAAACTTCCCGCCAAGCAGTCATAGAAGGACATTCCACTGGGTTACCTGCACCGATCGGAAAAGGGCGTAGGTTAACTATCGCCCATATTGGAACTGAGCATGGTTTTGTCGATGGTGGTTTGCTGCAATTCGTCTCGAAATCAACGAAATATTACCACGAGGAGATGAATGCGGATGTATTTGAGGACTACTTTTCACAAATGATAATGCCGTTATTGTCATGGACAATGCTAGCTTCCATTCCAGACTTAAAGAAGCGTTGCCAACATCAAAATGTGGAAAGAAGCTATATTTGATTGGTTACAGCAGAAAGATCTCCCGCATGATAATAGCATGGTAAAACACGAATTATTATCCATTGCGAGGCAACACAAAGCAAACTACAAACAGTTCGTAGTTGACCAAATGGCTGAAGAAAAAAGATGGTTGTATTACGATTACCTCCATAGCATTGTGAGCTCAATCCTGTCGAGCTCATATGGGCTCAAGTGAAAGGAGACGTTGGTAGAAACAACACTACTTTTAAATTGGATGATGTACGTCAGCTTCTTCTAAAATCGTTCTCCAAAGTGACAAGCGACAATTGGAAAAATGCTGTAAATCATGTATTAGCAGAAGAACAGAAGATGTGGGATCTTGATAATTTAATTGAACAAACTGTGGAATCTCTAGTAATTTCAATAGGACCCGAATATTCATCCGATTCGGATACCGATGATGACTGTGAAATGGACATTTAGGTAAGTAACTACATACATTTATTACCATCACTATTTGCAACTAAAACATTTGGTGGCGCACAGGACGCAGTTATAATAGTTTGACAAGTGTAACTTTGATACATCCAATAATCGATGAATTGTCAATTATTACTCTAAATTTGATTTTGTTATAAACATGTATTATTTCTTGGAAAGTTTTATAAACAAATAAATATTAAAACATGGTTTACCGAACGCACGTCACTGATCAGATCGATGCTTTGTGATAATTTCATCGTTCCATTGTTATTAGAGATAAAACAGAGTGGACTGGAAAAGTAAACTCGAGAACACATGAGGTCCTAACAAAACGTGTTTGTTACCATGAAATTTATTTAAGCTGACGTTAAACAATTCATCGCAGATTTGCATTTATAATGAGAGTGTTTAGCTGCCAGTGAAAAAAAGGACAGAGTTTATATAGTATATAAATGATGAATTTAAGAAATTAAATTTGTATGTAACTAAATAATTAGGAATTATTAATTATTACTATCAGTGGTATTGAAGTTAATAGTGAAAATATTACAGTTTTTTATTACAATGGGAGCATTTGATTTCTCCGATAAATGATTCATTATTAAAATATTTGACGAAATCTCAATATCATTATTTATAGTCGACGTGGATGGTAAATTATTGTTGATGGATTGCAATATTCTTTCAGGAGTTGCTGTTTTGTTTACGTATCCTTCTGCTACGGTTGAAGACTTTCACCCACCGAGTCGTTTCAGTGCCATTGAATCACCCCCTGCGTCGACCAAAATGGTAGCCGAAGTCTTCCTGAAGCAATGACCGGTGTACAAAGCAGCATCGGGCAATTTCAAGTACTCTGTAATTTTTTTCGGCACTGCCCCTAGTTTATTTATTCCCTCTACTTGTCTTGTCAGTTTTTCATTTTGAGAATTTAGGAAAAACTCACTAATACTTGTCCCCTTTACAGCATTTCTCATTTCCATATATTTCTTGCAGATATTTGTAGAAAATTCCGGAAACAATGAACGATCTAGGTATATTATTTTTCGTATCAGAAATTCTTATTATAAGAGTTTTTCCATTGGAATCCTAAATCACTTGTTTTCATATTTTTGAGTTCTTGTTTTCTACAAGCCCCAGATATTCCAATAATCAGGGCTACTTTCATAAAGAGGAATTCCCGATCCGGAGCTTTTGCATTTTTTAAAAAATTTCTTCCACCGTAAGAATTTTAATTTTTTTTTCCTTGTAGCAGTCGGACTGCCTCTTCAGATAGGTTTTTAATTTTTTATAATTTTCGATATTAAAATTGTGCCTTATATTTAACGTAGTTCGTAACATCGAGTATATTGCCCATAGCGAGGAGGGTTTAAATGTTTTGGTCAAATTATTAAAATAGGCGAGCAAAACATTTTCTAAGTACGTACTCACATGGTTATCCATACTCCATTCCATAAACTTTTGATAAGCCTTTTCCTATCTATTCTTTGATTTTCGCGGCAGAATATTCTCTACAGCAGAAGCGCCTGAAGAACAATTTCTGGTGGCGTTGCACTCATTTCAATGTCGGAATTGCTCATATTTTTAGACATACAAAGAATACTAATAAATTAAAGATCGGTTTATAATTCATAAAGTATCGATCTGAACTTCAAATCTCAAATAATGACAATGTCACTGTCAAATATTCAAAACGCAAGACAGATAATTGTCACGACTTGAGTGATTCAAGGCTAACTTGATTGTTATAAAAGGCATCATAACGCACAGTTGTTCGTAATAATCGATTTACTTGTAGAGTGAACTGTATGTAAAACAATGTTTACGGATAAAGGAGTAGACAAAAGAAGTGACAAACTTACTAATAACTACCTAGGATATCTATCATCCACCACGTAATGTTTGAAAAAATATATGTTCGCGTTTACTCTACAATGAAATTAAAATATTGTCAATTTGATTATTTATTATTTTATAATTTTCAGTGCGCGATAGAAGCTTTTTGTTTAGTTTTTTTAAAACTGCATATTTTTATTAGTGACAATTGTACAAAACATAACTAACTATGGTATGCATTTTCAAAATTACCAAAAACTTATTACCAAAATACTTCGATTCCTTTATCACTTATAATAATCAGATCCATGAGCACAATACAAGGACAACTGATCAATTTCACATATCTAGAACAAGAACAAAAAATTCAATGAACTCGCTATTTTTCAAGGGATTGGACGATTTCAATCAACTTCCCAAACCAATGAAGCCATGTTATGTCACTCAACTCATGAATCAACATATTGTAGTTTATCCTGATGCAGATTTGATATTCAATGTCTTTAAGATATACTTTTTTTCTTTAGGGATATATTTGTTTTTAAATATACAGTTTTTAGAAATTAATTTTATATGAGATATTTTCTTTTAACTTCTTTTAACTGCCTGTAATGTGTTTTAATGTGTTCAAATGTCTCAAGATGTGGTCAAAAATGTGTTCAACTGTGATGTCATGTCATGTAATCAACTGTACTTTGTATTTATTTTATTTTTATTTATTTTTGTTGTTTTTTAATTTAAATTAGTATAATCTGAACAACCATTGTATTTATATTAGGAATTCCTATTTCAATAAAGATTTCATTTTCATTTCATTTCATAATGTATGCAGTTAATGTCCATTTTGATTCTGGACATTTGTGATTGATATGGACATAAAACGATGTACATATCATATGGCATATCAAGTGGCGTGGGGAATTAATATTATCCACTCTAACGAGGAATTTCGAGTATAATTCAATATGCTGGAAACCACGACTTTGATTTTAAATAGTCTACTTATAAATCAAAATAAATTAGGTTAATGCCAGGCTAAGAAATTTTCAGCGCTGTGATAAGTTCGCTCTTGAAATAAGTATATAAATGTTAGTGTAGGTGTGGAGATTCGATTTATACGCGAAGAAATAAATAGAATCTTAAATTTAGATCTGAAGGGTCCGAATGTCAAAGCTGCGGGATACATGTATCTATTTGTTTATCGAGATTTTCATTCATACGGTGGTAAACGGAGGATAAATACTGAGGAAGAGCTTTATTTCAGCTGGCCCAATATGGTCGATTTATTTGATCATTTGGAAGACATGTGAATTATGTATTGAAGATTTGATCACTTTTTTATCTATAAGCTATGAAGATAGTTCTTCAATATTTTTCATATAAATCCAAATATAAGAAAAATTAACATACCTGATCTTAATATTAAAGCCTTTTTTGTGCGGCTATATGTACTTACCTTAGCAGTCTTATAATCAAGAAAACCTATGAATTTATGGAGAAACCATTTACTAGACCTATGAACTTGATATTTTCAACGGGCGTCTGTGCTGGTGTATTCTGAAGTGATTCCTGTTGTCATAAAAGGTAAATCTTTTAGCTCAAATAACTATCGACCCATCTCTATGATTTGTATTTTCGGTTAAATTATTTAAATAATTCACTCACTGAATATTTTGAGGGTATGGAGCAAGGAAAAATGTCTGCACTCACTTTATATGACCTCACCAAGGCCTTCGATTGTGTCTCCCATGATATTCTCCTAGAAAATTTAGGTTTCGGGGAAATGCTCTATCTCTCATGGAGTCCTATCTGAGCAACTGTCTACAGTCTGTCAGTTCGAATCATGCCAAATCTGATTACAAAATGGTTAAGTATGTGGTTCCTCAAGGCTGAGTGATTGGGCTCCTATTATTCGTCATCTACGTAAACCATATCTGCAAGTACTTGAATCACAGCAAATATACCTTGTTTGCTGATACATCATTCATAACCTCGGAATATACAGTAAAAAAACTAGACGCACTCAACAGAAGAACTAGAAAACAGGACAGAAGAGTGGTTCTCAGTGAACAACTTGAAAATAAATCGCAGAAATAATTTTTTTCAACAAAAAAACACTCCTGTTACTAGCAGTGAATCAGAAAATAGTGCAAAGGAATAACACTAGATGGCAAACTAAGCTGGAAAAGTCATATTGATTACTGGAGCAGCAGATTATCTAGCATTATATTCCTATTACGGCTATTGAAACGTATTACACATTTTTCTACAGTCAGAAGAGTACATTTTTCCTTGTTTCACTACACAATGAACTATTGAATCATCCTCTGGGGCAACTCTGGGTATGCCATGAATATTTTTCGACTCGAGAAGAAGGCAAGGCGTATTATTTGCAAATGCTGAATCTCGTGAATATTGCAAACCGATCTTCATTAAATTGGGGATATTGTCCTTTCCTTCACTGTACTTTTATCACACGCTCATTGAGATGACACAAAAATGTTTCACCCTTCAATCAGATATCCATAAGTATCATACGAAAAAATCAATTGAATGAAATTCGTCATAAAATGACATTTTATACGTCATTCACGAAGTGCAAGAGGTCAGCTTACACCCTGTGTAGTACGCAACTTTCAATCTAGAATAGAAACATGTGCATTTAAAAAAATATGTAAATATTTTGTTTATAACATAAACTGAAATAGTTATTGCTCAGTGTGGAAATTATCCGGAGAATTCAATTCATTTCAGTTTATTTCCTTCAAATGACAAATAACAAATTTGTATAGGAATTGTCAAGAAAATACTTAATGCTAGGGGGACAATAACGAAGATATAAGACACAATTTGAAATAAAAATATACCAAAGAGATACAAGAAATAAAATACAGTTCATTCTGTGAATTCATAGTGGATCATATAAAAACTCAACAAGTGTATAAAAACATTTATCAAGCAGAAAAGACTTCAGACTCCTTTTGAATGTTATAAGATCATTTTTGGATTTTATTTCTTCCGGTAGACGGTTGAAGATTTGTGGGCCCATGAAATTTGGAGCATTTTGACTGATTTTATACTGTGCCATTTTAGTGTGAATAAATAATAGTTTAAAAAAACAAAAAAACACGCTTTTTATGAAAAACCGAACTAAAAAATAAATAAATAATAGTTTAAAAAAACTAAGAAACACGCTTTTATATAAAACCAAACTAAAAAAATATAAAATACATTTTAATAAATTTGAATTAAGAATAGTGTAATTTTTTTTAATAAATATGAATTAATAATAATGTAAATAAGAAAACAAATTATTTCATTTAAAAAAAAAACTGGTGCTTTCTAAGATTCAGATCAAGCACCCCACGATTTTTTTTCAAATAAAATAATTTTTTTTTTATTTCTTATTATTAACTTATATTTATTAATTTTTTTCACACTATTCTCAATTCAAATTTATTAAAATTTATTTTCTATTTTTTTAGTTAGGTTTTCTATAAAAGCGTGTTTTTTAGTTTTTTTAAACTATTATTTATTTATTTTTTAGTTCGGTTTTTTATAGAAAGCGTGTTTTTTAGTTTGTTTAAACTATTATTTATTTTCTACTTTTTAGTTTGGTTTATTTATAAAAGCGTGTTTTCTAAATTTTTTTAAACTATAATTTGTTCTAATCTACTATTAATTCCGTGATTACGATTAGTAACTGTAATTATTTTCCAAATCAGTAATGTGTATAGCTGTATTAATAGTCAAATCTCGATTTTAGAAGTCATTCAAAGATTTTAACGTTGTCAATATATACAGGGAGCTACCATCTTGAATTTTTCAATTTTTACGAAATCATAATATTGGACTCCAAAAACCCTAACATACCAATTTTGAATAGAATCGGACCATAATCACAAAACTCGTCCACCATTTTGGAGCCACTATCTTGAATTTTTAAATTTTCACGAGAGAATCATCATATTCGACTCCAAAAATCCCCACATACCAATTTTGAATAGAATCGGAACATAATCACAAAACTCGGCCACCATTTTGGAGCCGCCATCTTGAATTTTTCAATTATGACAAAAGAATCATAATCTCCGACCACGAAAACCTTCAGATACCAATTTTGAAGCAAATCGGACCATAATCACAAAACTCGTCCGCCATATTGGAGCCGCCATTTTGTTTTTTCTCACACAAAAAATTCTTAATGCATTGTCACCGGAATTATGTACACCTGCCAAATTTCAAATCATTCGGACGTCTGGAAGTGGGTGAAAATCAAGTCCAAAGGAGTCGTTTACAAACAAACAAACATACAAGTGAAGCTAATATAAAGCGTGTAATAAAATGCTTTCGACGAGTATTAATTTTATGGATATCACTGTTGAGTGTAAAGTCGTTTCTGTTGATGAAGATGTATATTGACAGTTCATAAATAAACAGGCTGATAAGAGTTAAAATTTTATGATTGTGAAAAAGTGATCTGCAAGAGCTGCGTTTTGGGGTTTTGAATATGCATTTTAAAATGGCTTTTTGTTTGATGAAAACATTGTTACTCAGTGATGAGTTGCCCCACAAACAAACAATCTAGCTTTAACCTGGGCATAATATATGCGTATCAGTTGAATTGAATCTAAAACAGTATTTAGATTTTTGAACATATAGATTATTGAGCTCAGCTTAGAAACTGACTGTTCACAATGTGTGTTCCACTCAAATACTCGTCCATATAGATTCCGAAAAATTTCACTTCGCAGCAGGTGCTTACAATGCTATCATTAACATTTAGTTGGAGTGCATCAACTTTATTTTGATAATTGTGGAAGCGAATCACCTGCGTTTTCCCGGCATTGAAAAATAGATCCTGTGTATTGAAATATCTGGTGGCTGAAAATAAGATTTCTTCACATTTGCGAGATAATGAATGTGTTTCTTTAGTTGATACCAGAAAGCTGCGTAGGCGGTAACTAGAGGATATGCTATTTCTTCATCAATATTATTGATACACAAAAGAAACAGAACTGGTCCCAGGATGGATCCCTGAGGCACTCCCATCTGAACCAGTTTCATTTCAGATGTACACAAAGATAGTGCATTACCATTATCGAATTTAAGAGATAACATTGATATCGATCAGTAAGAAATGAAGAAACCCAGGTCAGTGCCTTTCCTCTGAAACCATATATCTCCAAATAATTTAAGAGTTTAGAGTGATTGACACTGTCGAATGCTCTGCTCAAGTCACACAAGATTCGCCTGTATCAATGAGATCCATCAGATCATTGAAAAAATTGAATATTGCAGTTTGTGTTGATTTTCCAAAGCGAGAAGCGTGCTGCATAGGTATCAGAATACTATGCAAATCAATGAAATTCATTAGGCGTTCTAAACATATGTCCTCAAACATTTTTGAGAAACTTGGGGGTACGGTTGCTGGCCTGATGTTATCAATTGAAAATATTTTTTTAATAGGAGTTACCTTTCCCATCCTCAAAAATTCTGGGAAAGTACCAGTTAAAACTTTTTAACAAAAAATTAAACCGACGAAATACGGAACTGAAAATTAAAAAATAAAATAAACCTTCTTAGTCTCAATAACTGAGCTCCTAAACTAATGTAAGTAACTAATTTTGAGTTGGCGCCAAACAAACAAGCAAATGAATTAGGTAAGGCGTAAAATGATGGCATCGAGTTGGGCGGTGACATTCTGATAATTTTTTTGAAGTAATTCAATGATCTTCGTTGATTGTTCGTTTGGCGCCGACTCAAAATTAGTTACTTACATTAGTTCAGGAGCTTAGTTATTGAGACTGAGAAGGTTTTTTTTATTTTTTACTTTCCAGTTCCGTATTTCGTCGGTTTAATTTATTAAAAGTCTATTTAAATTTTTGTGGCTGAAATTTACTAATTACTAACTGCTTGTTTTTTATCACTTCCAAAATACTTACTCACCCACCTTACTTCAACTATTACCAGTTAAATAATATGATTATCTACTTTTACTATTTGTTGTAATATAAATTATTTTTGTTGTTCTGGTTAGTTTATTTCATTACTTTGTATACCATTCCATCCTCTATTGTGATAATGACACTAGCGATCTGTCATTGTCAACTACATATGTGTGCCAATGTTCACAAGTGAAAAATCAATTATCCCCTATTTTTCTACCCGTGAGGGTGGATAATTCTATTCGAAATCCAAATATGATCAACTATGAGGTATACCCTATCTGAGAAAAGAAGAATCATCCAAATCGAAGATCCCAGTACAAAGTTATGCCTGATAGAATCGGTTAACGGACCAGAATTCAGAGGGTGAGTGATCAGTATCCTTCATTTTGCTACCCTTAGGGGTGGATTTCAAATGGGACCAACTTCGAAGTACACCCTATCCACTGAAAAAAGAATTATCGGAATCGGACGCCTCAGTAGAAAGTTATGCGTGATCATACATAAAAAAAATTATAAAAAAATTAAATATAAGCGTCGAATAGAGAACCTCCTCCTTTTTGGTTTCGTCGGTTAATAAATATACGCGTCGAATAGAAAACCTCCTCCTTTTTGGTTTCGTCGGTTAAAAAAAGAGACATTTACTCGAAAAGTAATTGGTTCAATAATTATATTTAGGACTCTCTTCACTATAAAAACAGGTACCTCGTCGATTCCTGAGGATCGCTTGGTCTTCATCTTGCGTGTTATCAAGTTGAGCAATTCTGTTTCACTGAAGGGGTTCAAAAACAAAGTACGGCGATTTATATCTGTGCTTTTATTTATAGGATCGTTGGAGTAGCAAACTTTTGGAATATTAGATATCAGTGCCTTAGATGCTTCAATGAAAAAGTTATTGAGTTCAGTTACAATACGAGTGGGGGTCTATTTCTTCTATTTGAAAGTTCGGATACTACATACCACAAAGTTCGTGTATTGTTTTCAGATGTACTTATCTTTTGTTGGTAATATTTCCTTTTCGATTCGTTGACCAATTTCAAGTGCTTTTTCTTCTCGTTGAAATATATTTCTGCTAGAGCAGGATTATTTCAATGAAGAACTTGAATTGAGTATTGTGTCATCGATCCACTTATTTTCTCTGGTACCGAATCGTACTTCTCGTTACGGAAAACAAATTTCAAAATTATGAAGGGATATATCACAAAAATATAAAAAGGCTTCATCACTATTATAGTGTTCATAAATGCTTGTCCAATCTTCTTTTTGTAAAGTAAATTCGAAATTTTCAAGGTTCTATTCATTGGAATAACTCCTAGTTCCTGTTTTTGTTTTGGGTTTTGAATTGAGTTGAGTTTCTAATAAAATCATGCGGTGATCTGATATTTCGTTATCTAGAACATAGCATGTTTTTTCATGAACACTATTTGAGAAAACTTTTTAACAAAAAATTAAACCGACGAAATACGGAACCGAAAAGTAAAAAATAAAATAAACCTTCTTAGTGTCAATAACTAAGCTCCTGAACTAATGTAAGTAACTAATTTTGAGTTGGCGCCAAACAAACAAGCAAATGAATTAAGTAAGGCGTAAAATGATGGCATCGAGTTGGGCGGTGACATTCTGATAATTTTTTTGAAGTAATTTAATGATCTTCGTTGATTGTTTGTTTGGCGCCGACTCAAAATTAGTTACTTACATTAGTTTAGGAGCTTAGTTTTTGAGACTAAGAAAGTTTATTATATTTTTTACTTTTCAGTTCCGTATTTCGTCGGTTTAATTTTTTGTTAAAAAGTTTTTATTTTTCAATTTTTTGTGACTGAAATCTACTAATTACTAACTACTTGCTTTTTGATTACTTCCAAAATACTTACTTACCCACCTTACTTCAACTATTACCAGTTAAATAATATGATTATCTACTTTTACTATTTGTTGTAATATAAACTATTTTTGTTGTTCTGGTTAGTTTATTTCATTACTTTGTATATCATTCCATCTTCTCATAGAATATAATGATTGTGATAATGACACTAGCGATCTGTCATTGTCAACTACATATGTGTGCCAATGTTCACAAGTGAAAAATCAATTATCCTCTATTTTTCTACCCGTAAGGCTGGATAATTCCATTCGAAATCCAAATATGATCAACTATGAGGCATACCCTATCTGATAAAAAAAGAATCATCCAAATCGAAGATCCCAGTACAAAATTATGACTGATAGAATCGGTTAACGGACCAGAATTCAGAGGGTGAGTGATCAATATCCTTCATTTTGCTACCCTAAGGGATGGATTTCTTCTTTTAAATCCAAATGGGACCAACTTCGAAGTACACCCTATCCACTGAAGGAAGAATTATCGAAATCGGACGTCTCAGTAAAAAGTTATGCGTGATCATACATAATATATATATATATATATATATATATATATATATATATATACGCGTCGACTAGAGAACCTCCCCCTTTTTGGTTTTGTCGGTTAAAAATCTGGTCTATAGAGGTGCAGCTCGTGTTTGTGATTCTTGTGGGCCAACCCACCAATGGACGTAGATTAAAGCAGGACATTACAGTATTTAACGATTTAAAATGAACATTGGTAAAAAGATCAACAACGTTAAATTCACCACAGACAAAAAAAGTTATATCAGGTTTATAGAGTAAGTCTAGTATATCACTAATGTTTTTGAGAAATATGTTTATGTACCCGCAGGGAGATCTATAACAATAAATTATGATATGTTTATGTTTATTCATTGTGTAGGAGATGCCGCAATTCTCGAAGTGTTGTTCAATGCAATAATTCTCGAAGTGTTGTTCAATGCAATACTTCCCTAGATTTAATACTTTCGCATCAATGTCATGTCGCGCCCATATTGCCACACCACCACATTTTTTATTAGGTCTATTATAAAAACTTTATTGCAAAACTAATTAAGGCACCAACGCGGGTTTTTCGCAAATATCCAAATGTACCTGAGCGGAGAACTGCGTGATATTGAACGGTCGACTTCAAGGTTCTAAAAATAAAGGAGTATATATTTAATTCAATTCTCTTCTTCACAGTTAATAATTAATATTATTCATAGTAGGGGAATTCAGTTTGGCAGCAAAACAGGAGTCAATTTATAAATAAGCATATATTTTATGAATTTATTCGGCGGTTCTATTTTAATTGAACAGAGTTCTGGATACAGAAAGTTTAATTTCTCAATGAATGTTGCAAAAAAAACATATGGTTGCTATCTCGATATACAGGAAGGTCAATTTTGTTTGTCAGTTGAATAAAATTACATATATGTGATGATAAAAGTTTGTTGTTGTTTTCCATCATTCATTTCAATAAATATGTATTTTTTCTAAAATTATTCATGATCATTTCCCAACTTTGCATCCACAAACTAGCATTATAAAACTTTTTTTTATGAAAATATGTTTGTTAGCCATGTTACATCAACACAAACGGATCACATTGACCTTATTATACAGGGTGTTCCGAAACTATGGTGCCAAATTGAAAGGGAAGATTCCCTTGTAAAAATAATAGTTTAAAAAAACTAAAAAACACGCTTTTATAGAAAACCAGACTAAAAAAATAGAGAATAAGAAAAAAATGTATTTTATTTAAAAAAAAGCGTGGGGTGTAATGTACTATATAATTATTGATACCATGCACCCCACGCTTTTTTCAAAATAAAATACATTTTTTCCTTATTTTCCATTTTTTTAGTCTGGTTTTCTATAAAAGCGTGTTTTTGAGTTTTGAACTATTATTTATTTCCTACTTTTTAGTGTGGTTTATATATGAAAGCGTGTTTTTTTAGTTTTATTTGAACTATTATTTTTATTATTTTTTTGCAAATAAAAAATGGAATAATCTTATCAAATTAGGTGATCATAATCTCCGACCCCAAAAACCCCCACATACCAATTTTGAATAGAATCAGACCATAATCACAAAACTCGGCCGTCATTTTGAAGCCGCCATCTTGAATTTTCCAATTTTTACAAATAATCATAATATTCGACCCCAAAAACCCCCACATACCAATTTTGAATGGAATCGGACCATAATCACAAAACTCGGCCGCCATTTTAAAGCCGCCATCTTGAATTTTCCAATTTTCACAAAAGAATCATAATATTCGACCCCAAAAACCCACACATACCAATTTTGAATAGAATCAGACCATAATCACAAAACTCGGCCGCCATTTTAAAGCCGCCATCTTGACTTTTTCAATGTTTACAAAAGAATCATGATATTCGACTCCAAAAACCCCCACATACCAATTTTGAATAGAATCAGATCTCAATCACAAAACTCGTCCACCATTTTGGAGCCGCCATCTTGAATTTTTCAATTTTGACAAGAGAATCATAATCTCCGACCACAAAAACCCTCGGATACCAATTTTGAAGCGAATCGGACCATATTCACAAAACTTGTACACCATATTGGAGCCGCCATTTTGTTTTTTCTTCACACAGAAATTTCTCAATGCATTGTCATCGGAATTATGTACACCTGCCAAATTTCAAATCATTCGGACGTCTGCAAGTGGGTCAAAATCGCGCTCAAAGGAGTCGGTTACAAACAAACAAACAAACAAACAAAAAACATACAAGTGAAGCTAATATAAAGCGTGTAAAAATAAATAAGACTTTCCTGGAATCTTTTTTGTCAAATGTCGTTCGTTGCAAAGATACAGTCCTGAACATTTTTCAATTACATTTGAAAAAAGTTTTTGTTCAATAAGTGCTTTATCATGAAAATAAAAACACATTTTCAGTTGCCACCAGTGGCGTACAAGAAGGGTATCATGATCCCTTTTCTCCCTTATTTTTTACGCTACTGGTGGAATCAGAAAAATCATTAATTTTTCGCATGCCTCATTCAATTTTGGGTAAAAAATGTATACTTGTTCGAATCCGAAAAAAACAACCGTTTTCGAGATAATTGCCTTTTTATGAATACAAACATACTAGTGATGAAAAAATTGTTCGGCTGAAGTAAATTTTATAATCCTAATTACAGGTTCAAATTACAACTGGATATTCTACCAAAAAAAATGTTTTCACATGCATTTGTTCACAAAGCTGCTTTCTTGCAGAGGTACAGTGTGTTGGAACTGGAAAATAAAAGAAATTTTGTCCACCTTCGATGGACCTATTTGGATCAAATCATATTTCATAAAATATCACTGCAATGCCAACTTGATTACCGCACATAATCATCTGAATAACCTCATTGCATTGCAAAATTGAATAGAAATATGTAATGGTGTAAACTAGTTTAATTTTCTACTTCACTTGGATATCATTTTGGAATATTTTTCTGTATATCGAATGGTTTTGTTATGATTTCATCTTTTCAATCGGGCCCTTTCAATAAGCACTTAGGGAATAAGTTCGACATATTCTTTTCATTACACATTTCCATAGGAGAAATGTATACATTATTCCAATATTATGGTGGATGAGTTGGAAAAAAATGCACCTCAAAAGTGCATTTGTGTTTGAAATAATTGGGTGGGAATTCAATGCAAAATTTGTTTTATAAATAATAATACAATACAATAACAACTGATTTCTTTTCACCCATTGAAGGAAAGCATACGTTCAAATTTACTTGATTTTTTTTCATAATTACGAAAGGGACCATGATACCCTTCATGTACGCCACTGTTGTTAACTGTAAATGTTTTTTTTTAAATAAATCACTTATTGAACACAAATATTCCTTCGAATGTAATGGAATTTTTTTTCCAAACTGTGGAAGTTATGAATAAAAAATAATTTCAATTTTTCATATTCAACATCCTGTGTCTCTGCAACAAACGACATTTGAGAAAAAAGTTATTAGGAAAGTCCTATTTATTTTTCGAGGAGAATCTTCCGTTTTAATTTGGCACCATAGTTTCGGGACACCCTGTATATCAGAAAAAATCCACAGAAGGCAGTACAAAGATACATGAACGTATGTTGGTCTGAGAAGTTTGTAGTTTATTCCCATTCCCGATTACTTGGGAGAAAGTTTGTTGTGAGTTTTCTAACTCAAATTGATGTTCATAGGATTACTAGGTCTATTTCGTTAGAGAGATGGGTTTCACATCCGTTTGATCAAAATTGAAGCGGTACGAAAGCTATCTGGAAACTTCGGCATTGAATCACAATATGTCGAACCATTTCAGAAGTTAGAAAGCATCCAAGCCAATGGACAACTTGCATAAAATTCGGAAAAAAATTAAATGGAAAATTCCACACCAGTAATTTTTAATGGCAACGTATGTATTTTAGTGGATTATTTTTCTCTTGAGTACTCAACAGCGAATCAAATCAGAATTTTTTTACATTTGAATGACAGAATAATATTTTTTCTTTCTTTATTTAATTTTGATACATTTCAATAACATAGTTAAAATGTTTTCTATATTCTTCGGACACCTCCTTTCTTCATAAAGGCGAAAAAGACCGAAGTCAAAAGTAAACATGATCAGAATGAGATTAGATCAGATCAGAGTCAGAAAGAGAGTACAATTCTAGTAAACGCCTTCAGAGTATGAAGCGCATTAGAGTAGAATCAAAGTTCAGCTAGTGGAGATGCATAGCTATCTTCTGATACGAAGTAAGTGTAGATTTCGTAAATTATTCATAAAGTAGCCAATTTATCAAAAGTATGCAGGAAATAGTGGAAGTGTAAACAACCGGAATTATCTCAGTAATAACTCAACGAATAGAATTCAAATTTTCCAAAGAAGCTAAATAATCATATTATGAACCAGTAATCGCGTAAAAATCGGTAATCCAATATAAAAATCAAGTAACTTCAAAACGTGGTGTGTTCTCCAGTCGAGGGTAAGAAACCAAAACTGTTTATTTGGCAAGGTATATATGTATATGGTAATAAGGAACCATTCAATTATTATATTTAATAGTAGAGTCAACTATTGATTCAACGAAAGTAGTAATATTAGCAATCGCCAAAGTAACTGAATAACAGTTATTCTACTAGGCATACCATATTTGTTTCACATTCAAGAATATCATATATATATATATATATATATATATATATATATATATATTGAATTCATTCTGACGTTCTATACATTTTCTCCGTAAATTATACCATGGGTATAAGTTTTTGTTATTATTCTTTAGAAAATACATATTGTTATGTTGGGAAATGTTTTTAAAATAATTGAAATGATAATTCTTTATTATTATTAGGTATTTAAGTTATCGTGGTTCATGCTATGTTTGTTTTACAATTAATTTTTCTATGCATTTTACTATTCTAGAATCTTATATACCATGCTTTAGTCAACGCATATGTATCAAAAGGTCAGTACTGAAGTATCTCCATTGTCATAAGTATGTGACCAACAATACATTCATTTTGAATACACAATAAAAATAATATGGAAATTAAAATTCATGAACAAACATTGTATCTCAAGTAGATCAAATGATATACAAGGTGGAACATCTTGTATGGTAAATCATATCAGGAGGAAACTCAACAGCGAGATGTCAAACTATGTGAGGAAAATAATGAAAATTATCAAAACAGGAAAATGTCAAATATGAATTTTAACCAAATGTGTACATATAATATAAGATCTAGAATTACATATTGTAAATAAAATCGTTAGAATAAGTTAGAATAACAAAGAGTGATATAGAAAGTGGCAGTAAATTTGAAAATTTGTGAAAATAAACAAAAAGTGTGTGTTGCCAAGAGAAAAGGTAACAAGCTTGAGGAGATGAAATATTGAGATGTAAAAACGAAACGAGATACCAAATTTAGAGAGAAAAATGTAACGAAAATCAAGATAAAAACACGCAGAACTATCTAAAACCGCTATACAACTGATTCACATACAAATGGAACAATAAGCAAATAAGAAGAGATCACTCACCTTATGAAAATAACAAAGTCCAGTCCTTGCCATTCCCAGGAACAAAAAAAGGGCTCTATGCAGTATAGCTGTATGTTCCAGTAAGCACGAACATTTCCAAGAGGCATGAGAACACCACAAAAGAAGAATTGCAAGGTATTTCAATAGATGAACGTATCAGGTCCAGAAACTTATATTGGTTTTCTGATTACTTGTGTCCTTTTTTTTGAACATTTAATGATTTTTCGATGCTTACAGACTTTTCATAACATGCAAACGTTTATTTAATTAGTATTGATCAAACATAGACAAATTTTCACCATTTCATATTACTGTTTTTAGTTAGATAAGTTCGATTTCGCAGAATAGGTCAGTTTTAAGGATTTATTTCAATAAAAACAATTATTTGACGAGTTTTCTGCATTCTTTGTTTATCTAATGAACATCTAACCATAATTTTCCCCACAAAACAGCATGTTTGACATCAATAATTCTTCATAGGCGTACCGACTGGGCTGGGATAGGGTAAAAAGAGTGTTGAAAGGGGGTAAGACAACATAGCCGGAGTTTCATTTTTGTTATGATAGGTATTCATTCTCAAAATGATTAAATAAAAAGGAAATCACTGAAACAAATTTATCATAATATAAATATAAATGAAAAGCACCTATCACAACAATTGGCGACCAACGCGTGCCAATTACAATGATATATAAATAATTGAGAACCTATCACAATAATATATATTATTGTCTCTGAACTATCTGAGATTGGTAACTGTACTTTCAAATTAAGTCCACACTCCATTATATACTGAGTGTGATAGCTTCTCAAGCCGCTCTGGGAGGTTGTCCAGTTATTGGTCAATAGACTACTAACGCCCAGTATAGTTAAGGCTTATTTTCAACAAATAACGAGCAGTCGTAACATATGATCGGATTTCCCGAGTGAGGAGGTTATTGAAAGTTGGTATTGGTCGGGATGTGTCGTGAGGAAGAGATCAAGAATGTTGGCTTGGTGGTTAGGGTTGTTGGGTATGTAGATTCTTCTACTAGCTGGGCCATCTTGTAGAAGAAGTAGGTTATATAAGTTGAAGATTCAGTTGAATTTTTGAAGAGCTACATAGAACCAGTAAAAATATATTGGCATGTGTATTTTACAAATTGCACCGCCAATGTTACGAACTCAGATGTATATTCAGATTACACTCGACATATCGCATAAATTCAAACCTCTAGGAATCGAGAGCTCAATTTGGATTAAAAAATGTCTGGGAACGGAAACGCCTAATATGAATCTACTTCGTTAAAAATTTCCCGAACGCAGACATTGACAAAATGGAGAATATCGCGAAATCGAATTTGCGCCGCGATGAATATTCCTTTGAACTTGTAGATGCATCCGCCGAGTTCGAATAAAGTGATTTTTTTCGTCGATGCTATCTATTCAGTCATTATCGATCTTTTCATGTTCTATTAGGCTTCATTAGGATACTTCCATCCGAAATGTAACGAATTCGTGTCTGGATTGGGGAATACGAAGAATTTCTCAAATGGTTCACTAGATTCAGTAAAATGATTTCGTTGACAGGGGTTGCAAATTATTCCACATATCAGAGATGCTCGAAAGACATTTACTTTTAACCCGTGTCAGGATCAAATGTTGAAAATTGGCAGTTGAAAAGAAAACGTCTTCGAAAGTTACGCAAAGAGGTTTCCATTAATATGCGTACACAAAATTTTTCTGGTTATTGTTTTGGTAATATATAACATATTCAATACGGGGTTGTGATATCGCCGATCTTGTATTGTATCATAAAATGTTCTCTAATTAATTTTCGTCGTCCATGAAACAAAAAAAAATCAGTTTCCCTGTTTCAGTTTCTGTTCCCCAGTAGACGCCTGCGGCCACGTAGTTCATAGGATTCAAGATCTGGAACTGGTCAAAGATGAAAAGGGAAACATTCTCAATTGAATATTGAATAGAAATATTTTTCTGTAAATTGGAAAATCCACGATACAAATGAAGTTATTATTTGTGAATGTCTAACAGAAAACAACTACTTCCCTGGCTGAAGCCACGCTGGACATCGAACTACATCTAATATTCAGAAAAGACCCTAACTCAAAAGAAAAAATCTCAAATTTGCATTTTTATTCAGATAGTTATTTGATTTTTTATTCCAGTCTCAATTGAGAACTCACAACAAAGATGAATGAGGCAAAGAAGAATGTTTGCCTCATTCATCTTTATGAGTTCTTAATTAAGACTGGAATAGAAAATCAAATAACTATCTGAATAAAAATGCAAATTTAATATTTTTTCTTTTGAGTTAGGGTCTTTTCAGAATAACTATCAGATGTAGTTCAATGTCCAGCGTTGCTTTAGCCGGGGAAGTAGTTGTTTTCTAGAAAAATCGAATTAAACGGTTTTCTTCACATAAAAGATTAAATATAAATTGAACCAGAAAATGGTAGATCTCAGGTGAAAAACAACTACTTTCCTGGCAAATACCACGCAGAACGTTGAATGATATTCACCTGAAAATCCATGCATACCTCCATATAAATGGACATTGAATGCAAATGTTTCCTTCTGATAAGCTCGATTATGTTTAATTTATGTCGTGTTCACCTAACAATCCGTATACCGGTTTCAGGCTTTTTTGGCCCTCATCAGTACGGAGTAGTCAACCAGCCAAAGGTCCGAAGAGCTCTGGCTGAAGTGAGACACAACATAACCAAAACCATCATCGAGTCTATAACACCTATAGGTACGCCGGAAAAGAAAACTTTTAACTGGCGGTACCTAGTGACAGAAAGAAACACTCCGAAAATCTCCCACCTCGATAGGTTTCTGAATAAAAGATTCCTTCTCAGTAGGAGTGGCAAGCCCGACTAGCATGTAGTGAAAGATAAACGCCATGTGAAGTGGAATAAATAGAAAAATCGAATTAAACGGTTTTCTTCACATAAAAGATTCAATATAAATTGAACCAGAAAATGGTAGATCTCAGGTGGAAAACAACTACTTTCCTGGCAAATACCACGCAAAACGTTGAATGATATTCACCTGAAAATCCATGCATACCTCCAAGAGTGGTTTCGGATCCCACTATAAAAGGTAAGGTCCCCGTGATCTTAACTCGTACAAGTTTTCATTAACTTCTGAGGGTTGGTCAAACAACTAAGAAAGCGGTTAAAAACAATATAAATGGACATTGAATGCAAATGTTTCCTTCTGATAAGCTCGATTATGTTTAATTTATGTCGTGTTCACCTAACAATCCGTATACCGGTTTCAGGCTTTTTTGGCCCTCATCAGTACGGAGTAGTCAACCAGCCAAAGGTCCGAAGAGCTCTGGCTGAAGCCACAACATAACCAAAACCATCATCGAGTCTATAACACCTAGTTGTTTTCTGTTAGACATTCATAAAAATAACTTCATTTTTATCGTGGATTTTTCATTTCACAGAAAAATATTTTTATTTAATATTCCATTGAGAATGTTTCCCTTTTCAACATGAATACCCCACAAGAGGTTATGTTGACGATATAAGATAGTGACTAAAGTTTATCTTTTAGTCGCAGATGATTCCACATCTGATTTTATGAACATCCTGTTCATATTTTTAACATATCAATTGGTCAAAGATATTCTTGATTTGAGTTTCTAACAGTTTGCACAATATGGGTAATTTTTTTTATTATCTATTTGTCAGAAAATTTTATTCTTGATAAAAATGACATTACAAATTCTTATAATACATTGGGTGGTGAATAAAAAAACGGAAAAAATTCAGTAAAAACTTGTTTTTGGAATAGGAGGCTGTAATTCTGAAATCAGAATAATCTTCAAATTGTAAGTCATTTATTCAAATAAACTTTAGGTGTATTTTGACAAATAAAGGTACTTTAATCTTGAGCTACTTTCAAATTGAGATGGTGCAATTTGAGTTTGAGCAGAAGCAAACACTTTTATGAAGAATAAAATTTTCTGAGAAATCTGAAATAAACTTCTTTCCCCTTTGTTGCCAAAAATCTGCCGGACACTTTATAACGAATAGTATTATCAGGAATAAAATACCTTTTACTGTGGCGGAGGAGTTTGGAAAAGGGATATGTAGGTATAGTATTGCATGGTATAATGACAATTGAATGTGATGGAATAGAAAACGTCAACTTTCAAAGGGAATAATATTGAGAAAAAATAAACACAAAATGGTGAATATATGAGATTGATAGCAGCATATTCTGCTACCTCGATATTATTTATAATTCCCTATTTTATATCTAATTTTTGATAAATAAAATGTTAAATGGAACTTTTTGATTTGATTCCTTACTTTACATTATTTGCATTCAAAAAATGATTAAAAAAAATCGTGTTCGGTCGGGGAACTCCTGTCAGAAACGAAGTTCCTTACGCTTTTTCTTCAACTCCGAATATAATTCGATATGGAGATTTATCATCACGTAAAGAAAAAGTGTTATGCTCCCTTCATGCGATTTTCTCTCTCTGTCTCACTCTTATCTGTATTTTTTTTATTTTCTATTATTTTCCAATGCAAATAATGTAAGGTAAGGAATTAAATCAAAAAGTTTAATTAAGTATTTTATTAGGTAAAATGTATTTTATTCCTGATAAAACTATTCGTTATATTATATCAAAATGACGTGCCACATCTTCTAAACAACTTCTCTAAATAAACTTTTTTGCTAATGTCGAAAATAAGGATAGTTTACGTTTGATCAAAATGCCTATTTTTTGTTCTCCCCTGTACGCCGTTCGGAAATTTGGCATTTTGACAACTTGAACGCAAGCTTACCGCAATGCACCAATTTTTCTTAGGAATAAAATTTTCTGACAAATGGATAACAAAAAAAGTTTCCCATATGGGGTACAAACTTTTTGAAACCCACTGTATAACAAATGATAGATCGAATACAAAATAGCATAATTGTATAGGGAAGCCATTGGGATTCGATCATAAAGTGAGAATTTTCTATGTGAATAAGATTTGTATGGACTGTATTATTGTAATGGACTTTTGTGAAGGGTGAGCCAGTCCAACGAGTTTCTCCCAACCATACCAAGGGTTTCTGTAATTGTATTTTTCCGTGGAAGTATTTTTTGCTTTCCTATATTCTTCTAATATAATAAAGTAATCGATTAGTGATTGTCTTTGAAAACGAAGAAGTAACAGGCATACTACACCTGAGAAAAATGATGAGCAGTAGAGTTGCAGCACCGTGTATATCCGAAATCGTGGGAACAGCCCATTTTCCGTCTATGTTCGTTTTTCGCCCTCTCAACCTGATTAGATTTGAAGCGCGAGGCCAAGGCTGACCTTGGACTGAAATAAAGACATAAGGCACCAACCAAGTGACAGCCATAACATGAAAACGAGAGTTTTATTGTACACGAGAGAACGGGGGTTGTCACTTTTAACGACTCATAGGCTATGAGGCAAATTTATCCCGTCCCGACATTGACATTGGATATGGAAATTGGTCTGGATTCACAACGACGCACACAGGTGAAAATGAAGGAATAGCTGGCCAAAATTATATAAAGACGAAATATTATTTTTGTTGATAGTTTACACGTAGAATAACACTCATCAATTAATTAATTGCATGAAAGGTACTGAATGATCACATATTGCCACGTTTATAGTATTAACACGCTTTTCACAAGCTTTTATTTAACGTCGGATTCGTTCGCATGTCCCGTCTCTCCGGTTCAGAATTTGTAAGTGAATTTTGACACATTTCTAATCGTCCGATTGACTTGAAATTTGGCTAGTGCATATAATTTCGGTGACAATGTCTTATGAAATTTTAATAGGAAAATGGCGGCTCCAAGATGGTGCGTGGACCAATTCTGTGATTATGTTCCGATTCTATTCAAAATTGGTATGTAGGGGTTTTTGGGGTCGGAGATTATGAATTTGTTATCAAAATCCATAAATTCAAGATGGTGGCTCCAAGATGGGGTCGGCGATTATGAGTTTTTTAGTCAAAACTCATAAATTCAAGATGCCCGCTCCAAGAGGGTCGACGAATTTTTACATTTATTATCCTATTTGACTCAAAAATGAGTATTTGGTTTTCAAAGTCTAAAATTCGAAGTGGATTCGCCAACATGGCGGATGAACTTCGTTATTAATAATCAGAATCAACTCAAAATTGACTTGTATGGATTCTTGGGGACGCAAATTATGAATTCATCATCAAAATATGAGAATTCAAAATGGCGGCGGCTCCAATATCGTAATCTTCTGGCTCGGCAAAAGAGTGGTGAAAAAATGCAATAGGATTTTTTTTCCTCCATACACCACTAGAAAAAAAAAATTAAAAAAAAAAAAAATAATTTAATGTTTTCGACTTGACGAACTATTTGACAGACACTGCATAATTTATATTATTCAATATTTTCACAAAATGAAACATTTGGTACGTCATGTGATACAATAATGAAGATTTATGTGGACTCAGATTCTAGATGTTCGAAAGAGACAGAACTGGAAGCAGATTATTTTAGGATATTGGACAATTTCTGATGGCACACCCTGTACAATAACATAGACTCAATATAACGGAGTCCTACATTTAATTACCACTATACTATAGTGACCTATCTTGTCATGAAAATATACAATGTACCTACTTTAATAAATAGATCAAGTGAGGTCGCGAATCTCAGCTCTATTTCAGATGGACTTTAGATACTAAGGAAGAAGGAACCTGAATGGATTTTTTCAGAAAACCCAGGGAAATTGATTTTGTTTAGAATCATTTTTGTTGTAAATTTTGAAATAAGTCACGGAATTTGTAAAATATCAAAGATATTGATTTTTGTGCCACCCCCACGGGGTAAATCTCGTCATGGGGGGGGGCGGCAAAACTTAAAGACAATTGATAACCCAGCAATGAGTTCTCACATTCAAATTGAAAAAAAAAACAGAATTTCTTCCCACATGATGGGAATTTTTTTCAAGTTAGCGCTTGGCGCGTAATACACTTATCACGAGTCAAATAGATTTTTTTCTGAAAAGCGCAGGTAGGCGCAGCAGAATTCAATACCAATTGAAAGCTTTTGAAATGAGCTTTCATATGATACCAAATATGCCGTTTGATCTTGATTGATATGGTACTTTCATTCCAAAGATAGTAGATGAATATATTTTTTGTCATACTAACTTTGAAATCGTGTTATCTTTGACTGGATAGATTAAAAATAATGTTTTTATGCAAATAAACATGTTTCTTACCTTCTTGAACAGAATCCATGATAAATGAAACACTTTCAACCCTGCAGCAAATTTCACACACACAGCAAATAGTTCTCGAAAGACTCTATATGTCGATCTGTCGAAAAAACGACTTTATTTGAAAACACACAGGTAACTAGATGAAGTGCTCAAAGTCAAACTTTGCTCACCAAAAGATGGTTTTACCCGTCCCACCAATAGTGCAACAAGTTATTGTTCAATTGAGATATGTTCAGAAAAAATTATTTTGGCCAGCTCTTTGGTCATTCTCACCTGTGTGCGACGGGACTATGATTTGTTTTCTGATGTTTATTCAGTCTCTTAATCGGAGCTTTCATTTTTCACGCAGTAGAGGTGAAACAGTGCATGCTAGTTGAATATTATTCTCATTCGCACCTTGATGATAATTTTAAAAATATATTTTGTTGTGTTGTTTCTGCTAATTTTGATATTTTGAACATAGTCGCATTTTCAACATTCAGACTAAGAGATACAACATTGGGACTAATAAAACTTAAATCGAAACCATCGACATCATTCGATACAAAATTTATTTCCATATAGTAGGTAGGCTAGAATTTCAAAACGATATCTTCGACCCTGAATTTTTTACGTTTTAAACTCGATCTTGCGCGTCTGTGACCGTACAAACGCATTTCGGATGACACCCGTGAATAATTTGTGATTTGAAAAAATAATGCGAAATGAAGTTATTCCATAAATAACTTTTCAATGCGTAAAAAACTCCGCTGAATCCAAAAATGTCTAAAATTTCGACTCCCAACTTTTTTTCCCCGATCGATTTGAAGTTGCGTCTTCAGATTAGTTCGACCATTCCGAATCGATTGGCGTTCGCAGAATTGATCGATATTTCATGGTTCTCGAGTTAAAAAAAAAATCCGGAAAATCTATTGGTTTTTTTTCTGGAAAAACTCCGCCAAAATATTTTTTTTATAGTTTTTTTGCATATGTATTCAGAATTTCAGAATAATCGCTCTGTCCCTGATTTTTCTACGATTTTTCAAAGAGAAGTCTGCACGGACGCCTCCAGAAAAATAACTTTTACCACTTTGGAGCGAGAAAAAAAATGTCTTTCGTATTCCGATTTCTATGCCGTCGACATCATTCGATAGGAAATTCATTTTCGTATAGGAGGCAAGAATTTCAAAACGATATCATTGCTCCCGAATTTTTTACGACGTTTCGAACTCGACCGTGCGCGTCAGTGACCGGAACAAACGCATTTTGGATGACACCCGTGTAGAATTTGGGATTTAAAAAAATTATGCGAAATACAGTTATTCCATAAATAACTTTTCGATACGTAAAAAACTCTGCTGAATCGAAAAATGTGTTTTTTATGTCTATCAGGAAGCCATGATGTCACAAAGGGTCGAAACGTCGGGACGCCTGCAGAAGAACAATAATTTCTCGCTTAGCTTTGCTCCGATCGAAGTGAAAGTAGATTTTTTGGATTCAGCGGACATTTTTACATAGGAATAAGTCATTTTCGGGATGACTATGTCTTTTTTTTAACACATGTCAAAGTCGACGGTTGCACCCTTTCGGATTTCACTCGGTTATTTGCATTTAACGGCCAATCTGTCAGGATGGTCTACCACGAGTACCCCATTTTCGGAATCTACACTAAATTCCCGACGTTTTGGTGCAAATCAGAGATCGATAGGACCACTTTGGATTTTCGACCATTTCGAGGGGTCCTAGGCCTTCTGCAAAAATTTCGACTTCCAACTTTTTTTTCCCGATCGATTTGAAGTTCCGTCCATAGACTAATTCGACCATTCTGAATCGATTGGCGTTCGCAGAATTGCTCTATATTTCACGGTCCTCGAATTTGAAAATAAATCCGGAAAATCCTGGAAAGAAAATTTTTTTCAAAAAAAATTTCACCAACATCGGTTTTTTCATCAGTTTCCAGGATTTCAGACCAAAGGCTCTGTCCCTGATTTTTCTACGATTTTTCAAAGAAAAGTCTGCACTGACGCCTCCGGAAAAATCACTCTTTCCACTTTGGAGCAGGAATAAAAAAAATCTGGTATTTAAATTTCCATGCGGTCTACACCATTCGATGAAAAACTCATTTTCGTATGGGAGGCTAGGATTTGAAAACGATATCTCTGCCCCTTACGACGTTTCGAACTCAACCGTGCGCGCCAGTGATTGGAAAAATCGCATTTTGGATGACACCCGTGTAGAATTTGGACTTTAAAAAAATAATGCGAAATGAGTTTATTCCAAAAATAACTTTTCTATACGTAAAAAACTCCGCTGAATCCAAAAATGTGTTTTTTAGCTAAGGAAGCTATGATGTCGTAAGGGAAAAATGCCTCATAATGACGATGCATTATCAAAAATGCATAGATTAAGGCGTACTTACTAAAAAGCGCAAAATGAAATAATTAATAAAGAAACATTTTTAAAGACAAGCTTTTATTCAAATACGCTAAGAAGTTAAAAATAATTGCTTGGGATTTGCGACGTTGTGATGTATTATAATTCCGATGTAGAACTCGTGAAAAGAATTATTTGTAAGAGAAAAATCAGCCTTTCCGGTATTGAACAGTTGCGGTTTGATCTCGAAAATCTTTGTTGGGATATTTTTCTGATCAGGGATCCTAACACCGTGACTGATTACTTTATTAATTCGTTAAATCTCCATGTAAAAAAGATATTTCCTCTGAAAATAACCAGGAATTGCAATGTACAAAAATCGCCTGTTTGTTGGTTCAATGAAGAATTAGTTAACAAACGTCGGAAACTCTCTAACGTGAAACTGATCCATAATGTCAACAAGGATCAGGTGACCTGGGATGCATACACTTTCTTACGTAAGGATTACAGGAATTCCATCATCATCGAAACTTTTTTGAAAAATTCCTCGAACATAAGCAGAGACTCCTGGAGATTAATCAACGTCGAGTGTAACAGAAACTCATGGAAAAAAAAGGAGTCCACCATCACGGAATCTGGATTCGATGATTATTTCAGCAATATTGCTAAAAAATTTATCTCGTCTCTACCTGAGACGACCTACGAAATACTTGAAAAATCTCAGATCACCTGTAAATTATTTCTTTTTTTCCCTGTAACTCCCGAGGAAGTGATGGACACAATTGAATCTTTGAAAGATTCAAGTTGTCCGGATTTCTATGAACTGAACAGCGCGGTGACTAAAGCTATAGCCGATATTATTGCTTCTCCAATTTTAATTTTGATTAATGATTGTTTATCTCTAGGAGTTTATCCAGATGCACTGAAGATTTAAGTTGTTTTGCCATTGCTAAAAAAAGGGGATCCCCACCTAGCAGAAAATTTTCGCCCCATTTCCATAATTCCAGTTATCGCGAGAATCATGGAAGCGCTAGTCAAAACAAGGTTGATATCCTACCTGGAAACAAACTCCTTGCTGTGTCCTGAGCAATTAGGCTTAAGAAAAAATAAATCAACTACGAGAGCTATTCTGAGCGTTATTTCGAATGTAGTTGATGGACTCGAGAAGGGGGAGCATTCTTTGTTAACGCTTTGTGATCTGACTAAAGCTTTTGATTGTGTATCCCATGATATATTACTTGGGAAACTTTTCTGTTATGGCATTCATGAACTTCCATTGGAATATTTTAGGTCTCATTTGCATGGGCGATCTCAGTGTGTTTCGGTTGAAGGCAATCAGCATTAATGAAAATCGTCCATGGGGTTCCACAAGGCTCTGTTTTGGGACCAACCCTATTCATTCTGTATATCAATGATTTATATTATCATATATTACCGAAAAAATGCATTCGCTTTGCTGACGACACCACACTGACAGATCGTAATAGTAAATTAGAGGAACTGATTGACTCTTCCAAACTCACCTTGCAAATGACAAATGAGTGGTTCTGTTCAAATAAGCGTATGCCCAATTCTGTGCTAAAAATCAAAATCTTATTATAGCTCCAAAATCCTCACTAACAGGTGGGGAAAGTGTCAAATTACTTGGTATATCCATTGATGACAAACTCAACTGGATGTGTCACGTGGAAAATCTGTCGAAAAAATTATCAAACGTCACGTTCTTGATTCGCAGATTGAAACAACTTGTTGGTGCAGATACTGTAAGAGCCAGCTATCCTTTTCACAGTCTTATGACTTATGGAATTGTCGTGTGGGGTAATTCTTCCAACAAAATTTTTGTTTTTCAAAAAAGGATTATTCGAATAATATCAGGGGCGGGCTACAGAGATCACTGCCATGCTCTATTTATTCATCACCGGATGATGCCTCTTCCTACCGCTTTCATATATTCCACTCTGCTTGAAATACATAAAAAAAGATCAGATTTTGCTCTTTCAGCGGACACGCATCAGCACCAAACAAGGTCAGGAAACCTCTTGAGAACACCAAGATATAGACTCTCTGTATCACAGAAAAATTCATTGAATATAAACCTATATAATAAATTACCTTTGGAAATAAGAAATATGAACTTTTACAATTATAAGAGATCAGTGAAATCTTGTCTACTGATGAACTGTTTTTACTCCGTAAAGGACTTTTTGAAATATAATTTTAACGTGGATGATCTAGGCTTTTAATGTGTTTGTCAATTCAACTTTTACCTCTTTCTGTATTGTTTACAATGACTGGTTTTGAGTTAACCTTATTTTATTCCTGTGTTGTAATATGATGTATCACCGTAGGAAATTTAGTCTTACTGTTTTAACTCGTAACTTTTAACTTTAATGTTTTTTTTGTTAAGGACCTGCTACAAATGTATTTATATATGTGGACGTAGTTAATAAATCTCTCTCTCTCTCTCTCTGGCGACAAGCTTTTCAATCTATAACTCACGGAATAACCTCTTTAGCGCATTTGTCATGTCTTTAAAAAGTTTTTTTATTATTATTTTTTAATAGTGGAATTCCTTAGTGGCTACTAGTAAAATTATAAATATTGGTGGTAAAATTCCTGTAGGTAAGACTTTTTTTCAGCAAATTTCCTGTTCTTTGAGGATCTTTTTTCTCGATTTCAAATCTCTGCGCTAGTTTTCCAGATATTCGCGAAAAACGAAACCTCCCTTTTTCGCTAAATTGTTCATAACTTTTGCAATTTTCTCGCGCGGGAATTTTCTCGAAAAGTTTCTAGATGCAATTACGAATCGAATGACATATTGATCATAATTTTCAGTGAAGGCGAACGCGAATTCGAAAAATTGAAAAATAAAAACTTTTTAACAAAAAATTAAACCGACGAAATACGGATCTGAAAAGTAAAAAATAAAATAAACCTTCTTAGTCTCAATAACTAAGCTCCTAAACTAATGTAAGTAACTTATTTTGAGTCGGCGCCAAACAAAGCAAATGAATTAGGTAAGGCGTAAAATGATGGCATCGAGTTGCGCGGTGACATTCTGATACTTTTTTTAAGAAGTAATTTAATGATCTTTGGCGCCGACTCAAAATTAGTTCCTGACATTAGTTTAGGAGCTTAGTTATTGAGACTAAGAAGGTTTATTTTATTTTTTAGTTTTCAGTTCCGTATTTCGTCGGTTTAATTTTTTGTTAAAAAGTTTTTATTTTTCAATTTTTTACGGATGAAATCTACTAATTACTACCTACTTGTTTTTTGATTACTTTCAAAATACTTACTTACCCACCTTACTTCAACTATTACCAGTTAAATAATATGATTATCTACTTTTACTATTTGTTGTAATATAAATTATTTTTGTTGTTCTGGTTAGTTTATTTCATTACTTTGTATATCATTCCATCCTCTCATAGAATATCATGATTGTGACGGATGTAGGAGAACAAAAATAATGACATTAGCGATCTGTCATTGTCAACCACATATGTGTGCCAATGTTCACAAGTGAAAAATCAATTATTCCCTATATTTCTACCCGTAAGGGTGAATAATTCCATTCGAAATTCGAATATGATCAACTATGAGGTATACCCTATCTAATAAAAAAAGAATCATCCCAATGGAAGAACCCAGTACAAAGTTATGCCTGATAGAATCGGTTAACGGACCAGAATTCAGAGGGTGATTGATCAATATCCTTCGTGTTGCTACCCTTAGGGGTGGATTTCATCTTTTAAATTCAAATGGGACCACCTTCGAAGTACACCCTATCCACTGAAAGAATTATCGGAATCGGACGTCTCAGTAAAAAGCTATGCGTGATCATACATAAAAAAAAATATACGCGTCGACTAGAGAACCTCCTCCTTTTTGGTTTCGTCGGTTAAAAAAGGCACATGTTGATCACACTATTCTGCAGATGCAACGGAATGGAACGGACAAAAAATAAAAAAATTGTATTTTTCCAAGAAACCTCTCTGGAGTCACCGCTCTATACAGACAATAATTTCAGGTTATTTTCTCTGCTGGAAAATGCAAAACACATCGAAGCGAATATTTCTCAACGGCTTTCCGCGGAAAGTTCGGAATTAAATTTCGATGGCCGGGGGAATCTCGAAACTGAATCGTTGATGAATACAGCTCCGACACAGGATTATTGGATTTGTATTTACATCAGACTTTTTCGCATTTCCCTTCCAATTGACTGCCAAGCTGATCTGAATAGGAAGTGATTTTCAACTACGCCGCACCAGCAGTCTCTTGGAATTTGTTTCCATTTACTCAGTGACACAAAGGAGTCAGAAGTTTTGATAGGGTTCGAGAACGCTTGCCGCAAAAAATGAGCGGCGAGGTTCATACTTTTTGATGCGTTTTCTGATTATTTTTCTATCTACCAAAGAAAGCGTTGTCTATGTTTGAACAAATTTAATCAGATGTACAAAATGTGAACCTCCTGCAAATATGCATTCCTCTGCTCTTTTTCTCATGGACTCGCGTACTCTTTGGAAAATGCCGGTATTGTTACTAATAGTTTCGCAAGAAACTATGATGCGATTTCTCAACTGCTCTTCATTATGAACTGGTGTGCTGTAAACCAATATTTTAAGATGACCCCCGAGGAAATAATCTGAACTATTGAGGTCCGGGGTCCTAGGTGGCCATGCCTGTGGTCCTCCACGACCTATCCAGCGATTATTGTAATTTTGGTTTGAATATTCGCGCGCCAGAGCACCGTCGTGCATAAACCACAGGTGATTTCTTACTAAAATGGGAACCTCTTCCATAAAACCTGGCGATTCTTCTTCGAGAACAACAAACATTATGTGAATAATGATTCTAGGAACTGCCAACAGATGGCACAGCAAGTATTGATTCTTAAAAAAAATTATACATAATATTAAATTATGGAAAGAAAAGGATTCACGAGTGTGTGTCGATTCCTATGTCCTCGAATGGCTCAGATGGTAGAGCGTATGGCTAGAAATCATAAGGTCGTGGGTTCGACTCCCACTTGAGGATGCTTTTTTCTTTAATTTGATAATTTGTCCACTATGCCACGAAATTCCCTCTTTCATTATATGTACTTCGGACGCAATATTTCCACTTTCACCTTATATATTTGGCTGAATCTTATCAGTGGTTAGAGATCATCTGCTTGAATCTGCTACTGAAATCTTCGAATGACGATGAAGTTGAGTGACAGGTAGTGGATCTCGACGGCCAGTGATAAGTTCGTTTTATTTTCGATTCATTTCTAACATGAATATTAAATTATGGAAAGAAAAGGATTCAGGAGTGTGTGTCGATTCCTATGTCCTCGAATGACTCAGATGGTAGAACGTATGGCTAGAAATCATAAGGTCGTGGGTTCGACTCCCACATGAGGATGCTTTTTTTCTTTAATTTAATAATTTGTCCACTATGCCACAAAATGCCCTCTTTCATTATATGTATTTCGGACGCAATATTTCCACTTTCACCTAAATCTTATCAGTGGTTGGAGATCATCTGCTTGAATCTGCTACTGAAATCTTCGAATGACGATGAAGTTGAGTGACAGGTAGTGGATCTCGACGGCCAGTGATAAGTACGTTTGATTTTCGATTCATTTCTAACATGAATATTGAATTATGGAAAGAAAAGGATTCACGAGTGTGTGTCCTATGTCCTCGAATGGCTCAGATGGTAAAGCGTATGGCTAGAAATCATAAGGTCGTGGGTTCGACTCCCACTTGAGGATGCTTTTTTTCTTTAATTTAATAATTTGTCCACTATGCCACAAAATTCCCTCTTTCATTATATGTATTTCGGACGAAATATTTCCACTTTCACCTAAATCTTATCAGTGGTTGAATCTGCTACTGAAATCTTCGAATGACGATGAAGTTGAGTGACAGCTAATGGATCTCGACGGCCAGTGATAAGTTCGTTTGATTTTCGATTCATTTCTAACATGAATATTGAATTATGGAAAGAAAAGGATTCACGAGTGTGTGTCGATTACTATGTCCTCGAATGGCTCAGATGGTAGAGCGTATGGCTAGAAATCATAAGGTCGTGGGTTCGACTCCCACTTGAGGATGCTTTTTTTCTTTAATTTAATGATTTGTCCACTATGCCACAAAATTCCCTCTTTCATTATATGTATTTCGGACGAAATATTTCCACTTTCACCTAAATCTTATCAGTGGTTGAATCTGCTACTGAAATCTTCGAATGACGATGAAGTTGAGTGACAGGTAATGGATCTCGACGGCCAGTGATAAGTTCGTTTGATTTTCGATTCATTTCTAACATGAATATTGAATTATGGAAAGAAAAGGATTCACGAGTGTGTGTCGATTACTATGTCCTCGAATGGCTCAGATGGTAGAGCGTATGGCTAGAAATCATAAGGTCGTGGGTTCGACTCTCACTTGAGGATGCTTTTTTTCTTTAATTTAATAATTTGTCCACTATGCCACAAAATTCCCTCTTTCATTATATGTATTTCGGACGAAATATTTCCACTTTCACCTAAATCTTATCAGTGGTTGAATCTGCTACTGAAATCTTCGAATGACGATGAAGTTGAGTGACAGGTAATGGATCTCGACGGCCAGTGATAAGTTCGTTTGATTTTCGATTCATTTCTAACATGAATATTGAATTATGGAAAGAAAAGGATTCACGAGTGTGTGTCGATTACTATGTCCTCGAATGGCTCAGATGGTAGAGCGTATGGCTAGAAATCATAAGGTCGTGGGTTCGACTCTCACTTGAGGATGCTTTTTTTCTTTAATTTAATAATTTGTCCACTATGCCACAAAATTCCCTCTTTCATTATATGTATTTCGGACGAAATATTTCCACTTTCACCTAAATCTTATGAGTGGTTGAATCTGCTACTGAAATCTTCGAATGACGATGAAGTTGAGTGACAGGTAATGGATCTCGACGGCCAGTGATAAGTTCGTTTGATTTTCGATTCATTTCTAACATGAATATTGAATTATGGAAAGAAAAGGATTCACGAGTGTGTGTCGATTACTATGTCCTCGAATGGCTCAGATGGTAGAGCGTATGGCTAGAAATCATAAGGTCGTGGGTTCGACTCTCACTTGAGGATGCTTTTTTTCTTTAATTTAATAATTTGTCCACTATGCCACAAAATTCCCTCTTTCATTATACATAACTTCAACTAATCTTCGAATAAAGGACTAATCATGGGAAATCCCTTCAGTCTTTTCAAGTGGTTCAATGAGGAGTCAATCTTGTTTTTACGATTTGTAAAGTTTTGTTTATTGGAATATTTGTAAAAGACTTTCGACATCAAAACTTACAAGGTTTGTTTGGCTTCTAGTTTTTTCATAAATCCCTAATTTGTTAAAAAAATTCTAGATTGCCAAAGGTCATTAACCCTTCAAAATGTCAAGAATGCATTGTTCAAAGTATTACATATCAAAATGTTGATAGTTTTCGATATCATTTCGATGATTATTCCACCCGAATGCATTGTACTTATACCCGCTGCTCAATTCGTATCGAAAGGAAATTTTATTGTTATAGTAATGATCATGCTCGATAGTCTGGAATACAAGGCAACACGATGGATGAATTGAAATCGTTTTATGAACATCTAGGGAAATTGCCAAAGCGATGTTATGATAATTTAATTTGAGCAAGGTCATGCTTGCGATACCAAGATGATTGCATGAAGTAGCAGCAAATTAGAGTTCATCCTGTTTGATGTTGTAAGAGATCTACACAGTGGTGTACATATAAGCTTTATTGAATGGGTTAAAAGTAAATTAATGATGAAAAATACGAACTGACGAAGAACATAAATCTACTTCACGAAGATATAACTTTTTAAATTCTTCTTTACATATAGTTGTAATCAAATATATGATATGATAAAATATGCTATGCGAAATATAAACGAGACTAGAAACCAAAATTGAAAATGAAAGTGTATCGACAACACAAAACCTCATTGGATTGGTTTTTAAATAAACAGTTTCCAAGATAAAAATAGTACTAAATTTAGGGGGAAGTTTCAACCTCTTAAAATTCGAATTTTAGAAAATCTGAAAGTTACCTATATACCGCTGGAATATAACCTTCATCCAAAATACAATTCTTCTACTACCGATACTTTCGAAATATGAACAATTTTATAAAAGGGGTATTTTCTAAGGGATTGGGTGCAGAATTCAGACAGAAATCAATCATGAGAACTTATCTCTGAGGAGTAGGCAGATTGAGACATCATTGTGAAAATCTCTTTGCCCTAACTGATTATTTTTAACTTTTTCAGCTTTCTTGAAAATGTCTCTGAAATGGGGGTCGAAACGTTGGAATCATAAAATTTCTCGTCGTGGTTCAACCCTAATATATATGGTTTGGGGGTTTCTTGGGATTTAGGTTCAGATATGGACGAAATAAAGTTTTTTATGTACTTTTTCCTGATTCACTTTTAATTTTCAACGTTTCTACGGGGGCGTCTTCTTCATGGAATTTGACATGGAATATGACATAATATTGTTAGTAGAGCTAAAAAAAAGTATTGGTCGTACTTTCAATTGCCATTATCTAGAGAGAAATAAAACCTGTAGTTTATTTTTTCCAAATGTTTTACCAACGTGATATGAAAAATTCCATTTTCTTCATTTTTTGAAAGCTCACTTACAATTATTTGATTTATAAATGATACGAGGTGATTGATAAGAGGTGAAGTAATCAATAAATTCACCTTATTATGATATCACATTACAAATAACTTTGATCTTGTTATGATAACCTAACACGTCTGGAGCGTTCAATGATATCACGTTCGTTTCATTCATCGAAGATATATAAACCCAGCACTGAATGAATAAAATTGTTATCAACCGAGAACTATGGTGACTTTCATTTCATTGACCTAACGGTGCACTATACCATGAGTCCCTTACAGTCATAACAGGGGAATCCCATATTGCCGCTTACAATCCGGAAGGGACGAAACAAACTCCCTTCAACACCAAAGGATGACCAGATGTGTTACCCGTCCTTAGTGCATTTGAATAAACGCTTGTCTTACTTTTTTAAAACCTGTTCTTTGCAAGTTGTTCAACCACTCTTACAATTTGGGGGTATTTCCGTCCAATTGGAAAATTGCAAGAGTACAGCCAGTCCCTAAAAAAGGCAAAAAGGCCCTACCTAGCAACTACAGACCTATCGCACTGCTATCTATTATTTCAAAGGTCATGGAAAAAGCCATCAACATCGAGCTCATGAAATATCTGGAAGACTCAGGAATTGTCAACGATAGGCAATATGGCTTCCGCCATCAGAGATCAACTGGTGACCTGCTCGCTTACGTCTCACATATATGGCAGCTATCTATTGAAAAGCATGGAGAAACTTTAGCTGTGGCATTAGATATCTCCAAGGCGTTCGATCGAGTTTGGCACCAGGGACTCCTCGCCAAGCTTCCGTCTTATGGCTTGCCCCCTCAGCTGTGTTCTCTGCTTGCTAGTTTTCTCTCAAACAGGTCTCTCCATGTAGTGGTCGATGGAGTTTCATCTGACACTCTACTCATAAATGCTGGTGTTCCGCAAGGATCCATTCTCGCACCAACACTATTTCTACTTCACATCAACGACCTGTTGAAAGCAACTTCATGTCCAGTACACAGCTTTGCCGATGATAGTACCCTCCATACCGCTTCCTCTTCCAGGGCCCCTATATCAGCCCGTGAAACCAAAAATGAACGAGGAAGAAATGTTAATAATATAAATATGGACTTGGCAACAATTCTCGAATGGGGATCTAATAACTTGGTAGAATTCAATGCAAACAAAACACAAGCATGTCTTTTCTCTAGAAAAGCCGATCTCACTGTACTGTGCCTAACATAACTTTGTCAGGAGTAACCATACCACTGAAGCCATCCATATCGATGCTTGGTATTACTATCAGCAATAACCTTTCCTGGGAAAATCACGTGAGGTCCATTGCCAAAAGTGCATCCCAAAAACTTGGTTTTCTGTTTCGTGCCAAGAGCTATTTCACCCCAGTCAGCTGCTTATGATCTATAAGGCACAGATCCGACCTGTCCTGGAATACTGTTCCCATATTTGGAGTGCGGCACCTAAACATATCCTGAGGCTATTGGATTCTGTCCAAAAAAGGGCAATTCGTCTCGTCGGTGATGCCTCGCTTACAAACTCGCTCACTTGTCTGGAACACCGTAGAAAAGTTGGCGATTTGTCTCTATTTTATAGATATTTTCATGGGCGATGCTCTTCTGAAATATCAACAATCGTTCCTGCTTTGGCAGTCTCTTCGAGATTAACCCGTCAAGTTCAGTCATCACACCCCTTCGTGGTCACTTTGGAAACCTGCAGAACATCACTTTCCAAAGACTCGTTCATCCAACGAACAGCGAGGCTTTGGAACTCATTGCCTAGGGAGGTGTTCCCCGAGGCATACAACCTTCAGAAATTTAAGAAGAACACCAACTCCTACCTTCTTTCCCTAGGTTCCCACGATGTTCTCTGAACATTACAGGATATCCCTTTTCGTGGGAACCAGAACATAAAAAAAAAAAAAAAAAAAATTCTTTCTATTCATTCATGAAATCCGTCATCTTATTGAATTCACACAAAAATTGATCATACCAATTTTGAATGGAAACGGGCTATAATCACCAGAGCCGGATTAAGAGGGGGCAAACGGGGCTGCAGCCCCGGGGCCTCCACAAGAGAGGGGCCTCCACAATATAAATTTTTACGTAAAATTTCCTAACAAATACCGAAGGATATGCAAAATTATATATAAAAAATCTGACAACGAAAGAGCAGTTCTCCCACTTTTTCCTCTCATTTTTCGTTTTGAACATTCAAAAACATGTTTCGTATTCTTGTCAAAATCCATGGTTAGTATTAATCTTCGATCTGATGAATCATGTGTATATGCGAGAGACAATCACCAAGTAAAACACCATACTATTATACAAAATATTATATCGTATCGAAATTAGCTGTAAAACGAGAACAATTGAATTAAAAAAAAATATACATTTTTTTTTATTAAATGAAGGATTTTCTGTCGATGTATTCTTCGAATGACACAAGCGATCTAGATACACAATGAAATTCAATAATCATAAGCAAAAGAAAATAATATTTCAATTTATGAATATGATTGCATCAAATTATTTATAAGAGCCCTGTGCGCATTCCATAATAGAACAAAAGTTCAAATTCTGTTGACTATTTTTCTGCCGATTCTACAAACACTTTGCCCGTCTATACCTGTTTTTCCTATTTATTGGCGTTGACAAGTGTCCGCTGAGTGGCGCGCTTGTAACAGAGAAATCCCCGAAATCTGAAAGTGTGAGTCTAAGAGAAAGATGACATTCCGCAACAAATGTAAATCCTTCTGAAAAGGACTATCTATCTATCTATCTATCTAAGATGTTCTACTATCAAATTCTTGAAAACCAAAATTTCAGAGCTACATTCTCAAACATTGAAATTACAGTGATTATTTTTTGACATTGCTAGAAACCAATGGAAACGTTCAATTCAAATAATTCATATACGTTTTGGCCAATCAATAGTGGGAATATTCTACCTAGAAAATTATCGCGGGAATGATTTTAGGTATTTTGTTTTTATTGTCTGACAACCTATATTTTCAATTTGACGTCTGTCATCAATTCACATGAAAAGTGTGAAATGAATGAAATCCGGTTTAGTACATTATATAATTTTGCAAGGAAATGTGTTTATGATCGTAACATCAAAATATAATCTAAAGAATACCACACGAGCGTTCGATATAGTAGAAAATAATTATCTAGATTTATTTCTCAAACTTGTTGGCAATAGCCACTCGAGCCAGCTGGTCTCTCTTGTCTATTGCCTGGCAACAAGTTTTCGAAAATCTGTCGAATTATTTTCACTCTCTTGTGATATTACAACTGAGAATGTGATGATGTCAAATTGCACTGGAAAGCGCTCATTTTCCAAAATGAAAAAAATTGGCGAATTACGATGAGACAAAGCCGCATATCAAAGTTATTGCTTCTTAGCATTGAGAGTGATTTTCACCGGATGCTGGATTTGACCGAAATCATCAATGATTTTTCGTCGAAAAAAGCTCGCAAGAATCCCTTTGTTTACGCTGTAATTTAATTTATTTCTTGTATTTTATTATACCTACATATGCTCGTGTCGAAATAATTTGATTTGTTCCGCACTAAATAAAAAAAAAACTTGTTTGAAAAATAATTAGGGGCCTCCACTCCTTTGTTGCCCCAGGGCCTCCACACCTTTTAATCCGGCCCTGATAATCACAGAATTTGTCTCCATCGTGGAGCCGCCATTTTGAATTTATGTATTTTGAAAATTCTTGATCTATGTCCCCAAAAACCCCCACATATCAATTTGAATAGAATCGAACCATATTCACAAAACTCGTCCGCCATTGGAGCCACCATTTTGCTTTTTCTCTAGCAAAAATTCCATAATGCATTGTCACCGGAAGAACTGCCAAATTTCACGTTAATCGGACAACTAGAAGTGGGTCAGATTTGATTACAAACCCACTGACGACATCGGGACAGGTGAAACTAAATAAAAACTTGTAAAGAAGAAACCGAATTGGAAATGCTTAAAATGAAAATTGTGGCATTGCAAACACATTTTTAAATGAAAGAAAAAAACCATTCGAGCGGGAATGGAACCTGCGACCTTTGGATTTCTAGTCCATACTCTAACCATCTGAGCTATCGACGCCACAGATTCCACTGCATTTCGAGGATTTCGCTTTTCTCTAGAATTTAATGTTAGTTGTTGTGGAAACGGATTATGAAGGTAAGGGATCTCATGTACTATCAGTGGCCATCAGGACCAATTTTACCTTTTTCCTAACATCGCCGTGGATTGATGGCTTCAGTCAAGGGTCAGGTGTTGATCTCCGACCAAATTGGAAATGTTTCGGTAGCGATGCTTGAAATAAAAATAGTACCGACCCTGCCGTTTCAATTTATCCATTAAATTTATAAATTTGGGAAAGAGTCTCATAATATGTGATTCCCAGCATATTTGATATGTTGGGTACAGAATACCAAAACGGGAAACCTTATAGGATTGTAACTCTTTTAAAAATCGAAGTGCGCCAATGTTTGAGTAACTTATACAGTGCTAGTCAAAAGTCCCCTCCCCCCCTCGTATCTTTTGAACGGATATACTTATAATGATGAAATTTGGAGGGTGGAAATAAACGGATGTAGGCTTCTCAACTGGTCATAACAGGTGACGCAATAGTCATAAATGACGTCACAAGGCCACTGTGACCAATAATTTTAAATGGGACCCTATGGCAAGTGACAGCTCGTTTGAAAGGTATTGAAAATACCTATTCAGTCATACCAATTTTGTTTGGGTTTCGGCTGATTTTGATTGATAAATTGAAGAAATACGAAAATTATAGTTTCGCATTTAATTAATAAAGATTTAAGAACCAGTTCTTATAATAAGTGTTCAAAATGTGCTCCATCTACTTCCTGGCAGTAATGCATCCTATTGCTAAACTCTTGTCGTACTCGTCCCAGTGTGTCAGCGGAAATTGCCCTACATTCTTCAACAATTCGTTGTTTCAGAATGGCAATACTGTCAGGTGCTGTAGCGTAAACCTTAGATTTCAAGTACCTCCATAGAAAAAAATCTAATGGTGTAAGGTCCGGTGACCGAGCTGGCCATTCGATCGAACCTCGTCGTCCAATCCATCTACCACGATATTCTTCATCTAGGTAACGTCTTACTGCACCGTAATAGTGTGCAGGAGCACCATCTTGTTGAAACGTTATTTCCAAGTTGTCGAATTCATCTGGATTATCTTCTAGAATTTCAAGAATTAACGCCTCAATATCATTTTGTAACATCTCCGATTTGTTTTTAAAAGATTTTTATCCGATTATTGTGTGATATTCCATTAGAAAGAAAGTACTTTCGTCACTAAAACAAATTGTCTGTATGTAGCCTGGTTGTTGGTTCATTTTATTGGACATAGTTTCACAGAATTCTAGTCTTCGGTCGGGGTCATCATCTGAAAGTTGGTGCACCATTTTTAATTTGTATGGATGAAATTTGTTTTAGCCAACACCCTATGTACTGTCCTTTGACTGACTTCACAGATAGACGCAACTTGGGCTGTGGAAGAAGTAGGGTTTACTACCATTTCTCCAATTATGTCAATTTTTTTGTCATCACTAATTGTTGGTCGACCAGATCATTTGGCATCTTGAACCCTACCTGATGCTTCAAACTTCCGAAGAAGCTCCCTCAAATAAACCCTCGATATAGGGCGATCGGGGTACCTCTCATTAAACAGTCGTTCCGCTGCATGGAAATTGTTTCTACATTCACCAATTATTAAGATAGCTGCTACTTTGTCGGCTACAGTACGTACCATTTTGCCTATGTAAACACTTAAACGTCTCGTTAAACAATAGCTTAGGTAAATTTTCAAGGTATAAACACTTTTGACAAGTAGAGAATTCGAAAACGTCAACCTTTTTGACAATTAACCAGAGGCGTACTTTAAAATCTTTATTAATTAAATGCGAAACTATAATTTTCGTATTTCTTCAATTTATCAATCAAAATCAGCCGAAACCCAAACAAAATTGGTATGACTGAATAGGTATTGTCAATACCTTTCAAACGAGCTGTCACTTGCCATAGGGTCCCTTTTAAAATTATTGGTCACAGTGGCCTTGTGACGTCATTTATGACTATTGCGTCACCTGTTATGACCAGTTGAGAAGCCTACATCCGTTTATTTCCACCCTCCAAATTTAATTATAATAAGTATACCCGTTCAAAAGATACGAGGGGGGGAGGGGACTTTTGACTAGCACTGTATAACTATATATTTTTGGCATACGATATGCAATCCATAAAGCACTGCATTGCAATGCGGGTTGCCTATATACCCAAAACTTAGGAGCAGTGTCCGCTTAGAACACATGGATTTCTCTAGGGTTTGTCTTATTTTTCTCTACAACTGAGTCAGCAAATGCGTCACCAGAATTCTGTCAGTGACCCTAAATATACTGTCGTTTCCTGAATCATCTGGAATTCCTCGCGATGGTTTAGTTGGAAAGTCCTGTGTCGTCAATCAGTCAGCACTCGTGAAATTGACAAAACGTAAGCAATAGGCAATGGCGTAGTGGATTCATAAAAATATTTTTCGGTATTTTGGTGTTTCGCGGTATTTTTGTGTTGCGAAGAAAAATCTCATAAACTGTATATTTCCTGTATGAGGCTGGATTTTTTTTTATTTCTCCTCGACACTCTGGCTATAAATTGAGTGGACCTTCCTGAATCGATAACAGATTTCCTTATACTGATGACACTTCTATAGAGCAGCCATATTGAACCCTTTTGTGGGTTTGGCGTTTACACAACAGTATGGGTTTTATGAAATCCTTGCTTAATTTTTTGCTTTTTTGTGCAGTTTAATAAAAGCTTGTTTTTTTATTTTTGTTCTTTGTTTCAATTTATTGCAATATTGAAATAGTTATTTATTATACAAGGGAAAAGAGTATTAGATTTTAGCTCGAGGTTGTGTCCGAGAGCTAAAATCTAATACTTTTTCCCGTGTATAATACACTATTTTTTTCTGTGACGGGAAAAACGACGATTTAATATTGAAAAAACATATTAGTACAATATATTAAAGTCAGAAAATTATCGATGTGAAACTTGAATTTTTAAACTCGTAGGCTGTTACTTACTGTTACTTATAGCGACAATTAGACCTGCGTTGCTAAGGAAACCTTTGAAGTGATAAAATACCTGTCAATTTAATTCTGTGATATGATTTAAAAATTGCGAACTTAGTGGTTGTTAGTAGTTAGTAGAAGGGTATGTTGATGAATCGGTAGCACACAGGACAGAACTAGCTAATAAAGTGTTTAGAACGTGTGGCAGTGCTGAAATAACACCTGATTTGCGACCAGGTACATCAACGGCAGTTGTGTCCATGTCAGAAAAAAATATAATTTCAACACAAGAAAATTCGACTGTTGTACCGAATAGTTCAAGGAACATGTCATTCATGGAATGCACATTTCATAATTTTACTTTTGATATAAAGGAAATGTAACTTTTGTATAATAAAATATTCTAAAATTAAATATCTACTTTTACTTATGTGTATATATGTATATCCGGGAAAAAATACTCACTTTTTTCCCGGGGAAAAAGTAATTTCATAAAAAGTGATATTTTGTTACCTGTCAACAGAGATAAAATGTCAAACTTTTTTCCCGTCACAGAAAACACACTTTTATCAAGAATGGAAATGGCAATCAAAAAACTTTTCAATGGAATGCCTACTTTTTGGTGAGCATTATAGAATCTCTGAATGACATCATCTGAATTAACACTGCATGATATCTTCCATAAAATAGCATAACACGAATTAATATCGCTCGAGCATGATGATTTCCCAGCATGGCGCTCAAACATATGGAACATTTGTGATTTATGTAAATGGGAATGCATATTTGCCCTGGGAAATTGTCGAGTCACGGTTATTTGCCATTTCTGTTACATGTAGAATAGTTGATTACCGACGAATGATAAAAAACCGTATTTCCTAGTCATTTTGTTCATTCCATTAAAAAAATGAATGGATCACAGATCTTAGGTTCTGAGTTGAACCAATAGCTGTGTCACGTCCCAAAATAAACTGTTCATGTTGGGTGTATTCTAAGGTGAGCTAATTTTTTTCACATCCTACACCGGAAAAATGATAATACTCTTTTGAGTAACTTTGTATGCTTCTCTATGAAAACGCCCCCGATTTTTCTATGGTTTGAAGACAAAGGTTTCAAATTTGGTATGTTGCTAAGGTTTTTGAATACGTGCATTTTGACATCACACTTTAAAACCATCTACCGGAAGTGACCCCAACTTATTTTTTATAATACATTTTTGAAAGCCCTTAGAATTTGTAACACGACTGTTTTAAAAATTTGGAATCAGTTGAAAAATGGCGAAAATACAGTTGATTTTTTAATCGAACAAAGTTGGCCACGAAAATAAAACCATGTTACCAGGGAAAGCTTCAAGGTAAGATCCAATAGAAAATTGGAGTACTCATGAAATTGCATCTCCCATATATTTCAACAGTTTTAAAAAAATGCCTCAAAATCGAAAAGTACCCCCGTAAAAACTCTCCCAACTACCATTTCTCAAATAACAACGAGCTCTTTTCGATTCATTATGTTGAAAGATTTTGAACTATCAGATCACCCGTGCGAAAAATTTAAGAATAAATTCAGAAAGGAACCGGAGATACAAGCAGGTTTCATGAAGAGTATTCTCAAAATTGGATGTTCTGCGAAACAAAAAAGCACCTTTTTCAACAACCCTTTACGAAAAGACGTCATTTTGTAATAGAATACCTCCAGCGAAAACGTGATTTCCGTCGCAAGTGAGAGAAATTCTCATAACGTTAACTTTCGTTTCTAGTGACGAAAGTTAAATTTATATTTTCAATCATTTCCCGCCCTCGTAGATAGTGTTTTGATGACTTTAAATTAATAATAAACAAAGACAGGAATCATTTCTATAATTGGAATGCATTTTTTTAACTTTTGCCTGGTTTCATTAGTTTGACGTTCCTCGTTAATTTCAAGACTTGTCAGTTTGACCTGAAAGCATTGTTAGTTTTTTGAGTTATCATGATTTCTGATTCGGAAAGGGATTTAGAATTTCCGAATACACCACCAGGAATAGCAAATCAAGCTGAGGAAACTCTGCATTTATTACCAGTAAAATCTAAAAAGAGATAGGAAGAAATATATGCAAAATTCATGGATTGGAGAGTTGATAATCACGTAAATTCATTTTCGGAAACTGTCAAAAAAATTTAAGTCATCGACGCTATGGTCTATGTATTCGATGTTGAGAACCACTTTATCGATTAAAAATAATATCGATATCTGTAAATATCCCCAGGTACGTTCTTTTTTTTAAACGAAAATCTGATGGTTTTAAAAGTCAAAAGTCTAAAAAAAATTCTTCCGATAGATACACACTTTCTTAAAGAATGCACCCGACTCAATATAATTAATGACTAAGGTGAGTTGATTACTTTTTTATTGCGACAAATTCTTAATGATCTATATTAACGTTTGTAGATAGCCTTAGTTTTTGGAATTTCGGGGGCTTGTCGTTGCCATGAATTAAAAGGTTTGACAGTAAATGATGTAAAAGATACCAGCCAGCAGTATACTTTTAGTTACAATACGTAATACAAAAACAAAAGTACAGCGTTCCTTCCACATTTCTGGGTTCTTCTACGAGATTTCTAAAATATATATGAACCTCCGTCCATCAGATATGGACAAAATAAATTCAACATTCTTTATTAACTACCAGAACGGAAAGTGTACTAGACAGGTTGTAGGAATAAATAAATTCAGTAAATCTCTTATGCAAATAGCTCAATATTTAAACTTGCATGATCCCCAAAAATATACTGGGCATTGTTTGCGTAGAACTTCCGCAACGCTATTGTGGATGCAGGAGGTGATTTACTTCAATTAAAAAAGCATGGAGGAGGCTGGAAATCTAGTAACGTTGCGGAACGATATGCTGATCAATCAGTTAGCAACAAAAATCAAATACAAACCAAAATTTTACAATCCATACATTTTTAGCATAATGTTATGATATAAACGAAGTTGTAGAAAAAGTATAGTGTTTCCCCTATCGAAAACATTTTTTGAGGCTCGTGAACATTACGAGCCTCGGCTGGTAAACTGTTCTCTCGTTTAAAAAAATTTTACTTTCGTCACTCGTAAAACAATATACTATTTATCAACGAAAGATTCCATCATTATTCGATTACTCGTCATAATCGTAATCGAGAATCTACAGAAGAGAATAATATGAAGCCTTCATTCCAATTTTGGGACATATAACCGAAAAAAAAAATATAATTGTGTGCTGGTGTATACCTAGGTAGGTAGGTAGTCACTTACCACTGTCACAAACAATAAGAATGATAAAAACAGATCATATCACATATACTGTTGAAAATATTCTCCATATGTTCTCTGCACAGAATTGCACGTCTTGTTATTGCTTCTATACCCCCATTCAACTGACCATGAGTAATATTAGTAATTGCTGATCTCAGGTGATATTCCCAATCCTTCTTTGATATAGGTGTGGAAGAGTAAACCTGTTTCCTCAGGTCACTTCATTAATAAAAAATCCAATGACGTGAGATCGGGTGACCTCGGTAGGGCCATTCGTGCCAATCCATTGATTTGGGAATTGTTCATCAAGGCGATGGGTCACTACTATGAGGGGGTGCACAATCTTACTAAAAAAATACGTTTCTGTAGACATCGAGAGGAAAATTCTCTATGGAACCTGCTATTTCGTTCTGTAAAAATCCCAAATAGCGTTGTCCATTCAACATACCATCGAATATTATTGACTCAATAATTCGAAATTCTATATCTATACGTTGAATTCAAAGCGTTCCTGGAAATTTCCTGGGCAACTGAAACTCGTAAATCTTGATTTATCGGAAAATATATTTTTTCTCGTGATGTAATTTCTTATGCGGTTCTCCAGAAGCCAATTGCAATATTGTACAATTATTGTGCCGATTGCAATATTGTACAATGCAATATTGTACTCTTCTCTGATGATCTTCGTTATCTGATATTATAGGGCTCCAAACCATGTTTTTTCAGGTTTTTTCGAGCTGATTCTATTCCAATTGGCAATTCTTTTTCGATTTGCCGAAATGAGATGGTGAAGTCAGCATACACAAGAGCCCAAACATTGGTTTCGTCTCTTCATCAATAATAAACCTATCTTGAGCATGTGCATTGGCATCTGGTTCAATCCTGAATTGCCTTTCCAAACTTGCGAAATAGCTTCTATTTTGTTGGCGTTATCTGAGAGGGAATCGTTCTTTGCATAGAATGCAAGCCGCAGTTGCATTATTCCTATACTCACCATAAATCAGCAGTTAATCTACTTGTTCATTTCTGGTATATTTTGCGCCATCGGAATGTTTTTCAACAACGTACAATTCTCTAGTATCCAAAAGGTATGTAGAGCAAACTGTCACTTGTTGTTGATAAAAGGTGTTGTTTTGTTTGGCTTTCTCAATGTTCAAGGCCGCCTTCTTTGAAGAACATCAAATTTTGAGAACACTCAATCTGATAATTCATGATTTTTCGACATGATGAAGTGAAAATAGCTCGTTTTTATTCAAGAAATGGTAGTTGGGAGCGCACCTTTCGAAGTTTTGATTACTCTCGTTTCGGACGTCCAACGTCTTAATGGATTTAAAAGGTTTTCACGACGTTTCGAATGCTTGTATCTGCAATCGTCTTTAGGTGAATACTGACAAGTTTAGGTGCTACTTACCAATTTATATGACTGCCGGTGCAATGATGCGTGTAATTCCGCCATGCGCAGTGGTGTGTGTAATTTCGCGCGGTCTGGAGGTGCGTGAAGTTTCGCGCCTCTGCAGCCCGCCAGAAGGAGCAATCAGTGGTTTCCATACGTTCTTGATCTCAACGCTTGGTTGACCAAAGGTGTTATTGGCTTCGATGTGGGCGTCTCTTTGAACTTTCGTTTGAACCAATGCTCCTCTCTATGTAGAACACTTGCGTCATCCCATCGAACTCGATGGTGCTCAGTCCAGGCGTGGTCAGCGATTCCCGATTTTGACGTTTCTCCACGTTGAGTCCATTTCTTGTGCTCATCCAATCTTACCGATAACTGCCTCTTCGTCTCTCCGATGTAGGAATCTCCGCATTCACATGGAACTTCATAAATGCAATTCTTACTGATTTAATTTTTGTTGTCAGGAAACACCGTAAAGTACTGCTGGATTGGAAGCAGCTCTTGATGTTGAACTTGTTTCCGATCTTCTTGAAGACACCTCTGATGTACGGAAGGCAGATCAATGTGCTTTGTTGTTGCTCTTCAGATGTCTTCGTTCTCTGGAATTGTTTCAATACTTCTCCTAGGAGTTTCTTGGGATATCCATTCCGGTGAAGGTCCTCTTTGATGTGGTCTAATTCGGCATCTAGTGACTCCTCGTCGTTGCATATGTGCGTCGCTCTCTCTACCAATGTTCTCACGATCCCTCTCTTTGTCGAACTCGGATGGTTGGAGCTGTAACTGAGGTACTGAAGTTTGATTTTCATGGCCAATCTTGTTCGATTGAAAACTCAACTGTATTTTCGCCTTTTTCAAGAACAATCATGTCACAAATTCAAAGGTCTTTTGGTTAAGAAAAAAAGGGTGTCATATGAAAAATTATAGGTTGGGCCACTTCCGGTGAAAGTTTTAGGTTATGATGACAAAATAAACGTATTCAAGTACGACATACCAAATTCGGAAGCTTTATCTTCAAAACCATGGAAAAATTGGTTGGTGGTACATGATTCACGAAGTTGAGACAGAAAAATATTAACACATTTATCACTCGAACTGTTGTAATGAATGGGTTGGATATAAATTTCCTGCGATTTCCTAATTTGACTGGGTTATTTGACCTTGTATTTCTATGCTAAACGCTGTGAAATTGCGAAGGAATTGATTGCATATATTTGCATGTATTAACCGTCGTTTCCTTGACTTTGATGTGAAAAGGAGATATAAAAAATGATTTTCGTTGGATAATTCAGTCAGGCTTGCGAAATCCTTATTCAGATTTCTTCGTTGATGTGTTCCTATGAAAGAGTCAATGGACGATCTTAATGTGGATTTGTTCGCAATGAACGAGAAAATATTTTGCAAAAATCTCTAGGGATAGAGGTACATCACGTATGTAACGAATACGTCAAAAAATATATTAAATTTTATCGATTCCAATCTTTACCATGCTCAATATTCCGTGAAGGGAATATTAATCAAGTACCAATCTTCATTAGTCTTACAACTTTCTGTGTATTTAAAAAACAAACTAACAACCTTTCGTTATCGGGCCATTATAGCAAAAATTATAGCCTTCTTTCTCAATCTCGCGATGCCGATGATATCTGGTTGGTAATAAACTTTCAAAAATGAATTTGCCCGGAGTTATCCATTTGGTCGATCAATGTACACCTCATTGATTTTCATCACTTTCATTAGAACTGTGGAAATATTACTTTCTCAATAGATAAAAGTATATATGTTCTCATTTGGAGTTGATTCAACATCCATGATGGTGATTATTACTATAGAGGTAATCCAATGAATAGAGATATTGATCTATACTCTGTTTCCTAATGTAATGTACCCTGTACATTATTGCATCTTTAGATTTTTTGAACAATTTTATTTTGAACGATTCTACAAAATTATAGAGGATATATGTTTCACAATTTTGATGATTATACAGGATATAATTCGTTCTATTTACTACAAGATAATACCTTATGTCCCCGGATTATCTGAGAAGTTCAAACGGTATTATGTGAGAACATCATTTAGAACAACAAACATACTGAGATCTATACTAACACAAACCAAACAAAACATTGCATAAGAAAGTACCAAAAACTGTGTTTACAATATACCTTGTTCGTATGGTCCTAGTTATATAGGCGAAACGTCAAGACCATTGTGGGTGCGCTAGGGTGAACATCGGAGTTGCATCAGAAATCGACAAATAACCGGATCAAAAATTGCAGAACATATCCTCACATCCAATGGGGGTCATACGATTGAATGGAATAGGACGAAAATCTCGATAGAAGAACCACATCAAGAGAGGAGAAAATTGAAAGAAACGCCCTGTATCTTCTTTTCAATAACAACTGCTTCTCATTAAATTATGTTGAAATGGACCATACATGGTTACCTCTACTTAGAGAAGAAGTGAGAAATGGCAGAATGATAATAAACTGACTGAACAATAAATAAAGAAGTGAGCAATGGCAGAATGATAATAAACTGATCTGAACAACACGCCATATATCAAATGAGCAATACGTCACTTTTAAACATTTTTTGGCAGATCTCAATTGACATCCGTCATTTGAAAGATATATGAAGACTCTGCAAAGGGAAATGGCAGAATGATAATAAACTGATCTGAACAACACGCCATATATCAAATGAGCAATACGTCACTTTTAAACATTTTTTGGCAGATCTCAATTGACATCCGTCATTTGAAAGATATATGAAGACTCTGCAAAGGGAAATGGCAGAATGATAATAAACTGATCTGAACAACAGGCCATATATCAAATGAGCAATACGTCACTTTTAAACATTTTTTGGCAGATCTCAATTGACATCCGCCATTTGAAAGATAATAATATAATAATAATAATATTATAAGTTTATTCACTAAGTAACAAGAGTATTTATATAATGAAGGTGGTTATAGTAAATAAACATGGGGTACCACAGAAGCTTTAGTTCCGAAGGACTATCGCTTGTACGTAGTTTCGTAAGAATATAATGTAATGATGACAAAGATAATAATAATAAAGTAGTGTAAGTTATGACAAAAGTAATGTAGTGTAATAAATAAATAATATAATATGAATACACATAAACATGCAATATGTAAACGCATTCATATACTAGTAGGGTAAATATATAATTAACAGTGGGGTTTTATGTTAAGACAAATGGGACATATAATAGATTTAAAGCAGATTTATATACACACACACATATATGTACAAATATATACACACATGTACAAATATATACACACATATATACACACATACATACACACATACATACATACACACACGCATACATGTACATATATATAAAATCATAGCATCAATTATGGAGCCATTCATACCGTTTCATGTTTGAGATCATTAGGGTGGTAGTTGGTGTTTTTTTTAGTGTTGATATTTCTGGCTAACAAAATCGTGTATATTATTTCTTTCAATACTAGAAATCCAGTTAATAATTTTTTTTTATATAAGTTTAAATTATTTATGCTTTTTGTTGGGCTAGGTATCATGCTGTAGAGTCTGGGTGCAAGATAGTCACAGTGACGTTGACCTATTGTTTTTTCACAACGTGGTAGTAGTTGTGATCTATGTCTGGTGGTGTAGTTGTGGGTCACTTGTTCTGGAGTTTTTTTGTGTTTTTTGAGATTGGTGAGCATGGACACACAGAAAAGTTGTCTCACGTCGTACATACCAGACAATACATATAATTGATTATTGGGAAATAAGAGTGGCTTACCGAATATTATTCTCAGAATCCACCTCTGGAGAACGTTCAAGTTTTCAAGATGAGTATCATTTACACCTCCCCATCCTATTATTCCATAAGTTAGCTGTGATTGTACGAATGCGTAGTATAGTACAGTAAGATGTTTAGTGTCAAGATAGTCTTTTAGGTATTTGAGTCTTGAGTCTTAGTTTTTTTATTATATTCTTTATTTGAAGGTTCCATTTGAGGTGTCGGTCAACTATGATACCTAAATATTTTATTGAATCGGCTTCAGGAATATGTGATTGGGGACCAATGTTCAACGGACCCAGATTGGGTAATCCACTCGAGTATGATGTGAATGGCAGATATTTTGTTTTTTCCAGATTGAGTGTGAGGGTATCATGTCTAAACCATTTTTCTATTATTTTAAAGTCGTCCTCCGCTATCGATTTCAATGTATCCCATGATTTCGATTCATAGAATATAGCTGTGTCGTCAGCAAAGCTTAAGATCCTTCCTTTTATATTGAGATTCAATAAGCCATTGACATATATTGTGAACAGGAGTGGACCTAGTACTGTCCCTTGCGGCACCCCGTAGGTTACGAACATACTATTGCTCAGTTTACCTCCGATATCAACCCTCTGTTCACGAGATATATGAAGACTCTGCAAAGGGAAATGGCAAAATGATAATAAACTGATCTGAACAACACTCCATATATCAAATGAGCAATACATCACTTTTAAACAGTTTTTGGCAGATCTCAACTGACATCCGTCATTTGAAAGATATATGAAGACTCTGCAAAGGGAAATGGCAGAATGATAATGAACTGATCTGAACAACACGCCATATATCGAATGAGCATTACGTCACTTTTAAACATTTTTTGGCAGATCTCAATTGACATCCGTCATTTGAAAGATATATGAAGACTCTGCAAAGGGAAATAGCAGAATGATAATAAACTGATCTGAACAACACGCCATATATCAAATGAGCAATACGTCACTTCTAAACATTTTTTGGCAGATCTCAATTGACATCCGTCATTTGAAAGATATATGAAGACTCTGCAAAGGGAAATGGCAGAATGATAATAAACTGATCTGAACAACACGCTATATATCAAATGAGCAATACGTCACTTTTAAACATTTTTCGGCAGATCTCAATTGACATCCGTCATTTGAAAGATATATGAAGACTATGCAAAGGGAAATGGCAGAATGATAATAAACTGATGTGAACAACACGCCATATATCAAATGAGCAATACGTCACTTTTAAACATTTTCTGGCAGATCTCAATTGACATCCGTCATTTGAAAGATATATGAAGACTCTGCAAAGGGAAATGGCAGAATGATAATAAACTGATGTGAACAACACGCCATATATCAAATGAGCAATACGTCACTTTTAAACATTTTCTGGCAGATCTCAATTGACATCCGTCATTTGAAAGATATATGAAGACTCTGCAAAGGGAAAAAAATCAAATTATTCAGACTATTGAAGGAGATTCAGAAGATTTTGAGAACGGGGGCAGATGAAGTCCCCGAAACGTCAATCAGAAACTATATAGAGAAGTTTTTTTGAATTTTTACAATTTTTTTGGTAGGCAAAGTCAGAATACGGCAACTGATTAGTTTCTTCTACACTTGTATATATTTTCCTGATTATATTTTCATTTTCAGACTGTGGAAGGTTAGCCAAAAATCCATGTCATGAAATACGGAATTTTTAAAAACTATCATTGCAAGTTTAAATACAACCTTTCAGTTGTCCACCATGTTTAATGGGTTCTGACATTGCAAATTTACGTATTATCACTCTCTCACATTAGGAAACAGACTATAAAAAAAATTCAAAACATTTTCACATTTTGAGCTTCAACTCAAAGTACTGTTTTGAATGAAGTTCTCTCTCACACTCAATATTTATTTTACATTGTTAAAACCAGATATTGCGGATTACTCGATAATGGCATTGTTTATTTGGGTAAGGAAAATGCTGACCCCAATGTATATCAAGTTTCTCCTAATGTATGTAAATTCTCCTGATTATATTCGAATTATGATGGAATGACTGAGTTTGGTTAGCTTCGGAGGCATAATATGAATTCTGAAGTGGAATAATGTGGAATTTTCTCGCTTATCAGTACCTCCAGGGCTTTCACGAATAAGCGTTTGAGAGACTTGAACCCCGTCCTGGAGTATGAATAAATTGAGATAAAGAGCTGCTTTTATGACACAAAAAAGGAATTCGTAACCATTAAAACAAAAGATATACTTTAGCACGCTTTTATTACATCGCTTTCGTGTCTGTTTGTCTGTCTGTTCGGCACAAATTTTCTGATGGACTAGAGACTTGAAACTTCAGACATAGATCAGAATATTAATTCACTTTCTCGTCTGTCCTTGCACATTTTTACTATTATTTCAAGTAATACTTATATAGGCTAATCATTAGATATGTTTTTCGTAACAAAAACAGTACACAGGAACCGACTGAGCCATAATACGGAAGACTATCCATAGTTATATCATATTATGTTTCCTACTCGTAACTATCATTGCTTAGTTTGTTATAAACATTTAAGTGCAAAAAATCGTGTTTTTTACGTTTTTCGCTTGTCACATGAAAACTAATGAGACAATCTCGATGCTTTCAATGGACGAATTTTAGAGAATCGAAAAACATTTTACAAAAAATTGAACCGACGAAAAAATCAACTGAGAAGCAAAAAATAAAATAAACCTTCTTAGTCTTAATGATAATTGAGCTCCTAAACTAATGTGAGCAACTAATCTTGATTCGGCGCCAAACAAACAATTATCGAAGATCATTATATTACTTTGAAGAAGTAATGAAAATGCCGCTATGCATCTCGCTTCCATCATTTTACGCTTTACCTAATTCAATGGCTATACTTTGTTTGGCGCCGACTCAAAATTAGTTACTCACATTAGTTTAGGAGCTCAATTATCATTAAGACTAAGAAGGTTTATTTTATTTTTTGGTTTTCAGTTGATTTTTTCGTCGGTTTAATTTTTTTTTTTAAAGTTTTTATTTTTCAATTTTTTTGTGGCTGAAACCTACTAATTACTACCTACTCAATTTTTGATTACTTCCAAAATACTTACTCACCTAGCTTACTTCAACTAATAATTGTTAAATAATATGATTACCTACTTTAACTATTCATTGTTATATAATATGAATTATTTTTGAAATCAATCATCCCCTATTTTACTACCCATAGGGGTGGATTATCCCATTTCAAATAGGAATATGCTCAACTATGAGGTATACCCCATCTAATAAGAAAAGAATCATCCTAATCGGAAAACCCTCTACAAAGTTATGCCTGATAGAATCGGTTAACGGAACAAAATTCAGAGGGTGAACGATCATTATCCTCCATTTTGCTACCCTTAGGGATGGATTTTTTTGTTCAAATTTGAAGGGGACCAACTTTGGAGTACACCCTATCCAATGAAGAAAGAATCATAGGAATCGAACTGCTCTGTGAAAAGTTATGCGTCATCATACATAAAAAAATATACGCGTCTACTAGAGAACCTCCTCCTTTTTGGTATCGTCGGTTAAAAATGCAACAAAATTAGCCCTAACAGGACTCGATTGTATTATTAGTAACGTAAAAAATCGAAAAAACAGGAAAAATTAGCGTTTTTTGAAAAATTCATAATACCACCATTTCTCAAGTTGTAGCACAGGCTCCTCACGACATAGTAGTAATTGATATGTACTTCAAGGGTAATAATTTTTTTTTTTTTAATATGCCACATTTTTTATAAAATGGACTAAAAAAGTATAAAATAAAGTGTCCTAGCCCTTAACAGATTTATATCCCCATACAGATTCCTAACCCCATAGAGATTGTCCTGAACATTTGTTATTGTGAATTTCCAATAGCTATGAAAATGTTGGAAAGGGAAACATTCTCAATTGAATATTGAACAGAAATATTTTTCTGGGAATTGAAAAATCCTCAATAAAAATAAAGTCATTTTTTGTGAATATTTAACAGAGAACAACTACTTCCCCGGCTAAAGCCACGCTGGACATTGAGCTATATCTGATAAAAAGTGCAAATTTCCACTATCAGATTTTTAGGGTCCTTTCTCAATATCTATCAGATGTCCAGTATGGCTATATCCGGAAAAGTAGTTGTTTTCTGTTAGATATTCACAAAAAATTACTTTGTTTTTATCGTGGATTTTTCAATTCACGAAAAAATATTTCTATTCATTATTTAATTGAGAATGTTTGCATTTTCAGTATTTTCATGGCTATTGAAAATTCGCAATAACAAATTTTCACTTATAATCTCCCTAGAGCATGAATTATTGCCGGAAATTTTTTGAGTACATGAATTTTTTTAAAATCAGCACGAGTCGCGAAGCGACGAGGGATAATTTTCTTTAAAAATTCATGTACGAGATAAATTTCCCGCAATTAATTCAAGCACGTGGGGGATTCGGTAAGAACATTTTATACCGGAATTATATTTAAATAGAAAACATTAAGTAAATATTTATTTTGACATTATTCACAAATAAATAGAAGGCTGTGTGTAATGGGAGTTTTGGGGGAGATTTTTTTTTTATTTTCCCCGTAAAATAAAATAAAATATCAGATAAACTATTATGTAAAATTAATTGATTTCATACAATTTTCTTACTAGGTTTCAGGGAAATGTTAATATTGACTTAAAATGAAAGTGGATACGTTCGTATTGCGGGGGATATTTTTTGATTTTTCCCGTGCCCTAGTGAAATAAAATATATAATATCAGATACATTTTCATATAAAATTGATTATTTTCATACAATTTTCTCACTGGGTTTCAGGGAAATGTCAATATTGATTAAAAATGCAAGTGGATGTTCGTAGTGCGGGATATTTTTTTTTCCCGTGACCTAGTAAAATAAAATTTATATAATATCAGATACATTATTATATAAAAATAATTGATTTCATATAATTTTCTTACTAAGTTTCAGGGAAATGTCAATATTGACTACAAACAAAGGTGATATACAGCAAAAAATAAATAACTATACCTATACATATATACTTAAATATTGTTCATATTCTTTTAGGTTTAATTCTAAGAAAAATTAATATTAGCGGGAATAATTTGTTTTTCAAATAATTCAGAAAATCGGGATATTTAATTCTTTATTCTAAATAGAATGAATGTTGTTGGCGTATGTTGCCGGTTAAAAAAACACTACTCCTGTCAATCAATATTTTATTTGTGGCATTATAAGTTCCTCATAACATTGTATACAATCATAAGTTAGTAAAAAAGTGATAATAAAATGAACTTTCAATCGTATGAATTGTGTTCCATTTGCAAAGAATCACAGCACATTAAAATGTACCATAAAAATGTAAAATATCTAACATACCTAGTGGAAGAATCTGGATTAAATCCTGAGCAAGAAAACTTATTTAAATAGATTGGCAACATTCTGCGTGATATTGTGCTTTCTTTTTGACCCAAATCTAATACTCAAAGAAATGAACTGATGTCTCAGTATAATTTTTATTTTATGAAACACATATTGTTAAAAAAACACCGGTTCTGTGTTTTATTCACCACTTAGGAAAGAGGAGGTAGAAGTGGAATTTTTGAAGAATTTAAAATTAATTAATGATATTATAGAATGCACACCTTAATAAATTGTTGTAATATTTCCAACTTATAAAGTAAGTAACTAAAAAATATTATCAATATTATTTCAATATTATTTTTGTCTAATTATATGTGCCGGGAAATTTCCACTTATTAATTTTACGTCTACATGCTCATGTGGATGAAAAATTTTCAGAAAATTTGTTGGTTACCATAGTAACAATGTCGAAATGAAGCATCTGATTGGTTGAAAATGACTGGTATAAAATTTTCAGGACAATCTCTATGGAGTTAGGAATTTGTATTGGGCTATAAATCCGTTTTATAAACGTGGTATTTTAAAAAAATATTTAAATAATGAGTTATTACTTTTTAGTTCGTTTTATAAACGTGGTATATCGAAAAAAAATCTCTAAATAATTATCCATTCAGTATTTTGGCAAGTGTGGAAACATGATTTTTTCCCGAATAATGGTTTTCTGGTGGTGTTTCCTTATTTCCCTTTCCATTCCCCACATTTTGAACCTTTAGACTTACCATTTTCTTTTCACGATACAAAATTTAAAAAAAAAGTTTTAAATGTTTATAACAAATTTAGCAATGACAGTTGGGAGTAGGAAACATAACAGTCGGCACAGTCGGTTTCCTGGTAGTATTATTGTCACGAAAAAATCTCTTTTGATTGGACTAAGTGGGAAATTGTGTTTTGTCTATGTACAGTAAGCCTATCCCACCGAAAAAACCCTTCAACATCAGTATGGAAATCGAGTCTGCCACTAGAGAATGTCCCATCGCGAAGTGTAATCCAACATAGTGGATTTTCGATTACGACCGATATGTCCGAATGAACGCTTTGTGTCTGTGATTGCAATCCGAATTGAACATCAGTGTTAGTGGATCCAATTATAAACTTCGTTTCGAGCGACAGTTTTACAAAATTACATTTCTATGCGATTGGAATGAGACGAGAAGAGAAAAAACAGGCTGGTTCGATTGCAATTTTCAACAGAAGTTTTTTTATTGCTGTCTGGAGGTCTTTTACGATGATATTTTCATGAAGAAATACATTTTACTAGTTATAAAAATAAAGAGAATACCTTGAATTGTTCGATTTTCGGTTGGAAACTTCGAATTTTTTCGGTTTTCGTTTTCCTGTCTCTGTTGAGCATTAGAGATATTTCTCTCTCTCATTAGAGCTTCTTTCAATATGGTTTCAATCCCATTTCGGCTATATAGCAAAACGACCATTCTGAATCGATTGGTGCTTACAACATTTTTTTGTTCTCGAGATAGATCGAAATGATTCCGGGAAATTAAAAAAACCAAGGAAAATTCTTTCAACAATCTCAGTTTAATTTTTTTTACTTTTCCCGTGAGTACCAGAAGTTTTGAAAGTGGAAAATATTATTGTTATGGAAGATTCCATAGGGGTTTTATATCGAGTTCTTGTGATCTGAGATTGAGGTTATGGTGAAAAAATCCTAGAAATCATACATTTTCTGGAAGCAGACGTCATTTGCCACGTTGTGGTTACGGTCCCTACTTGTTGCGACAATTTCCGATTTTCAACAAATTTTAGGGGTAGCTAATATGCCTTGTGCGATTTTCCCAACAAATTACTTTTTTCTGAATTCTTATCGGAAACTTTGACTATATATCAAATCGAGCTTTCTGAGTCGATTGGTGCTCACAAAATTGCTAAATTTTGTTTGTGCTTGAGATAGATCGGGATGTTTTCGGGAAATTGAAAAAACCAAGAAAAATTCTTTCAACAATCTCAGTTTATTTTTTTTACTGTTCCCGTGAGAACCAAAAGTTTAGAAAGTGGAAAATATTTTTTTTGTGGACGATTCCATAGGGGTTTTATATCGAGTTCTTGTGATCTGAGATTGGGGTTATATTGAAAAATACTGGAAAACATACATTTTCTGAAAGCAGACGTCATTTGCTACGTTTTGGTTCCGGTCCCTACTTGTTGCGACAATTTCCGACTTTCAACGAATTTTAGGGGTATATGCCTTGTGCGATTTTTCCAACAAATTACTTTTTTCTGAATTCTTATCGGAAACTTTGGCTATACATCAAATCGAGCTTTCTGAATCGATTGGTGCTCACAAAATTGCTCTATCTTTTTTTGTTCTCGAGATAGATCGGGATGTTTCCGGGAAATTGAAAAAACCAAGGAAAATTCTTTCAACAATCTCAGTTTATTTTTTTTTAGTTTTCCCGCGAGTACCAAGAGTTTAGAAAGTGGAAAATATCATTTTTGTGGACGATACCATAGGGGTTTCATATCGAGTTCTTGTGATTTCAGATTGAGCTTATCGTGAAAATTCCTAGAGAACATAAATTTTCTGAAAGCAGACGTTATTTGCTACGTTTTGGTTCCGGTCCAAACTTGTTGCGACAATTTCCGACTTTCAACGAATTTTAGGGGTATATGCTTGTGCGATTTTCCTAACAAAATACTTTTTTCTGAATTCTTACCCGAAACTTCGGCTGTATACCAAATTAAGCGTTCTGAATCAATTGGCTCTCACATAATTGCTCTATTTTTTTTTTATATCGAGATAGATCGGGATATTTTTGGGAAATTGAAAAAAACAAAGAACATTCTATCAACAATATAAGTTTAATTTTTTTTCCTTTTTTCTTTACTTTTCCCGAGAGTACCAACAGTTTAGAAAGTAGAAATTATTATTTTTGTGGACGATTCCATAGGGGTTTTATATCGAGTTCTTGTGATCTAAGATTGAAATATCCTAGAAAACATAAATTTTCTGAAAGCAAACGTCATTTGCTACGTTTTGGTTCCAGTCCAAACTTGTTGCGACAATTTCCGACTTTCAACGAATTTTAGGGGTATATGCTTGAGCGATTTTCCTAACAAAATACTTTTTTCTGAATTCTTACCCGAAACTTCGGCTGTATACCAAATTAGGCATTCTGAATCAATTGGCTCTCACATAATTGCTCTATTTTTTTTTGATATCGAGATAGATCGGGATATTTTTGGGAAATTGAAAAAAACAAAGAACATTCTATCAACAATATAAGTTTAATTTTTTTTCCTTTTTTCTTTACTTTTCCCGAGAGTACCAACAGTTTAGAAAGTAGAAATTATTATTTTTGTGGACGATTCCATAGGGGTTTTATATCGAGTTCTTGTGATCTAAGATTGAAATATCCTAGAAAACCCCTGAAAGCAAACGTCATTTGCTACGTTTTGGTTCCGGTCCCTACTTGTTGCGACAATTTCCGATTTTCAACGACTTTTAGGGGTATATGCCTCATGCGATTTTCTCAACAAATTTCTTCTTTCTGAATTCTTACCCGAAACTTCGGCTATATATCAAACCGAGTATTCTGAATAGATTGGTGCTCAAAAAATTGCTCTAGCTTTTTTGTTCTTGAGATATAATAATAAAATAATAATGAGCTTTATTCACGTTAGTTAGATTAAATATACAAGAAAATGTGCTCAAAAATATCGTGAGTAAAGAAAGAAGAGTGATAAGTGCTAAAGCACTTATTTCACAATTATTCGAACAATAAAAAATGGTATAAAATAATATCTAAGCAGAAGTATGATATTTTTATATAATAAATAATAGTAATATGTAAAAGTAAAAAAAAAACAATCAGTCACACACCTATACAATAAAGTTGAAATGTTGATTATGATTCAGTATAAAATTATTAAAAAGCAGATATGTGAGCTGGGTACAGTGCATAGATAAAATGGGTATAAGTCAGAAATAAGTATAAAAATGAACAATAGATAATTAAGAACAGTATAGTATGGTGTATAAAACATTTAAGTGAAATCATTAAAAAATTGTGCAAAATAGTGATAAGCAAATGACACCATCAGTCACCCACCTATACACACATATACATATTATAAATCTTAAAAGTTCGTTGTGAATCGATATAATATTATAACCAAGCATACTTTTATATTATTTATCGAATAATTTTTTCAAAATTTTTTAGTCTTCAAAAAAAGAACGAATCATATTTCTTGGATTTTCATTTATGAACAATTGTTGTATACATTTTCTTTTGATATTTATACATTTTAATTCATCAGGAATGCTATTGTATAACTTGGGTGCTAAGAAGAGGAACATTCTCTGTGTTGTAGCTTTGACCATTAACGGAGATAATGAGGTAATGAATAATGATTTTTTTTTTCGTGTATTGTAATTGAGGGTTGGTAGTTGGTTGAGGTGCTTTGTGTCGTGATGTCTTAGGCAGGTGATGAAGAAGTGTAATTGTCTCACGTCCAAGATAGATAGATCGGGTTGTTTCCGGAAAATTGAAAAAACCAAGAAAAATTATTTCAACAATCTCAGTTAATTTTGTTTTATTTTTCCCTTGAGTACCAAAAGTTTAGAAAGTGTAAAATACTATTTTTGTGGACGATACCATAGGGCTTTTATATCGAGTTCTTGTGATTTCAGATTGAGCTTATAGTGAAAAATCCTAGAGAACATAAATTTTCCCTACTTGTTGCGACAATTTCCGACTTTCAACGACTTTTAGGGGTATATACCCTGTGCGATTTTCCCAACAAAATACTTTTCCAAAAAGTGACCTCTATTGGTAGGACATCTTTTACTCAGCCATTGTTTGCTGTCATTCTTCAAACGTTTCAGCTTTTATTCATTCCAAGATGATGTTCATTTTTACCATTGTAACGAATATTATGATCATGTTGTGTTTCCATCCCTTCAAAGGATGTTAACAACTTTTCCCTGGTTGGCATCGTAACCCAACATTTTTTCAATTTTTAAGTTTTGGTCTTGAATTATTTTCGTGTTCCGCATGTTAGTTAAACCTTCTCGCCTGCCATTACTGAAAATGTCTGTCAATCGAAACAAAATCTATAAATTATATAATTGTTCAGATAATTCCTTTGTATGTTACTGAGGATCGGACTGATTAGTCTCGAAACATGTCTTAGCTAATTAATATCTGCCAATAAACCGTGGAGAGGACTTTGAGCTTACTCATTTCTTTCATCATCTACTCCACTTTGAGAAATGGACTTTCCCCTGAAAAATATTTGTTTTCCAATTATCAAAACAAGGGAATATTTCCTTCGTATTCTCTCAATCGGAAGGAGTTCAAAAACAATGAATTTGAAACAGAGAGCATTTGTTTCCTTGTAGAACTCATAATTGGACGGCATAAAGAGAAAATACGAGACAAGGATTCAAAGGACCTATAACTGGCACGATAATATTACTTCCATTCATTTTTATTGACGATAAAATGAACGACGCGGCGGAAACAAAATGCTGCTGGAGTCATATATTTTCAGTTTCATTGCCATATTGTTTCATAAGTAATGATGTATTAACGAGCCGTGGAATGGTGTGTTTGTGGTTCATACAATATGCGATAGTGTACATTCTATAAAATATTATCAGTTGAGTATCTTGGAAAAACCAGGGATATTTTCAGTATTGCTTCAGAAGTTCTAACGCTACAAGCTTCTCTGTAAGAAGCTAAATTTTCAAAACCTAGCTTTCAAATTGGATAACAATAATCTTGCAGAATTTCACTAGTGGTCCATATACAGGCAGTTTTTTTATCATGTCTTAACTTTGCTATATTCTAAACCAAAAGAGATACAAAGACGATTAAATCAATTCTTCTGTAAATCAATCAATTCTTTTGTGAATTCGTTTTGGTTTCGTCATAACGAATATAACAATAGGCATATTCGACATTGCCTAACAATTTCGATGAAAAAAGCATTATTAGTGAAATATTTTTTTATCATAGTAGTAGAAATTAAACAAGCAAAAACATTATTTTATAATGAATTGATAGTGGAAAATGAAACGGATAAAGAAATTAAATAAATGACATATTACATTAAATGCTCTAATTGACAACCTCTCTGTTGAATGCACATACGTTGTCTGCCCATACAAATTTTATGGCAAGTTTCTAGCATGGTGGGTGTAATTCTATTACATGCATCCCTTATTTTTTCTTTGAGATGGTTGAAATGTGTAGTCGGTGTCAAAAAAACCTTATCCCATAGATATTTCCAGACAAAAAAAATCTAATGAAGTAAGTTCCGGGAATCGAGCTGGCTAGGGAATCGGTCCATTGTTTCCTATCCATTTTCTTGGGAATATTGCATCTAAATGTTCCCTTAGCTGTTCCCTTGCTGAGTTATGACGGATGTTCAGTGGCAATTGATCTAAATAACCATCAAACTCATTTGATAAAAAATGTGAATACATTTCACCAATTGAATGCTCATTATAAAAGAGAGGATCTAGTATACGCGTTCCCAAAATTCCCAACAAAACAGTTATTCCGAACTTTTCCTAAAAATTAGCTTCTCTATGTAAATGTTCATTTGTATCGTTCCACCGATAATGGATGTTCCTGTTGGTGAATCTTGATTCATCACTTTGCAAATCGTACTCTTCGTCCGTAATCCCTTTCATTAATAATAATAATGTGAAAGTGGGAAATTATTGTCCGAGAGAAATCATGAAAAAGGAAATTGTGGCATAATGGACAGATTATTAAATTAAAGAAAAAAAGCATCCTCAAGTGGGAGTCGAACGTAAGGTCGTGGGTTCGACTCCCACTTGAGGATGTTTTTTTAAATTTAATAATCTGTCCATTAGCCACAATTTCCTTTTTCTTGATAATAATAATATTATATGTATTTGCGACTAAACATCACATGAGGAATTCAAGAAGCAAGAGTATACAGTCAGCAAATAAATATTAAAAAACCACAGAAGCAGCAAATGCTGTTTGTACGTGGTGAAAACAATTCCAATTCAGTTTTATAATTTTCCAGTTTTAAAAACACTGGAATGGAGAATACTATTCTAACGTTGATAAATATATTTAAAATGTTCAAAATATACTCAAATAATTTATCTCACATGCTAATATGACTTTAAGAAGATGTATATAAAACAAACAAACAAAAGAAAATATATACAGTTTGCAATGTGTATAGATACAATCGATAGAATAGGTCACATGAAAAAAGGCCTCTGTAATATGAATATCTGGGTTATGTAAAAGAGAATCGAGCGAAATGTTTGTTTTTTCAACATTAAAGCTCAATTCAAATTGGATCAAGTTGATTAATAAATAAATTAGATCAATTAATCAAATTATTTCATCAATGTGGCCCCCTCCCATTCAATGTGGCCCCCTCCCAAATCTTGACAATAAAGTGCCCTATTATAAATAGCTTCTCTCTGTTCATGTATTTCTTCACATGTATCTATTATTCTGATTTCCAACTCTTCTATTGTTTGACACTCAGTGGCGTAGATTTTTGACTTCAGATATCCCCAAAGGAATAAAATCTAGAGATATAAGATCCGGAGATCTTGGTGACCATTCTGTACTTCCCCTGCGACCTATCCATCGCCCAGGAAAGTTTGTATCGATACAATTTGTCTTATTCGAGGTTCAATTTCAGTTTCTGAAAGATTTCTGTAAAGAACTCCTGTAAGATTGCCTCTGATGGGAATCGGTCCAACAACGCGATTGCCCAAAATCCCCGCCCAAACATTCACCTTTTTAGGAAACTGGGTATGTCCCTCTCTAAAAATATGCGGATTAGTATCGCTCCAGTATCGTACATTCTGTTTGTTGACTTTTCGATTAAGAAAAAACGTGCATTCGTCTGCGAAACATACACGCTTTAGGAAGCCCCGTTATACTTCAATTGTTCTTGTTAACCACTCACAAAATTCAACCCTCCGGTCTGGATCATCCTCCGTGAGAGCATGCAGGATTTTAATTTTATTGGGATGAAACTGTTATTTTTTTAGGACTCTTTGGACACTTGTTGAACTTACTCCACAGGATTCAGCAACTGCAGACATCGACTGAGTCGGATTGATTACCTTTTCAGCAACAATTTCTACCTTTTTTTCTTCTGAAAGAGGCGGTCTTCGAGCATCTTTCAGCGTACCAGTTGTTTGGAGCTTATTTAAAAGTTTGCGCAAATATGACCTCGAAATAGGATTCTCGGGAAATCTATCATTCAACATACGGACTGCTAGATGATAATTTTTTCCAGCTTCTCCAAATATCAAAACTGCTTCAAATTTATCGTCTAAACTACGAGCCAAAATCACACTTTTCATAAACGAATTTAGGCGCTCAACGGACTATTTGACAGTTAGCAGTTCAGTTTGACAGTAAACAAGATGTTACCGCGACAACGATTTTTTCCAACGCAAACTTGATTGAAAGCAACATTAGTGTTTTTGGTTGGGTTTGAAATGACCAAAATGTCACTTTTCAAACGTTAATATTTCGAAAACAATTGAATTTAGGAGTAAAGTGCATTGGAGAAAACTGTTGAAAATTATGAGCAGATTTCGAAAATGGAATGGGGTGTTCTATTTAAAAAAAATATTGTAGATGGCGCTTAGCCGCCATTTTGAAACTTTTAGCTGTGATTTTTCCACGAAAAAGTAGGTTTTCATCTCCTATTTGAGCCTTCCAGATTTCGTTGCGATATACCAGGTGGTTCAAAAATTAGTAGGTGGGAAACGGACTTTAGACGAGCACTGTATAAAAAACCGGTAGGGACCGATTTTGACGGTCTAGGCCGGCAAAAATTCATTGCTTAGCAACGGACCAAAATACTAGATTTGCGTATTTTGGGGTCTGAAGGTGCTCCGAGAAAGTAGGCATTCTTGAGCGATTTCAGTAAAATATATTTTATTCGTGATAATACTATTCATTATATTATATCAAATTGACGTTCCACATATTCAATGTGAACCATTAATCCAACTTCGGCAAACAAAAAAGGATATAATCATCCAAATACACGTTATTTTCCACGTATAACCGCTCAACGATAATATCCGACTTGTATTCGCATATACAGGGTGTTCCAAATTAAGTCGGCACCATTGCCAACTCCGTTATTATTGATGCTACGATTTAGGTTAACTGGGCAAATTGGTAGCATTTTTAGTAGCCTTCTCGATGCCGAAAACAGAAAAAAATTGACAGTCGCGTTGTCATAATATTTCATAAAATGATATTTTTTTCAATGGAACACCCTATATTTTTTCATGCATTTCGATTCGTGATAACATTCTCAACATCAAAGCTCATTTGACTTTTTTTCGTAAAGGTGAAAATAAGACAGTTGTATTAATAGGAAACATTTTAGTCCGGTCAATTTAGACATTCGAAGTTAATAAAGCCCAACAAGCTGAATTTCTGTGAAGTTGTTCAAAACATAATTACAAACAATGTCTAGAAGTTCCCCATCATTCCCCTGTAAGGAAAAAATTTAATTCAAGGTCAAAGGTCAAAAAAATGAGTTTTTCGCGATTTTCAGCAAAACGGTGAGTTTTATCATAAAAGTACCTCAGACAAAAATTGTAGATCATAAAATTATCTATAAAAAAAAGTATCAATACTTTTTTTCTTACGAGCCACCGTTTCTGAGATATAACGATTCTAAAAGTTATAAAAGTTGTTATCGTCATAATATGCACACGTTTCCACGCCACCTATGAGGTAGTGTACTTAGCGCGTTTTTGTTAACGTGGTTTCCCCAGTAGGCCTACTCCACGGGTCAGTTGTGATCCTGTTTAATGTAAAACTATTGCAAAATAACGGAAATTTTCAAAGATTGGGAAAGATAAAAGCGATGTAAATGAAAAAAAAGTGTTGAAGTTTATTCGTCTTATTCGTAAGTTTCAAATTCTTGTTCTTCTTCTTGATCTTCTTCTTGTTCTTCTTCTCCTGCTTCTTCTTCATCTTCATTTTGGATGCAAGTAAATTGCGTCAATAGCGATGTATCGCATGATACTTCGTCGGAGTCAAACGAATCCTCCATTGTTTGTGATTCAATATTAGAGCACGACCGGCCTTGACAATTTGTGCATGCCAAAGAACAAGACAGACCGACTTTTTTGCAACCACATTTAGCACTGCATCCCTTTTTGCAGTTGCAAAAAATAGCGTTCAGCAGTTTTTCCGGCGCAGGTGGAAGTAAAGTTTGAACTGGCTCTAATATATTGTTGACCAACTTCCAACCCCAGTCTGTAGGGTCTAGGTGATAACCAAGCCACACTTGAACTTGGTAATATACTCGAAGAAGATGTTGGTGAAGCAACTGAGGTTGGAGGAAGACAAGCTAATTGAACTTGTTTTTTATTTTTAGTATTTTTAACGAAACATGCATATCGATGTTTATCTAAACAGGTAGTTTTTTTAGGAGCTCCGTACATAGAAAGAAGAAAGCGGATGCCGTTGGTAATAACTTCTTGTTGAGTTGAATCACTTTTTTTAAAAACTTCAGCACATTGAATTAAATCTTGTTTTCCAAACATTTTGAAAACTGCTGTTTTACCCTTCCTGTAAAATGCAGATGTCGTATCACAGCCAGTTAGTGCGTGTAAAAATAGTACATGATCTTTACACTTTACAAAAGTAAATAAACTTTTTGATGAATATATAGCTGATTGATGCTGAGCTTTTCCTGGTTTTAAGAAAAAAATAGTTTTTTCAGTTGGCGTTCAAGCAGTGAGTAATACAAGTAAGTCAACATCTTCACCAACAACAATAGTTGTATTTGTCAAATTGAATTGCTCTATTGCTGTTTCAATAATCAATACATCAGCATCATTATTAGCTTGTTTTACCAATATATTTTCAGCCGTAAACTTTTCTTTCAACATTGAAATGAACCGAGACTTGTTGTGGGTATTAGTAAGGAATTTCTGTTGACTGGTTGGGACTGTCATAAGTTCATCAAATAAAATGTCAGAAGATGAAGATGTTGCTAAAGTTCGACGACGTTGTTCTGCAGCTTTGATATTTCTCTTGCAATCATCATAGCCATCAAATACGACAGTAACTCTGGAACCAAAATGTCTACGTACATATTGAACGTATTTATCTAAGATAACGTTGAATGTTTCTTCGCTATCCACACAACGCGGTGTAGTAAGAATCCTCCGTCAATGATGTATGTCGCATTAGTGTTGTTAATATCAATATTTATTTTTTCAAAACAATCGTAAATGGTAGATTTCTGTGTTTTACGCATCCCGATGTCATCAAATAACGATAAAGGGTAGGGAGCTAATTCATATTCAAAATATTTTTCAATTTCATCTTGAAATGCTGCAGTAATACTCATGCGTTGGAACAATAATACAGGGTCAATAGGTACTTTTTCTTCATGAACTTTTATGGAACTAGTCGTAGCTAAGAGAGGAACAACTTTATCAGCGCGTTTCAATTTAATATTATTGAATGTCAGTCCTGTCATTTTTGCCATAGAAGCAAGTCCAACTTCACGAGCTTTATAACAATTAATTTTATCGTCACCAACGACACCACTCGCAATAGAAACAATTTTGTTAACCTCTGGAAAAGGATCATGCGTTGAGAACCACTCTAAAAGTCTTCGTATGTCTCTAGCATCTTTTTTTACTCGTGAATCACTTGCATCAACATGCTGCTCGGTCGTATCCATCCTAACATTAGCGATATCTTCTAATTTGTCACAAACTGTATTCATAGCATGCATACTATAAACCCATTTACTGATGACGCTCTCTTTTGTACTTCTCCCTCGAAGTTACACTGGCTTAAAGATTAAGGGACTGGGTTTCTTTTTACCTGATATTCTTGTAGTTAAAACTTATGTATATTTTATATTGTAAGTATAAGTTACAATGACCGATAGAAAAATATTTAAACATTTAATATATATATATATATATATATATATTATATAATTTTACAATCTAGATGTATATACGTGGGTACTCATATATTATGACGATAAAATTTTATAACTTTTAGAATCGTTATATCTCAGAAACGGTGGCTCGTAAGAAAAAAGTATTTTTTTTTATAGATAATTTTATGATGTACAATTTTTGTCTGAGGTACTGTTATGATAAAACTTACCGTTTTGCTGAAAATCGCGAAAAACTCATTTTTTTGACCTTTGACCTTGAATTAAATTTTTTCCTTACAGGGGAATGATGGGGAACTTCTAGACATTGTTTGTCATTATGTTTTGAACAACTTCACAAAAATTCAGCTTGTTGGGACTTTATGTAACTTCACTCTCATTTGTTGGTCTAAATTGACCGGACTATTTATAACAAACGGGTTTGATAAAGCGCTATAAAATATCGAGTAAATGTTCAAAAACACCGCCTTCTTGTTGAACACATATTTGGGCCCTTCTATTGACACTACGTGTGGCATTCAACACAGTTCAGCCATCAATTCTATTAATTATAGTTTCAATATAATTTTTCATTTCATCTACATTATTATGTTTTATTTTGTACACCTTATTTTTCAGAAATCCCCAAAAATAAAAATCTAGAGGTGTCATGTCTGGTGAACGAGGGGGCCACTTAACAGGACTATTTGTAGCAATCCATCTGTTTCCAAAATAGCCTCGCAGCAGTCGTTTTACGCCACTGACATTATGTGGTGGTGCTCCATCCTGCTGAAAATAGATCATCTGACTAGCCTCCAGATCAAGATCATCGAAAAACTCTTCCAACATTCTTGTTAATAAATTAATGTAACGGGGTCCGTTCAAAGAACCATGGTAGAAAAATGGACCGATAATTCTGCCTCTAAATAGACCACACCAAACATTAATACTAAATCGTCTTTGCGGATTGTGGGGATGGACTAGAAATGGATTATGTCTACTCCAATAATGAAAATTATTTCTATTATACATCCCACGATTTGAAAAATTAGCCTCACCGCTCCATATAATATTTCTATTGAAGTTTGGATCTTGTCTGCATTTATTCATAAACCACCGACAAAACCCCAATCGTCTCTCAGGATCACCAGGTTCTAGTGTTTGCACTGGTCTTAACTCATAAGGAGAAATCTTATGTTTCTTCAGAATTCGTTGAATACCAGACAGTGGAACAGCTATTTCTCTAGATAAATCTCTGATGGAATTATTTGGATATACCTCAAAGTAGGATAAAACGTCAATTTCTGTATCTTCAGATATTACAAAACGTTTTTTAGTTCTCCTCTTCTCAAAAACTTTTTCATTGTTCCTGAATCGACGATGAAGCACAGCAAAAAAACGCCGATTAGGTCATTCACGATCGGGGAACGAATTGCTGTAGTGTTGGAGTGCTCTTACGTTATTTTTCTGGCAAACCAAGTAGGATTCTAACATATCACTTTTTTCTTGATGGGAAAACGGCATTTCGAAAAATATTCGAACAGTAGTTGACAGTTACAATAATTTATGACATTGTCATGACATACTTGAGAATATTTGACAAATAGAATTTCAACAAAGTTTCAAGGCAACTTGATTGCTCATAATAATTATGTTTTAACGAATCAAACACATTTTTTCCAACCACATGCATATGACCCTCCAGTATTTTCTGTTCTGTACAAAAACAGCTCCAAAGTTATCATTACAGCAGACATATTTTGATTCACAAAATAAATGCGGCTAGCGGAATGGCTTTAAGATGGAAATTATCGTTTTGTACATTAATACCAAATAGCTTGGTGGTGTCAATTGAGTGGTGCGACATGATGATCACGGGTCTCACGAGTTCACATCCCAGCGCAATTTTTTCTTTTTACTGTCTTATTTTGCTATTAGTAACAAAATATTGTCATTCGTATAAGCACAAAAAATGGGTGTTTGGACAATCATGAGGTTTTATTCGCCAAAACAAAGAAACTTTTTGTACTAGTGAAAGAAAGAAATATTTCCACATAAGTCGCTCATTTTCCACTTTAGGAAGAAAAGTGATATTAACTTTGTTGTTGAGAATGTTATTACAAATCGAAATGGATGAAAAAATAAAGGGTGTTCCACTGAAAAAAATATCATTTTATAAAATATTAGGACAACGCGACTGTAAATTTTTTTTTGTTTTCGGCATCGAGAAGGCCACTAAAAATGCTACCAGTTTGCCCATTTAACCGGAATCGTAGCATCTATAATAATGGAGTTGGCAATGGTGCCGACTTAATTTGGAACACCCTGTATATCGTAGCGCTCATGTATCATTTTATATTTCCCGCAAGCAGAACAGCTGTTCGGATGGTTTCGTACACCTTCAGGATCATATGAGCAAGGGCTAGGCGCTTGTCATACAGACTCGCATGCAATAGAAAGAGACAAAGAGAGAGAAACACGCTTTTTTCTTACGTCACAATTTCTACCAGTCCTCACCTACCGCAAGCCGCGTATATGAACTTTGTTCCAAAATGATATGCATAAAAAAACAAAAATGGCATTTTTAGTTTTTTCTGTATAACTAGAGAAGGGCCAGAGTCCCTCTGTATTTTTCCGACCAAATTAGTAAACTTTTTGCCCATTTGATCGTCTTCGTATCTCTTATGGCTTAGAATATAGCAATGTGAAGACATGATGAATGAAACGGACTGGATAGCTGTATTAACTTTCGTTTCGTTTTTTGTCCTAACTTTTTCTGTCATAACCCAAATAATATAATAGCCAGCGCAAACAAAATAGCAAAAGTCAAATATCGTTTTTTATAAACAACACACCATGAAAACAAGTGCATAGGTCCACACCACACCACACCACACCACACCACACCACACCACACCACACCACACCACACCACACCACACCCACCACACCACACCACACCACCACACCACACCACACCACCACACCACACCACACCACACCACACCACACCACACCACACCACACCACACACACCACACACACACCACACCACACCCCCACCACACCACACCCACCACCACACACACCACACACACCACCACACCACACCACACGACCCCACACCACTCCACACACCACCCTACCACACACACCACACCACACCCACCACACACCCACACCAACCAACACCACACACCACACCACCACACACACCACACACCACACCACACCACACCACACACCACACCACACCACACCACACCACACCACAAATATCTGAGAAAATTCGCCAGAGATAAGGGTACACCCGTCAACATGAGCGGGGAGCCCCCCCACAGCCTACTTTTGATTTTGATTGTACATAGCTACTATCATTATCAATCCAAAATCGAGACAAAAAACATGTCAGTCTTCTGTATGAGAGCTACTAAAATTTCTGCGGAATTACTGCATATTGTTTTGGTTTTCAGAGTCGAAAGTACCAACAATATTTCATTCCCATTATTATTATTTCATTTCTCGTTTCGGTGTTTTCCATTTTCGAAATTACTCTCATTTTCTGGCGGCCCGTGTAAATATTTGGCAACGTCAAACATATTTCCATTTGTGAGTTCCCATTTGGGTTAATTTGAAGCGGAAATATGACTCATATTCAGAACAAGTGGAAGGGAAGTTTAATTAAGTCGCTGTGGTGGAAAAACAAAAATATACATGATGGAATGTACGAGAATGTAATTAAATAACCCATCCAAGGGTTTCGAGGAACAACTGTTTTGGAGAATACGGATACTGTGCTGGGAATTATTTTATTACAAGCTTTCATTTAACTTCACATTTTGTATGTATGTCTTGCACGTGAATTTTGACCCACTTATAGTTGTCCGAATAACGTGAAATTTGGCAGGTGTTCATAATTCCGGTGACAACGCATTGGGGAATTTTTTCTAGAGAAAAAACAAAATGGCTGCTCCAATATGGCGTACTAGTTTTGTGATTAAAGTTTGATTCTATTCAAAATTGGTATGTGGGGGTTTTTGGGGTCGGACATCATGATATTTTAGTCAAAATTTTTGAATTTGAAATAGTGGCTCCAATATGGCGATGAGTTTTTAACCGACGAAACCAAAAAGGAGGAGGTTCTCTAGTCGACGCGTATATTTTTTTTTATCATCTTTTTTTTATGTATGATTACGCATAACTTTTTACTGAGGTATCCGATTCCGATAATTCTTTTTGCAGTGGATAGGGTGTACTTCAAAGGTGGTTCCATTTGAATTTGAAAGATGAAATTCACCCCTAAGGGTAGCGAAATGAAGGATATTGATCACTCACCCTCTGAATTCTGGTCAATTAACCGATTCTATCAGGCATAACTTTGTACTGGGTTCTTTGATTTGGATAATTCTTTTTTCAATAGATAGGGTATACCTTATATTTGGATTTCAAATGAAATCATCCACCCTCACGGGTGGAAAAATAGGGGATAATTGATTTTTCACTTGTGAACATTGGCACCCACATACGTAGTTGACAATGACAGATCGCTACTGACATTATTTTTGTTCCACATCTGTTAAAATCATTATATTCTATGGGAGGATGGAATGATATACAAAGTAATGAAATAAACTAACAAAAATAATTTATATTACAACAAATAGTAAAAGTATATAATCATATTATTTAATTGGTAATAGTTGAAGTAAGGTGGGTAAGTGAGTATTTTGGAAGAAATCAAAAAACAAGTAGGTAGTAATTAGTAGATTTTAGCCACAAAAAATTGAATAATAAAAACTTTTTGACAAAAAATTAAACCGACGAAACACGGAACTGAAAAGTAAAGAATAAAATAAACCTTCTTAGTCTCATTACCTAAGCTCCTAAACTAATGTAAGTAACTAATTTTGAGTCGGCGCCAAACGAACAATCAACGAACATCATTGAATTATTCAAAACAATTATCAGAATGTCACCGCGCAACTCGATGCCATAATTTTACGCCTTACCTAATTCATTTGCTTGTTTGTTTGACGCCGACTCAAAATTAGTTACTTACATAAGTTTAGGAGCTTAGTTATTGAGACTAAGAAGGTTTATTTCATTTTTTACTTTTCAGTTCCGTATTTCATCGGTTTAATTTTTTGTTAAAAAGTTGTTATAGCCCGATTCCAATAAAAAATAGTATGTGGGGGTATTTGGAGTTGGAGACCATGATTTTTGTGTCAAAATCTACGAATTCAGGATGGCGGCTCCAAAATGGCGACGGGTTTTGGTATGTAGGTTTTTTGGCGTCGGAGATTATCAGTTGCGGAAATCTACTTTCTTCTCCTAAAAGCCCTTGGCCGTAGACAGGCGGAAACTAATCCTCTTGTTCTGACACTTCTTCACATTTTCAGACAGACCCGAAAAACGAGGTGAAGAATGAGATTGGTCCTTTCATCTTCAAACGACGAGGCATCTTTGACAGGGTTCGCTTTGGAAACGCTCGGAAGGTTGATATACACACGATGTGAATATCCAACCTAGACTGATTCCCTTCAAATATTTATTTTTTGGCATCGAATCCGAAAAAACAAAACTCCTTTATCTGAATCTCCTCAGCATCGACCGTTGGAAAAATAACGCTGACTATTGAAAAACACACCTGAACGCTATCAATCGGATTCGAAATGAGCATTTCTAAACAAAATCGTATTTAATTTTGTCCCGAAGAGTCTCCTTAGATATGAATATCATTTATACAATAGAAATGAACTCTTCCGTTCCGAAATTACCCGAGATATCCCCAGTCGCAAAAATTATCGAATTTGAAAAAGTTTGCGAACATTTAGTCGCAAAAAAACATTAAAATTCCTGGTAGGATTTGACCGAGTGCTGGGGACTATCGTGTCTGTGGCAAAAAAGTACTAAACTTGTAGGAATCTTAAGTTTCAACGTATAATAATTAATTTACTTATCTTATAATCATTTTGAGGTTTCACCTGAAGTCGGTGTCTGTCGTGACTATGACCTAGGATAACACAGGTAGAGATTATAAGCATAATCATTAAGCCAAATTCATTTGAATCCAATCCCCTACCGAATTTTTGCGAAATTTTCCATTTGAAAAAAGCTACAACTGGTTTCCCGAATCAAACCAAATTCTGCGGACACTGGAAAAAAAATATCTCGCTCATATAAAATAAAGAAGTACAAAAAATGAACTTAAAATGGCCAGAACTGCCGTATCATATATCCGATGTGGATGAATGCTATAAATAAAATAAAATTATTCCTATGTTCTTCAACGTAGTGCATACAGGACTAGGATTTGATTACCGGCTTGTGGGAAATTTGAAAAATTGGAGTTCTCACAGAGGTTTTTTCAACAACCTGTATCTCCTTTGTGGTAGGTTTTTGTAAAACTTTTTTTTACAACAACAAGTACTGGTTTTCATTTCTCTTTCTAGTGTCATGAAATTTTTTAACGTGCAAGTGCGTATGACAAAGTTTTTTGACTTGATCAAAATTAGTAGACACAAATTTTGTCCCAAACGAAAGCAAGCTATGTACAGCATGTTTCACGTGCCTGGAGCTGCGTGAAAGTTAGAAATTGAGTTTAATCGCGTCAAAAGGCGATTTTCGTAACAATATATATATATATATATATATATATATCCAGAACTTATTAGGGACTTCCTGATTAATTTTGTTTCAGATTGCTCTACCTCATTGTACCCAAAACAGTCCAGAAGATATGGATAAGTCTCCGACAACTGTTCCAATAATGAACCCTTACGAGATTTACTCCCTTCATGAATCACTATAATCTCTCGGGGAGTTTCAATATCGAGAGCCCCACTATGCGAACAGTGCTGTAGTAATATAATGCTTTCTACTTTATGAAGGGTTTCATGCATTCTCTCACGATTAAGTGCTTCGATATGTGCTATCAAGGGCCCTTTCCGGATTGGCTTTGAGAGGAATTATCCCATAGTGTAGTGGATTACTTCCATATTGAGTTTGATGGTAATCCCGATAGAACGATTAACTTTTTACTCAAGTGGAAAACAGAGCCCAACGTTGCTTGAGATATTCAGTTAGAGTTTTGTCTTTGACGCGGAGGGCTTACGTAATTATAATTTGGTATATTTTCATCATTGCTTTGATATATTTACATTGATACAATATACCGTGGCTACGTATCCTTTAATTGTACTTCTATCTCTTGCATGTTCATTCCCTGCCGATCATTTTATAGAATCAGTGATACTGGCTGCATAGTCCCAGTTCTTCAACGCCAAATATACCGTGGATATGATCATTCATCTAGGTTTAAGATGAGTTAGCGGTGGACCAACCCTTTAGCTGGTCTATTTTTAACCGACGAAATAAAAAAGGAGGAGCTTCTCTAGTCGACGCGTATTTTTTTTTGTATATATGATTACGCATTACTTTTCACAGAGTAGTTCGATTCCGATGATTCTTTTTCCATTGGATAGGGTGTACAAAAAAATCCATCCCTAAGGGTAGCAAAATGGAGGATATTGATCACTCACCCTCTGAATTTCGGCCCGTTAACCGATTCTATCAGGCATAACTACAAAGTTATGCCTGATAGAATTGGCGGGTTTTCTAATTTGGATGATTCTTTCTTCATTAGATAGGGTATACCTCATAGTTGATCATATTCCAATTTGGAATGAAATAATCTACCCCTATGGGTAGAAAAATAGGGGATAATTGATTTTTCATTTGTGAACGTTGGCACACATATGTAGTTGACATTGACAGATCCTCCTACATCCGTCACAAGGATGGAATTATATACAAAGTGGTGGAATCAACTAACCAGAACTTTCAAAAATAATTTATATTATATAAAAATAAATAGTTAAAGTAGATAACCATATTATTTAACAGTTAATAGTTGAAGTAAGCTAGGTAAGTAAATATTTTGAAAGCAATCAAAAATTAAGTGGGTAATAATTATTAGATGTTAGCCACAAAAAATTTAAAAATAAAAACTTTTTAACAAAAAGTTAAACCGACGAAAAAATCAACTGAAAAGCAAAAAATAAAATGAACCTTCTTAGTCTCAATGATAATTGAGCTCCTAAACTAATGTGAGTAACTAATTTTGTTGAATTTTGTTGAATTTTTCGTCGGTTTGATTTTTCGTTAAAAAGTTTTGGCTTACTCACCTGTTCATTGTTCTCCGTACAATCCTGTTATTTTGCTAAAGTTCCAGGTTGTTTTTGGTGAGATTTCTAGGGAATCTGCAGGCTCCGCTTGAAAAATGAAGACAAGCTTTTATATGAATTCACTAAGAAGGAAGAAATCTGGGAGTAACAGGTTCAAAATTTTGCCTTTACCTATTTATATTCGCGGCAAGCTTTTGAATCTGCTACTCACAGAATAACCTAGGTCAAACAAATAAAAAAATAATTTTTTCCTTTTCACTGCATTTGTATAAAAACTTGTCCTAAATTCTTCTTAGTCATCCACCAAATCCATCATCTTTCTGAACTCTGACAAAAATTGATAATCTATAGCCCCAAAAAACCCAAATACCAATTTTGAATGAAATCGGGCCATAATAACAAAAAACGTCCCCATCTTGGAGCCGCCATCTTGTATTCATGGATTTTGACAAAAACATCATGATGTCCCACCCCAAAAACCCCCACACACCAATTTTGAATATAATAGAGCCATGATGACAAAACTCGTCGCAATCTTGGGGCCGCCATCTTGAATTCGTAAATGTTGACAAAAAAGTCATGATTTCCGACCTCAAAAACCCCAACTTATTAATTTTTATTGGAATCGGGCTATAACCACAAAACTTTTCGCCATATTGGAGCCGCCATCTTAAATTCATGAACTTCCACAAAAACTTCTCAAGTGATCTCTGTCATTGAAAACCCTTCATACCAATTTTGAATAGAATCGAACCATAATCACAAAACTCGTCCGCCATATTGGAGACGCCATTTTGTTATTTCTCTAGCAGAAATTTCATACTGCATTGTCACTGGAATTATGAACACCTGCTAAATTTCCCGTTAGTCGGACAACTAGAAGTGGGTCAAAATTCACTTGCAAAATTTGAACTGAACATACTCTTCTGTATAACGGTTCTTGGGGGTTGCGTGTCAGTGAAGTTATCAGAAGCCTGGACGCAATTTTTCCTGCCAAAAGCCGTTTCTGCATAAAGAGGTCCCATTCCTTGAGGAAATCCGAGAACGGCCGCCTCTCGTGCCGTCTCCCGAGCGTCCTTACTAGGACGAGCATCGTTATTCCTATCATAGGTAAAACCATCACCTCGGGTAATTTCTATGATGGGAGTCCCCAGTCACTTACCGCCAGGGCTTTCGGTTTACGGTGACCGACTCTTCATCTTTAATAATTTCGACAGTATCCCGAATTATTCCTAACAATTTTTCCAAATGGTTGAGCCCCTTATCCCTCCCATTCGTCTCGGTCCGTCTCTCCTCCACTTCCGCTTCGCTTTGGAATGAGTCGGGGGAAAACCTTCCACCACCCCAGATACCGACAGGAACTTTCCAAAGCGACAGTCTCTTTTTGAGAATTTCTACCGGACGGGCTTTGTCCAAAATCTCGTGGAGTCAAAAGTTTACTTTTTGTCGAATCTATTCTTAATTTGTTAGCCCTGTGGGACAGCTCGCCAACAGAGTCTAGTTTCGAAATGACTATTTGTATTGAATTTTTGAAAAAATGAAGGTTTTTCACCCAAATTCTTTCATCTCTGTGGGCTCGCCTCTTGCGATCCCATATCGTTTGGATACAAAATATTGCCAGAGAACTTATTTTAAGTTTTTTGCGGAGTGTTTAAATTCCTAATTAAATCTGAATTTGGCGTCGAGCCTCGAGTTGGATGGTCCTTTAAACCATCATTATTTACAAAAAAGCCGAACAAATTTTCGATTCATGTTTGTAGCCACGCTCCTTGGTCCTAACTGAACTGTAGACGGCCTCGTCAACCAAGGACACGACTTTTGGAAATCCTGCAAAATCTGATAATTCATTGGACAGATTCTGTCCCAGAGGCGTCGGAATCACAAGATACTACTTTAAGAAACAGCAGTCCTATTACGACCAGATTTTTTTTTTAATGGAACCCCCAACTGTATATAAAAAAAACAGTAATGAACTGAATACTTTTCTCAGAAATATTAGAAGCCTACGAAATAAGTTGGAAGAATTAGAACTGTTTATCGATAATAAAAAACTAGACATAATGTCTGTGCGAACACTGGCAAAAAAATTACCAATCATTGACTCTCTCAGTGGATATTCATTGTGAAGTGATAGCAATTGAAGTAAAAACAATAAACATTATAGTACTATGTATGTATAGATCACCATCAGGAGATCCAGGTATTTCTCTACAAAAACTCAACCATATTTTGAACCTTCTTCTCAAAACACACAAACCCATTTTTATCTATGGGGATTTCAACATAAATATTAAGGATAATTGTAATTTGACCAATGAATTCTAAGACACTGGAAGCTCCTTTGTCTGTGAATTACTAGTATATGAATCCACTAGAATAACACAAAATAGTGAAACTTGCATATCGGTTTGAAAAATAAATACATACTAGATTCTAAATTCAAAATGAAAGGGGAGACCTGCATCATTGATTTCAGGCCAATATCAGATGAGGCAATCAAAAAGTGCATCTATCTTTTGGAGTAATATTAATGGGATCACCTAGAAACACTCCCTGATATTGATAATATATTTGAAATTTTATTTGACATACTTCTAAAAACAATAGATGAATGTTCTCCAAAAAAGACAAAAACGAAACCTCAAAAAACCTTACTAAAAAATGGTATAATGAAGAACTGAGATCACTTAAAGATAACTTATCACTTCTCACTGAATTAGCTGAATATAACAAGATAACTAACAAAGATGAGGAAATTAAGAGAGCAAGATGAGTTTACAGAAATAAAATTCAGGAACAGAAAAGAAATTTCAGTTGTACATTGCTACTGAATGACAATATCTAAATGGTATACAATTGATTTCTGCACAACTATCTGATTTGATTCCCATTCTCAAACCATTTATGATGATATCTTTGTTGATGCGAAATTCGTTCCCTATTTATTTCGCTCACGTATGTCTCCACATAATTATGTTCATTTGAATCATCACAGAAATCAAATTAATGAAAATCTACATCACCTTTTTGTACCTCATGGATATTCTTTTTTCACAAAGTGTCCTTTCTCCTTACATAACCCGCATTATTCATCAAACGATGGACAATTCCTAAAATGTAAGTATTCACAAAAATCATTCATCGATGACGTGTTTTCCGGCAGTTTTCTTTTTAACACCGTTAATAATTGCTCCACGTTGCAATTCTTTCATCTGCTGTTCACTGGCTTCTGAAGCTCGGGAATATTCACAAATATTCCTGAAAGTAATATATCTATCTCGTAGAAGAACTCATTTGACACCTACTGCTATCACCGATGATAATCATATCACTAGTTATATCACCGCTGAGAATATAATTCTCGTGTTCCATGGTACATTTTCGTCTAATGTGATTAGCTACATGATAATGCTACAGTAAAGTAAAAGGCTATCAAATCAATGATATTTCCATTATTACCTCATGTTATCCATCAACTGTTTCTAAAGAATATTGTAGACTATGTTTTAGTAAAACATCCAATTTTATGATTTTCAAAAATTCATATCTCTGAAACTAGAGATAGAAACTGATTTACACTTGCACGTGTCAGTAACTTGCACCATAATATCCCAGGAAATTTCCAAAATTGGCTGAGAGCCATTTTCCCATATATTTGGTGCGGGGTTCTTTATAATGACCATAACTGCCTTATCACACATCCGATCTGGATGAATGATATAAAAAAAAATATAGTAATGTGCTTCAACACAGAAATAGGATCCGATTACCAGCTTACGAAGTTTCCACAGGGGGTTTTTCAATACCCTGTATCTCCTTTGTGGTATTACGTTTTAGAAAAAACATTTTCCAGCTAAAAAGTACCGGTTTTCATTCCTATTCAAAATGAAATAATATTTTCCAACGTTCAACTGCGTATAAAAAAGTTTTCATTTGGTCAAAATTAGTAAACAAAAATCTTGTCCCAAAAGAAAATAAGCATGTTTTAGATGCCTAGAGCTGCGTTAAAATTAGAGATGAAGTTTTTTCGCGTGAAAAGGCGATTCTCGTAACAATACATACATACATGTATACATACAAATGTGAAGTTGAAAATAAAAGGCTTGTAAAAACAAAGGTCAGGTCTAATCCTTTCCTGGGCGGAGTTGGCGGACGAGTATTGTGATTGCGATTCGATTCAAAATTGGTATTTGGGGGTTTTTGGGTTCGGAGATCATGAGTTTTTTGGTCAAAATCGACGAATTCAAGATGGCGACGAGTTTTGTGATTATAGCCCGATTCCATTGAAAATTGGTGTGTGGAGATTTTTGGGGTCGGACATCATGATGTTTTTGTCAAAATTCATGAATTCAAGCTTTTGAATCTGCTACTCACCTAGGTCAAACAATTAAATAAATTATTTTTTCCTTTTTAGTGCATTTGTATAAAAGCTTGCCATTTCAATAATTTTTATTTCATTTGAAAATTAACGTACTGGTGCAACAAAATATGGAGGAGCTCTTCTTGTTGGAAAATGAGGTGATCTTCAAGTAGATTATCATAGTCTCCAAGTAGCTGATTGATTACGAGGCTTACAGTTGTATCAAGAAGTTCAAGATACTTCTGTGCGTTGAGGTTACCATCAATGAAATATGTACCTACAATATGGTCTCCCAAAATCCCAGCCCAAACATTTAATTTCTGGAGTGACGGTCTGAGCAATTTTCCTACGATTTCGGATAGAATGGGGTGATAAGTTATAGCTGGGACACACTGTATATGCTTTTTCAATACGAAATGAAGCACTGATCGATGTAAACAAATATGTTTATTTCAGAATCTACAACGAAACAACTTCAAAATGAAATCAATGCCAATCCTGGCAAAGTTTTTGTCTATTTTCAATTAGTGAAAAGTAGCAATGAATTATAGAATAATTTTCCGAAGTGGCCTTGATAACTTCATTACGTGAAAGCTCCCGCTCCGAGTTTATTATGCCCACTGAGTGGCATAAAAGCTTCGTCTCTCTTTTTTTCAATGTGTTCGAGGTCTGTTTTCAATAACTCTAGTAATGATCATAGCAATTAGGAGTTATTAATTTGTGCTTTGTTGGTATCGCGAATGGAGTTTGTTAACTTACTAATTAAGGGTAATAACTGAGTGGCTGACGAGCGAATTAATTTCGATTCGTTTCATTGAATAGTGCTAATTGACTAGCTATGTTCTGAATGGAACTGACAAAAACAGTATACGATTGACTGCTTTTCAATAGCTACGTTGATAGAAAAAAAAGCGGCAAAGCGCGAGTTCAACTCGCTCGCAGAGAGTTTCATAAACAAGAAGATTGTAAAATTAATTTCTAGAAATACTCGATACTCGATATAATGGTTATATTCCTTGATTTCTAAAAAATTAGTTCCGATATATCCACGAATAAAGAAGGGAAATTGCTTATTTTGCATATTTTTCAAAATATCTCTTTTAATATGCCACATAAAATTATGAAAAAAACATATTTGTATCCCTTATTGAAGACCATTTCAAATGAGAAACTTTGTTGAGGTTGGTTTCAATGATGTTAAACATATTTAACTAACTCAGTGATACAAAAAAAAACGTAGATGAAGGAATAAAACGAAGTTCAAAGTTAATACAACCACATTAGCGTTGTTTAAAATTATATAAATATAAATGTGTACTCTATGTGGTGTGACAAGTGAAACTGACAGGTTAGTAATGAAAATATAGGTATATATATATATATATATATATATATATATATTATATATATATATATATATATATATACGTATATACCGTGTCACACATAAAGTTCGCAACATATGGAGGTTTTTTTTATAAATTCCGAAAAATGCCTAAGAAAAAAGTTGCTCGATTTTCAATTTTATACTTTTGCTCCAAATTTCGACTCTTTACCCATTTTTTTTATTTTTCGAATCTTTCGCTCTACCGATTCGAACAAAACATGATTCAAATTTCATAATTTTGATGAATACGAGACTTCAATGTCATATCTTGCCCAGAAAATATCTACATTGGCCTGTTACCAGAAAGAAAAAAAAATGCACATCCAGAAATTCGTCTTTGTTGTTGCAAAGTTCATCTAGTTTTTTCATTTCGTTGTGAAACTGATTCGGATTTTCAATGTATGGACGTTAATATGTCAGTAATCGAATAAACGAATTTATTTTTTTAATAGATTTTTATCCAGTTTGATAATTTTTCTGACCAATTGAGTTACAAACAAACCCGAAATATCATACTTTTCTGTAAACTAAACAATGACCTACAGTTTCATAACTATTCAAAAGACTTTCGTTCTAGCGATTTGTACTGAACATGATATAAAATTTCGTGATTTTAAACAATACAAGACTAATGCAACATCTCGGGAAGAAAATAGTACAATTGATCGAATCGAAATAAAATTTTCCCTTAGTAGGCTTTTGAAACAAATTTTTAGTTTTGGTTAATGTCAAATTATTGCGTTTAATAAATCGAGTTGTTTTGTGTACAGATTTTCGTACATTTATAATTCACAAATAAGTTTTATGTACAATGTTATCCACACAAGACAAAGTGGAAATCGTTCTTTTATGTGGTAGAATGTGCCATATCGAGATGTTGCTTATATTTTCAATCACCGGCATCCAGGAAGAAATATTCACTTTAGTACCGTGGGAAGGATATTGAAAACATTAAAAGAAACTGGCTCTGTGGACAATCGTTTCGAGAAACCACATAATCCAATAAGATATTATGAAAAATGATAACTCAATGTTTGTTTGAGCGTTGTTGAAAACGGAAAAACTAATATTAGGAGTATTAGTGAAAATACAGGGGTTGGCAGAGAAACTGCGAGAAGAATTTTGCACAAAAATAATTTCCATCCCTATAAGCCAAAGTTCATACACACTCTTAAAGAAAGAGATTTCGATATTCGAGTAGGATTTTCATTTTGGTTTCAAGGTGAGAGAGACAATGATATCACATTTTCCTACAGGATTTTATGGACAGACGAGGCAACTTTCACGTCGAACAGTTAGTTCCCAAAATTGTCGCTGGTGGTCCAACAATAATCCAAATTTTGTAATAGAATTCCGTGACCAATATTCATTCAAGACAAATGTGTGGTGTGGTTTATTACAAAACCAAATAATTGGACCATATTGTTTTAGAGAAAATTTGAACGCAGACATGTACAGAAATTTCATCATGAATTAGTTGTCTGAAGTTTTGGATAATCTGCGTCTAAGTGTTAGACGAAATTTGTGGTATCAGCCTGACGGGGCACTGATCCACCAAACGGTAGAAGTGAAACAGTGTCTCAGTCAGATGTTTGGGGGCAAAGTGATAGGACAAGATTGGGAAGATTGTTGGCCACCAAGATCACCGGACTTATCTCCAATGGACTTTTTTCTATGGGATTATCTGAAACAAAAAGTGTATGAGCACAGACCATTTGCAAACAAAGAACATTTAAAGAATACCATTCGGGAGTGTTGTGCTAACATAAATCCCATATTTATTAAAAATGCCACAAAGTATGTGAATGAAAGGACTATAATTTGTATAGAACGGGAAAGACGGCATACTGAATGATGAATTCGGGTTCTTTGTAAGATTATTGAGATAAATCAATGAATGTTACGATGTTTTGTTGTGAATTTGGTTATAGTTATTTTGGTTTAATGTTTCTTACACATCTGATGGTGAAAATAAAGAATATGAGATTTATGAAATTAATTCCAAAAACGTTGCGAAAAATTATTATTTGCTCGAAAATTACATCTAACAGTCACACTGTTGGGTGTAAACTACATCAAAATATTTCGAACTCATCTGCACCTAACGGGATAAAAATCCGTTAAAAAAAATACGAGTGTGATAAGAATGAAGAGAAATTCGTTTATTCGATTACTGACATATTAACGTCCATACATTGAAAATCCGAATCAGTTTCACAATGAAATGAAAAAACTAGATGAACTTTGCAACAACAAAGACGAATTTCTGAAGGTGCATTTTTTTTCTTTCGGGTAACAGGCCAATGTAGATATTTTCTCAGCAAAATATGACATTGAAGTCTCGTATTAATCAAAATAATCAAATTTGAATCATGTTTCGTTCAAATCGGCAGAGCGAAAGATTCGATAAAAAAAAAATTGAAAAAAGTCGAAGTTACAGTAGAGAGTCGAAATTTGGAGCAAAGGTATAAAATTGGAAACTGAGCAACATTTTTTTAGCATTTTTCGAAATTTCTGAAAAAACGGATTTTTTTAGGATTTTAGAAAAAAATGTCAAATTTGACAGGTTTAGAGTAGCACATGACGAAAGGAAAAAGGCTGTTTCCTTCTCATTTTTCAAGCACAAACTAACTGCGAAGTCAAATTTTCATTATATTTATTAATAAAAAAAACTTCCATATGTTGCGAACTTTATGTGTGACCCTGTATATATTTGGAGTATGTAAATTTCGGGTTGAACCGCGTCTGGAAATTCCATTATTTCGAAGTTTCGTCTCCCATTTATTCCAAAAACTCAGTATTTATGGACTTTCAAAAATACACAAACCCAACATCCCCCTGCATCCTAATGTAAGTGCATTCGGATCACCAACCCACAACCTTGTCAAATATCTAGCAAGCACTCTTCAGCCTTTGGCCGAAGAAGCCTCATCATTTGTGCGGAATTCATACCACTTCATAGAAGTTCTAAAAACACACAGAAACCGGAGTACTGATATCCTTGTAAGCTTCGACATAGTATCACTCTTCACGACACATATTACAAACAAATAAGTGGTGCATCAATGGGAGACCTCCCCTCTCCACTTCTCTTGCAAACCTATACATGGAAGAATTCGAAACTAAGGCTCCTAGAGTCATTTGACCACAAACCCACCTGTTGGTTCAGATATGTCGACGATATTTTCGTTATATGGCCCCATGGCTCGAAAACTCCTCTTGGATTCCTAGATCACCTCGATAACATTCACCGCAACATAAAATTCACTATGGAAACCGAAGCTGACAACTCACTTCCTTTACTAGATGTCCTCGTCACAAAAACTCCTTTGTCCACACATTATACAGGAAACCTACCCACACCAACCAATACCTACACACCAGCTCTCGTCATCATCCATCCCAAACCAATTCCGTCCTGAATTCTCTCATCTACAGATCTATTCATCTCACCGATAATCACAACCAATCACAAGAATTTATCAAGCTAAAAACCGCATTACTTCAAAATGGTTATAACAACACCCAAATCTGCAGATCTATCCACCATGAACAAACCGGTTCTACAATCCAAATCTCCAAAACCCACCAGATACCCAATTGCACAAGGCTATTCTAACCTACATCAAAGGTGTCATCGACAAAATTGGCAGAATCCTAGAGAAACGCTATATAAAGACAATCTTCACGACAATTGATAAAATTTTCAATTTTATCAGATCACCCATACCTATACCATACCGTTCGCCATTTAAAATTTATCTAAAAAAGAAGGGACCTACAATTTGCTCCTTTAAAATTCCTCACCATACATTCACTTTGAAACTATATTGGTCCTTGGCTTCAATAATAAAATTAGGATTACGATCTGCCCACCATCTACAATTTCGAGAACTGACGACATCATTTGAGGTGTTGCTTCGTCAGAAAATAGCACATTTTTTGAGAAATCACGATTGTCTTCTAACATTTTCTGGAACCATGCACAAAAATAAAATCGAGCGTCATTATCCCTATCTCGCAGTACTTGCACACATTTTGGTTTGTATGTGTGAAAGTGATTTTGCTTTAAAATTCGTCTAACAGAGGTTTGAGATATTTCTTCTTTTTCTGCCATAACTTTCGTCGAAACTCTTGGTGTCTCAGTGACTATCAGTAAAACATTGTTTACATTATTTTCATTATTCACAACAGGCTTAACGTGGACACTTTTAAATTTGTTTTCAACCGAACCAGTTTTCTTATATTTTTTCAATATCTTTGCCACCGTAGTAAAATGTAAATTTTGGTCTGGATGCCTTCTATTGAAAATTTCAGCTACTTCTGCAATTTCAATAACAATTTTTTCCCATATGTAGCCAACTTTATGACGGACACTGTATATATACATTCGACGTTTCTGTTGAACCAGGCAACGAATCCTCTGGAAATTTGATGGCGAGCATATTTGAACATTCTATACCCAATTAAAATATTTTCGATAATGCCGCTTCTATTTGAAAATATTAGCAGCTTCGATCTTTCAAATGGAACACCCTGTATATAATATTATTTTTATGATCTACATGCATTTTTCGACAACTTCTTCCGGTATTTCGCTATACCTATCTGTAACCGTTTTCGAAATAAAAATTAATTTCAGTTTTTTTCGTCGAAAAACATGATGTCCAAAGATGCTGATATCATCGAGCTCAGTGATACAATGATACCGAAAATTGGTTCAGAGTAAGGTGATACTTGGAGGCTTCCCACGCGTTATCTGAATCCCAGTTACTTTTATACAGGGTGGTTCAAAAATATAGTTATTTCGTTTGCTTGAAAAAGTTACTAAACTGGATTATTTCAAATGAAACACTCTTTATATTATTACTAATCCGGAAAACTGCTGAAATTTGCTGTTTATGTATTATTTGTGAAAATATCCCTTGAAAATGACATCTCCAGGTTTTTGTTAAGAAGGCCCTTGTTTCATTCTGATAATAATAGGTACATACATACAAAAGTGAAGTTAAATAAAAGCTTCTTGTTGGCAATTCCTTTTTTTCAACGATCTTTTATTATCCGCAATGACTTGTAAGAGAAATTCAATAAACGTTCCCATAGAAATGGTAGAAAAATTAGGTTATCATGAACTGAACAAGACCTCGATCAACAGAAGAGTGTGAATGGTAATCTAACAGAACAGTTCTCTTTTTACACGCTTTATATTAGCTTCACTTGAATGTTTGTTTGTTTGTTTGTAACCGACTCCTTTGAGCGCGATTTTGACCCACTTCCAGACGTCCGAATGGTTTGAAATTTGGCAGGTGTACATAATTCCGGTGACAATGCATTAAGAAATTTTTGTGTGAAAAAAAAACAAAATGGCGGCTCGAATATGGCGGACGAGTTTTGTGATTATTGTCCGATTCGCTTCAAAATTGGTATCTGAGGGTTTTCGTGGTCGGAAATTATGATTCTGTTGTAAAATTGAAAAATTCAAGATGGCGGCTCCAAAATGGTGGACGAGTTTTGTGATTATGGTCTGATTCTATTCAAAATTGGTATGTGGGGGTCGAATATTATGATTCTTTTTTTTAAAACTATTATTCATTTGGTGGGATTTTCGCAAGAAAGTTTCGTCACAACCAACTTGGCGATCACCAACACTGGTTGGTTTCATGTGTCGCCAAAGATAAAAGCGTGGATGCTCATTTTCAGCATTCACTTCCCTAATAGAGAAATGTTGGCTATTATTACCCCCACTATCGATATTCCAATGGCAACAATTTTATTTTGTCGTTTGCGAAATCGTTCGGATTGAGCGTTCCACAACGTTCATTCAATTTGTCCCCATCATTGACCCTAATTGAATCCGGAGAAATTCTATCACGGTAGTCTATTACGTGGACCCAATATGAATCTGGTGAACGTAGGAGGGGGTTCTGGGACATTGATGGAATCGCCAATCGAATTTAACGATAGGAGAAATCGACAACAAAACTAGCTCGCAGAAGATGATGGGATAATGAAATCAACCCACGTCGATAAACGGAAGTGGTGAGGTAGAAGAATTCATTCAGGACATGGAATGAGATATAGGATACTTTCAGTATTTTCTGTGGATCCGGAGTCTCTCTTGCGATGAAAAATGGAACAGAAATTGAACTTACCGAAGAGGTCGATCGATTTTAACAACCTGGATTAGATATGATTGAGTAATCACATGGATCAATTGAAATTAATCAGACACATCGCGTACGGTTTTCTGATTGGTGGCTAAGTGGGATCTTTCATTCGCCGGCCAATCAGCAAGTTGTGAGTTGCAAGATCATATGTATTTAAAATGCATAAAGCACACACAAAGTCGTCTTCACAAAAGATTCAATATAAATTGAAACAATTGGTGGACCGACATGCGGAAAACAACTACTTTCCTAGCAAATACCACGCAGAACGTTGAATGATATTCACCTGACAATCCATGCAAACTTCCATATAAATGGATATTGTTCGCAAATGTTTCTTTCTGATAAGCTCGATTATGTTTGAATTCATGTCGTGTTCGCCTAATAATCCGCATACCGGTTTCAGGCTTTTTTGGCCCTCATCAGTACGGAGTAGTCACCAGCCAGAGATTCAGAGAGCTCTGGCTGAAGCGAGACACAACATAATAAAATCATCATCGAGCTTAAAACATCTCTAGGTGCGTCGGAAAAGATAACTTTCAACCGGCGACACCTAGTGACAGAAAAAAACACTCCATACAATTCTCCTTCTTCGATGGGATTCTAAATAAAAGATTCCTTCTCAGTAGGAGTGGCTCAAAATGCCCGACTGGCATATTTGAATGAATATGGCTTTTTCTTTCATTATCATATGTATTTGTTTTGTAATTTTGTTTTATTGATGGAATTGTTTTGGAGTTAGTTGTCAATAAATGAATTTGTCAAGACGGACTGTCAGTTTTACTTTTGACGAAAATTCAGTTATTACTGACCAAAGGCAAATTATTTGATTTTGGAAACAAGAGTAGTCGAATTTGACGAACGCTCGTTCTTCTGGACCACTAGGTCACAATGGCCATCGATGTTATTTTTAATAAAATACTTTTCGTGTCGCTACAACTGATTTTTTGATAATTGTGATTTCTTAAGAGCTCTAGCTGTGTGTTATCTTCTACTCGTTCTGACTTCATTTACCAATTTGCATATAATGAGATCCGTTTGTTTTCATCACTATGGAATTGAATTAATTGAACAAGAAAACCACAAAAACACAACAGCACAAATAAAGTAATCTTATCAACCAACATATCAGTCCAGTCGCCTCCAAGAATCACAAAAAGCAACGTATGAATACAGTAGAGCTAGGAAAACAATTGAAAATAAAAATTATTGTTATTTCATCAAATAGTGATGATGGTAGTGTTATAGAGTACATCATGTAACTTTTCGGGTAAGTGTATACAGTGCTTTTCTTCAATGTCCCCCCCCCCTTTTATTTTTGAACGGGTCAACTCAAAGAATTGAAACATGGCATGATTAAATTGAACGAAATTGAATTGTCTGATTGAATTGTCTTGTGACACAGCCTTTTAAAGCTCCTGACGAATACTCCATAACCCTGGAATATAAAGTCAATATCTTCACCTACTACAAAATGGCGGAACATTTAATAATTACCTGCATACAAACACATTAATATCGATACATCTAGAAATATTTGTTTTTCTCTGCCATATGGCAATCCCAACCACACGATGAGGTTTGATAGGTTATTTTTTGTTAAAACAAAAAATGACAAGGAATGTCAGTACGACAACGAACATCATTGTTCAGTTAAAATATTCTCATTTAGTTTTCGGTTTCGCTAGTAAATAGGTACCACGTAAACTATCTCTAAAATGGTCAATTCTCGTCCATTGGAAGAAAAAATTTAAGCGATTTTTATTTACGGTGCGACGCGTAACTTTCACTGAACCGAATGGATTTTTAATGATCGTTTCCCGAATCGTCCTATCTGTAGAAAATATTTAAGGGAACTTGTAACCAAATTCACAACTACCGGTAGTGTACAGAACAAAAACCCCCCAGGTCATCCGTCCATTTCGGAAGAACAGCAAGTTCAAATAATTGGTGAGATGATAGTAAATCCTCAACAGTATACTGCCTCCGTCGCGAATGTTTGTGAGGTGTGTCCTTCTACTGTGTGTGGAGACTTTTGAAGAGGAATAAGTATCATCCATACAAAATCGAAATGGTACACCAGTTAACTGAAGATGACCCAGATCGAAGAACAGAATTCTGCGAAATTATGACGGCAACCATTGCAAGGCATCCTACCTATCTCCACAATATTTGTTTCAGTGACGAATCTACATTTTATCTCAACGACAAGGTTCACAGACAAAATTGCCGTTATTGGAGTGACACCAACCCTCAATTTTCCGGGAAACTCATACTCAATATCCAGAAAAAATTAACGTCTGGGCAGGAATATTGGGAAACCTTATTGTAGGACCTCTATTCACTGAACAAAATTCAACAGAGGAACTGTATTTGAATATGCTGGAAAATACTGTTGACCCTCTAATCACCGAAATCGTCGAAGCGAATCCTATTGAATTCGACATGGATATTGTATTCTAACAAGATGGAGCATCACCACATTACTACGGACAAGTAAGAAACTATTTGGATAATACTTTCCCCGGTAGTTGGATTGGCCGTCGAGGTCTTGTGGAATGGCCAGCCCGCTCGCCAGATTTGACACCTGTAGACTTTTTTTTTATGGGGTTGTTTGAAGCGAAAGGTGTACGAAACTGAACCTGCTTCAATATTGGATATACGGCAGAGAATAAGAAATATTTGTAGAAATATCGACGTTACTGTGTTCGAAAATGTTCGGCGTGAAATATCGGATAGGCATCTTCTGAACTGAACTCAGCTTCTTTCCTCAAATTATGAAGTTAAACGTCGATGTATTCAAGCAATTATTAAATGTTCCGCCATTTTGTAGTACGTGAATATATTGACTTTATATTCTAGGGGCTTCAAAATGAGCTTCAAAAGGATGTGTCAATTGAAAGTTTCATCTGTCAATTTCACTCCAAAATATAGTATCCATGCATCAATTTCATTATCCCAAGTTTAAATTTTTTTAGTTGACCCCTTCAAAGAATAAAAGGGGGGGTCATTAAAGAAAAGCACTGTATAGACACATATGACAATTTTTCCACATTCATTTAAAAACTACATGTGTTGGTTTTCTCGTTGTATTTCACTTTTGTTTCCATATTGTCTGTGAATAGTTTATTTTTCTTATTGTTGTTTGTTGAAATTATGTAAAATGTGGAAACGTACCTTAGTAAACTTTGTCTTTGTAGCCTTGAAGAAGTCTTAACGTATGGACAAACGTCGGCATAAAATTTGCGTTGTTATCTGATACCTGTCCCCTAACCCACGATTTTTTTCAACAAAACTGATAACGTATTTTTTGCTGATACCGTCAAGTATGCTGATACTCAGAAAAAAGCTCATAATTTATTTTTTCCAATACTTACGTCAAAAATGTGTCATTTTTGATGAGAGGCTATTTCTGAACAGAGTGCAAAAAAAATTCCAAACGATGATTTTGGTAATACTTAATCAGATGGCTTTTCTTTTATAATGTTATAAGTATTATTGATCTCGGCTTCGACATTTCCACTATTCTTGATATCACCTCTGAAAATACGGTTTCCAATTTTCACTTTTTCTTCCACGGACTGCTCCACATAGTCTTCTGCAAAGGTTGACGATCGCCATTCACCATGATGTTTAAGTCTCAAAATATCAGCCCCTGAGCCAACTGAAAGCGACGCAGAGGACCTTCTAAAACTATGGCCGGTATTTATTACGACTACTTGAACTGTACATTTTCCATTCCTATACTGAAGAAAAAATCTAGGGTTTTGTGCTATCTTAGGACGCAGTGATATGTACATGAAATTTGTGTTCATTGTTATTTGGAACTACAAATGTTCGATGTATCTTCGTTTTTGAATCAGGAATTTTAACAATTATATAAGAATCCTTCTCCTCAATATCATGTATTGTCATTTTAGAAAGATCGTCCCGGCGACAGGCGCCTGACAATCCCTCAATTATAACTACTTTCATCAATAAACATTTTTCATCCCAGCATCAAGCAAAAATTTAGTCGCCTCTTTTCTCGTGAAAACGTTTGCCTTCTACGGCTTATAGCCGTCACTTTTTCTTTTAAGAAATGCCTTCACTTTGGGATAATCACCTATATGTATGTATATTCTTGTTAACAGCTAAAGTTGATTTTAACATAGAAAACTTCGACCACAGGGTTGACGACTTCATAATTTTAGATTTTTCTCACAAATACGCTAGAATGACGGGTTCTGATACCTTAGATATTTTTTTCTGAGAACACGAACTATTTAATGCATGATATTATTTTTCGTATAGTAGTTTGGACTTTACTGGTAGAAGTTCTAAGCTAACTGCTTCCGCTGACTCCATCACACCGGCAGGAATTTCAGATGTATCACTAAAATCATAATGGAAGCGATAATTCATAAATTTACGAAAATTATCTGATTGAGGTTTTACAGTAATGGCGACTTCAATAATTGAAATTGGTACTATGCACCCTGACAACCTTATATTTGTTTTAATTTTTCCTGGTAGGTATGTATTGCGATTAACTGAAATAATTTTGCTTAATGTCACTGTCACTGCCAAAACAATAAAAATTGGACAATCGCTTTCAAAACATTAATAGTAAATGGTATTTTCATTTTTATATTAAAAAACCAAAGTATTGGAAAAAATCATGCATACAACTCGAATATAAAGCTTTATATTCTTGTTGTACAATTAATAATTAGGTACTGTATTCATTTAAAAAAAATCTACCATCATCTCACCTGTCCCTAATAACCCTTCTGAGCTAATTACAATTGCTCATGAAATATTGTTATCACGCACACCCAAACGACTAACATCTAGAACTAATTTCCCTAACTTTTAATTAAAGCCACAAGAAAATCGTCTACGGTGGGAATTCCTAATTAATCCCCTAGGGAGAGCAGTTAATCGTCTTGGATAATCTTCCCCGGATATTTTCACACGTGAAAAAGTCTTAATTGGTGTAGTCTTGGGGGTAGGGTTGTCGGGAAAAAACAGTGGGAATGGTACGTGTTGAGATTGGAGAATCTCAGTATGGATTCCTGAACTGATTGGTCTCCTTTATTTCACGCTTCAGGCGATGTTCATGAAACTTTATTGGGGAGCTGAACGAGGCGGCAAATTGAATCGAAAAAACAATAGGTCAAGGATGAGTCAAACATCGAACAATGTTCTGCACCAATACAAAATAGTATATACAGTGCGTCGTCTTCGCAAGTAATGTACTTTTGACAAAAATCCTGAAAGAGGTTGATTTTTGAATGTATAGTCTAGAGAGGTTATGTCACTGGTTTTGACGTGGTGACGTAATCAGTAATTTTTTTAAATTGAAATAGATGTCTTGTTAAATTCCGATCTATTAATGATATTGAATAATTTGATTTGTTTTTACAGGGCGAACAAAAATTAATATTTTATTTAAATGTTGTATTTTGTTAATATAAAGTTATTCTCTAATATTTCATCTGAAAGGTCTATCAATACTGCATTCAATGATAATAAATAATTTATTTGTTTATACAGGTTGAACAAAAATTGATATTTTATTTAAATTTTGTATTTTGCTGGATATAAAGTTATTCTCTTGCTGAAATAAAATATTAATTCTTGTTCACCCTGTACAAACGAAACAAATTATTTATTATCATTGAATGCAGTATTGAAAGACTTTTCAGATGAAGTATCACAAGTCATCTATTTCAATTTAAAAAAATTACCGATTACGTCACCAAGTCAAAACCAGTGACATAACCTTTTTGGAATATACATTCAAAAATCGGCATTCAAAAACAAAAATCGACCTCTTTCAGGATTTTGGTCAAAAGTATACAGTCCGGATTTTTTATGTCGTACCACTATTGGCATTTCGAAAACGGTAAATGATACAAAATTGGTTAAATCAGACAAAAGTTGCCTATTTTAATAAACAATGAAATGATGTTTCCAAATCGAAAATATCACGAACCGTTTCCAAAATATTCGGGGAAAACCGAAATTGCCCGTTTTCTTTTCCTTGCGCTGGCGCCTCTATTTTTAGGAATATGGAAATGTGTTCGAGAAACTTTCTTTTCTGTTTCGAATTGCCTTTGATATGCTGTGCTTTGATTTTCAATATGCCATTTTGTTCTTCGGGGGCCACCTTGAACCCAATTTTTTCGAATACGGTCCTGTATTTTTTTTAAAATTTGAGTAGTTCTTATCTTACCGAGTTCAGATATGTATCTTACCTGGTTTTTGTTTCTACATTTCTGCCTCTAAATTCCGTCATCAAGGTCTGAACAATGAAAATTCCAAAATTTATTTTCTACTGATTTTGCTCTTGCCTTCGCAAGGCGCTATTCCACTTTGAATAACACATTAAAATTGAGACTATTTAAAAAGATAAAAATCTATAAAAATAACAAAAAACAACAACTGATATTGTCATGAATTGGGGTTGGTTCACGACTAACTACGTAGATTCTGACCTATTATTGATTCAAAACACTTTGTGAAAAATATAGAGAAATATTTATTGAAAGGACTACAAGAATTAAATGAATCAGAAATGAAAAATAAAACAATGAATTCCTTCTAGTAGTTATAAATTTCGAATGTATGGAACAAATATTTTTTACTTACAGAGATAAATGTTGAACATTCCAAAAACCATACTTTTCAACAGTTAACTGTGCTTCTTAACTATCAAACTCTCTAACTCCCCCCTTTTCCCAATCTAGCTTTGGGCATGGCAAAAACCCAACGTGGACTCCCAGATCAAACCATCAGTCGTCACTTTTAAAAACTCTTGTTTATGATTCGTGTTTTGCAGAATAAGCACATTGTGACCCACTTGAAAATTATACTGATTGTTTTACTCTACGGGGTTGGTTTACGACTAACTAGGTAGATTCTGACCCTTCATTGATTGAAAACACTTTGTAAAAAATATAGAGAAATATTTTTGACAATATCTACAATTTTTTTTAGTCATCGCTACCGACGTCTAATAAGGTGTTCAAATTGACGCCCACATTTTCGCTCTAATTAAAACTTTTTAACAAAAAATTAAACCGACGAAAAAATCAACTGAAAAGCAAAAAATAAAATAAACCTTCTTAGTCTAAATGATAATTGAGCTCCTAAACTAATGTAAATAACTGATTTTGAGTCAGCGCCAAACAAACAATTAACGAAGATCATTATCTATGAAAGAAGTCGTCAAAACGCAGCCGTGCATCTCGCTGCCATCATTTTACGCTTCACCTAATTCAATTGCTAGTTTGTTTGGCGCCGACTCAAAATCAGTTACTTACATTAGTTTAGGAGCTCAATTATCATTTAGACTAAGAAGGTTTATTTAATTAACGAAGATCATTATCTATGAAAGAAGTCGTCAAAACGCAGCGTTTTTTTTTTTCAGTTGATTTCGTCGGTTCAAGTTTTTGTTAGAAAGTTTTTATTTTTTACTTTTCAGTTCCGTATTTCGTCGGTTTAAGTTAAAAAGTTTTTATTTTTCAATTTTTTGTGGCTAAAATCTACCAATTACTACCTACTTGTTTTTTGATTACTTCCAAAATACTTACTTACCCACCTTACTTCATCTATTACCAGTTAAAAAATATGATTATCTACTTTTACTATTTGTTGTGATATAAACTATTTTCGTTGTTCTGGTTAGTTTATTTCATTACTTTGTATATCATTCCATCCTCTCATAAAATATACTGATTTTGACGGATGTGGAACAAGAATAATGTCAGTAGCGATCTGTCATTGTCAACTACGTATGTGTGTGCCAATGTTTACTAGTGAAAAATAAACTATCCCCTATTTTTCTATCCGTAAGGGTGGCTAATTCCTTTCGAAATCCAAATATAAGGTATACCCTATCTATTAAAAAAAGTATCATCCAAATCGATGAACCCAGTACGAAGTTATGCCTGATAGAATCGGTTAACGGACCAGAATTCAGAGGGTGAGTGATCAATATCCTTCATTTCATCTTTTTAAATTCAAATGGGACCAAATTGAAGTACACCCTATCCACTGAAAAAAGATTTATCGGAATCGGACGTCTTAGTAAAAAGTTATGCGTGATCATACATAAAAAAATATGACGGAAAAAAATAAAATATACGGGTCGAATAGAGAACCTCCTCCTTTTTGGTTTCGTCGGTTAAAAATTGTGGCAATTTTGAGGCATTCGGGAAATTATAGCCTTGCATGCTCGTCTTATTGAAGCTTCCAACTCTTCCACATCCTCAAAAGTTGAACTGAACACTTTGTCCTTGATGAAACCCCATATCGAATAATCATGGAGAGTAAGGTCGGATAAATGCGGTGGCCCTTTAATAGGACCGTTGTTTTCTATCCATCTTCCTATCGAGAAATGTTTTACAAATTTGTTTGCGATACGGTGGTGCTTCGTCATGTTAGAAATATTCATATTTCCTTAGGACATTCTGAGGCAAATCTTTAAAAATCACCTAGAATCTCCGATAGGAACTCAAGATACAACTCCCCAGTCAATGCAGTATCAAAAAAGTAGTAACCAATGATTTTGGTGTCCAGAACACCAACCCAGACATTAATGCCGAACCTCTCTTGAAAATTAGTGGCTCTATGTAAATTAGCATTCGCTTGGCGCCAGTGATAATGAATATTCCTGTTGAACCCTCCATGATTTGTAATACGACTTTCGTCGCACCATAAAATCTCACTACAAAATTCATCATCTTGCCAAAAATGTCTCAGTAGCCATGTGCAAAATTCTGCCCTTTTATTGTAGTCTGTCAAACGCAAATGATGTACTTTTCTCTGAATTTATGTTTCTTCAAAATTTTTTTTGTCGACGAATGCGATATACCACTATTTCTCCATTTCCTCCAAGAGTCTTTCGTGACAAACAGTATCAAAGGCCTTATAAAGGTCGACATAGACGAATAATGATAGAATTGTCTAGTGGTTCATAGATATATGATGTCAACCGATATATCGCATCTTCTGGCGAGCTTTTCTCTCTAAACCCGAATTATTTTTTCATGAAAAGATGGATTCTTTTTTTATAATTTTTTCAACACTTCCAAATTGAAGATATCGGGGTGTAGTTAATAATTTGAAGTTTGCTATCGTTTTTAAACAGGGGTTTTACTACACCAATCTGAAAGATACTTCCTCATTCTGATTTTTCTTGTATTCCACGAATCCTGATTCAAATTATCATTTTACTATGTGTAACATGAAACTTTAAAAAAACTTATAAATCGTCCATTTCATTATTACCACCATTTCCAGTAATAGGGAAACTTTTATTCTTAGATTTCACAAATGAACATGCTCTCGTGAACTTCTTTCAATACGTTGAAAAATTTTGGCATTCGGCTGACGACGTTCTGGATAAATTTCTTGATAAATAGCCAGAGATCTGGTGCTATTTATCAAACAGCTCGAATACACGAACAACATGAATTCGTTAATTTGTAATCTGTCATTCACTTTCTTTCATTCCATGGCTCACTAAATACTTCATGAAGTTCGAAACTTTCCGTGTTCATTTGAAATAGGTTTGTTTGTGAATACGTATAGGACTCAAAGACAGACAAAAGAATTGCCTATTGCCTAGGAATGGACACACAAGAAAAATGCTTCTCAGCAAATCTATAAAGTAAATGTATCAACGTTGTTCCTTGTTATTCATCTGCTATTTCCTTTTCATCACATTTAATTTGATCTCGATTTGATTTCAAGTTTGAGTATTCATTCAAACTAGATTAATTTTAAGTTGTATCCTCGCAACTTGAGTCAAATACCCTTTCAAATACGGACCTTGATGATGGAATTTATGGGCACAAATGTAGAAACAAAAACCAGGTAAGATACATATCTGAAGTCGGTAAGATAAGAACTACTTCAACTCATTAAAAACAATACAGGTCCGAATTCGAAAAAATTGAGATGAGGGTGGCCCCCGAAGAACGAAACGTCGTATTGAAAACCGAAGCACTGCACATCACAGATAAGAAAGTTTTTTCAACACATTTCCATATACACAAAAATAGAAGCGCCATCGCAAAGAAAAGAAAACGGGCCATTTCGGTTTTCCCCGTATATTTTAAAAACGGTTCGTGATATTTTAGATTTGAAAACATCGTTTCATTGTTCACTAAAATAGGCAACTTTTGTTTGATTTTGCCAACTTCGTATCATATACCGTTTTCGAGATGCCAATAGTAATACGACATAAAAAATACGGACTGTATAAATATAAAATAAGATTGATAGCCTTATTACTTTGGTGGATTTCTCCTTGACTGTTTTGAAAGTAATTTTTGTTAGTACATAAACTTTCTGTCTTCTAGTTCTCCATTTCGCGTAACCAAAAAAAAGAAAATTGAAAGGAAAAAGTATAAAGTCGAAAAATATTCCTTCCACATTGAATATTAATTGGAAAAATATATCTAGGATATCCTACCTAGAAATAAACTCCTTGGTGTGTCCTGAGCAATTTGGCTTTAGAAAAGATAAATCAACTACGATAGCTATTCTGAGCGTTATTTCGAATGTAGTTGATGGACTCGAGAGAGGAGAGCATTCTTTTTTAACGCTTTGTGATCTGACTAAAGCTTTTGATTGTGTATCCCATGATATATTACTTGAGAAACTTTTCTGTTATGGCATTCGTGGACTTCCATTGGAATTTTTTAGGTCTTATTTGCATGGGCGATCTCGGTGTGTTTCGGTTGAAGGCGCCAAATCAGCATTAATGCAAATCGTCCATGGGGTTCCACAAGGCTCTGTTTTAGGACCAACCCTATTCATTCTGTATATTATTGATTTATATTATCATATATTACCGGAAAAATGCATTCACTTTGCAGATGACACCACACTGAGAGATCGTAATAGTAAATTAGAGGAACTGATTGACTCTTCCAAACTCACCTTGCAAATGAAAATGAGTGGTTCTGTTCAAATAAGCTTATGCCCAATTCTGCTAAAAATCATAATCTTATTATATCTTCAAACTCCTCACTAACATGTGGGGAAAGTGTCAAGTTACTTGGTATATCCATTGATGACAAACTCAACTGGATGTGTCACATGGAAAATCTGTCGAAAAACTTATAAAGCGTCACGTTCTTGATTCGCAGATTGAAAAACCTTATTGGGGCAGATACTGTAAGAGCCAGCTATTTTGGACTTTTTCACAGTCATATGACTTATGGAATTGTCTTGTGGGGTAATTCGTCCCATTCAAACTAAATTTTTGTTTTACAAAAAAGGGTTATTCGAATAATATCAGGGGCGGGCTACAGAGATCACTGCCATGCTCTATTTATTCATCACCAGATCATGCCTCTTCCTACCGCTTTCATGTATTCCACTCTGTTTGAAATACATAAAAAAATATCAGATTTTGCTCTTTCAGCTGACACGCATCAGCACCAAACAAGGTCAGGAAACCTCTTGAGAACACCAAGATATAGACTCTCTGACTCACAGAAAAATTCATTGAATATAAACCTATATAATAAATTACCTTTGGAAATAGGAAATATGAACTTTTACAATTTTAAGAGATCAGTGAAATCTTGTCTACTGATGAACTGTTTTTACTCCGTAAAGGACTTTTTGAACTATAATTTCGACGTGGATGATCTAGGCTTTTAATGTGTTTGTCAATTCAACTTTTATACCCCTTTCTGTATTGTTTACAATGACTGAGTTCTGAGATAACCTCATTTTATTCTTGTGTTGTAATGTAATGTAATACTCTTTTAACTTGTCACTTTCAACTTTAAATTTTTTCTTAAGGACTTGCTACAAATGTATTTATATATATATATATATATATATATATATATATATATATTTTCTTCAAATTCTCGGAATAAAGGTCTGATTCAGTCAATTCATATAATTTTTCTTAACGACGTTTCGACATGGTATTTGTCATCATCAGGTTAAAAATATGGAGTTTAAAAAAAAAAAAAAAATTTAGAATTAACAAATAAATTCTATTGTATTGTTCATTTATTTGAGTTTTGCGTCTCGCATTGTACGAAGGTTATTGTGGGAGTGTGACCTGCGTCGAAGTGATCGGGAATGGTTTGTTTATTTTTCATGCATTTTTATCCTCTTCATAAGTAGGTACATGGGAATGTTTATATTGAGTTCTAATATATGGGCCGGACTGTATTTTTTTGGCAGCATGTAAAGATCAGTTTTCATTATGATTACTTTAAACGAAGTTAAAAGAGGTTGTTATAAATCTGGCTTAAGTTTTTGATATCATTTCTATTGTTAATGCTATTGGGGTCTTTTTTAATATGTTTCATTTCAAGGAATGTTCTTACTCTTGGATTCCTTTCTAAAGAAAAAAAATATATATATATATATATATATATATATATATATATATATATATATATATATATATATATATATATATATATATATATATATATATATGGACGTAGTTAATAAATCTCTATCTCTCTTTCTCTCATGACATCAACCACGAGAATAAATCACAATGAAGTGTGACATTTCCATTGAATCAGGGGCTGAATCAGAAATAAAATATATTTGTGGTATTCGGTAAATGCGTTGAAACTTACACTTTAGCCTGTAAACAAGATGACAATCTGTCCGACTTCATTCATGAAAATGGTTACTGCGTTGCTATGATTTCAAACATATGCTCTATGTCCTCAGTATATCGTGCATATATTCAACTGATTGATCTGTTTTTTTTAGTGGACGGCATGGAATTGGAATCCCTTTACCAACGCTACTGCGTGAGACTCAAGCAGGCTCTTTACCTCTCTTGCCTTTCCGTTGCGACCATAACCAGCATTGGACTCCTCATCACGACTTGTGTGCTACATGCCCAGGTATGTTAAGGGAAAAAGTAGATAAAAAAAATCGAAAAAGTAGGGTGAAGGGGTTACTTGTGCGATTTTGTGATTGTGTGACACCACAGCATAGACACTATAACTGATGGATTGACTGTCACGTGACTTTAACACACAGTTCCTGGCAAACTATATAAGAGAGAGAGAGACAGAGAGATATATTGAAAGATAAGTGCCATATAAAGTGGAATGAATAAAAAAATCGTATTAAACGGTTTTCTTCACATAAAGGATTCAATATAAAATTGAACCAGAAAATGGTAGATCTCAGGTGAAAAACAACTACTTTCCTGGCAAATACCACGCAGAACGTTGAATGATATTCACCTGAAAATCCATGCATACTTCCATATAATATCAATGGACATTGAATGCAAATGTTTCTTTCTGATAAGCTCGATTATGTTTAATTTATGTCGTGTTCACCTAACAATCCGCATACCGGTTTCAGGCTTCTTGGCCCTCATCAGTACGGAGTAGTCAACCAGCCAAAGGTCCAAAGAACTCTGGCTGAAGTGAGACACAACGTAAACAAACCATCATCGAGCTTGTAACACCTATAGGTACGCCGGAAAAGATAAACTTTAACTGGCGGTACCTAGTGACAGAAAGAAACACTCCAAAAATCTCCCACCTCGATAGGTTTCTAAATGAAAGATTCCTTCTCAGTAGGAGTGGCAAGCCCGTCTAGCATATAGTGAAAGATAAGTGCCATGTGAAGTGGAATGAATAGAAAAATCGAATTAAACGGTTTTCTTCACATAAAGGATTCAATATAAAATTGAACCAGAAAATGGTAGATCTCAGGTGAAAAACAACTACTTTCCTGGCAAATACCACGCAGAACGTTGAATGATATTCACCTGAAAATCCATGCATACTTCCATATAATATCAATGGACATTGAATGCAAATGTTTCTTTCTGATAAGCTCGATTATGTTTAATTTATGTCGTGTTCACCTAACAATCCGCATACCGGTTTCAGGCTTCTTGCCAGCCAAAGGTCCAAAGAACTCTGGCTGAAGTGAGACACAACGTAAACAAACCATCATCGAGCTTGTAACACCTATAGGTACGCCGGAAAAGATAAACTTTAACTGGCGGTACCTAGTGACAGAAAGGAACACTCCGAAAATCTCCCACCTCGATAGGTTTCTAAATAAAAGATTCCTTCTCAGTAGGAGTGGCAAGCCCGTCCAGCATATAGTGAAAGATAAGTGCCATGTGAAGTGGAATGAATAGAAAAATCGAATAAAACGGTTTTCTCCACATAAAGGATTCAATATAAAATTGAACCAGAAAATGGTAGATCTCAGGTGAAAAACAACTACTTTCCTGGCAAATACCACGCAGAACGTTGAATGATATTCTCCTGAACCTTTGGACCTTTGGCTGGTTGACTACTCCGTACTGATGAGGGCCAAGAAGCCTGAAACCGGTGTGCGGATTGTTAGGTGAACACGACATAAATTAAACATAATCGAGCTTATCAGAAAGAAACATTTGCATTCAATGTCCATTGATATTATATGGAAGTATGCATGGATTTTCAGGTGAATATAATTCAACGTTCTGCGTGGTATTTGCCAGGAAAGTAGTTGTTTTTCACCTGAGATCTACCATTTTCTGGTTCAATTTTATATTGAATCCTTTATGTGAAGAAAACCGTTTAATTCGATTTTTCTAGAGAGATATATATTGTGAAGGATGGAAATAAGTCAAGGCAAAAGATACAAATTGGCCATGGCATTAGATTGGAAAAACCATTTTTTTTTCAAGCGAAATATTGACTACTTTGAATGCGATGAGTTTTGGGAAAGTTCAAGGAATCAGTGAGTAACTTCATGCGACATATTTCCATGATATCATTCAGAAACAAAAGAATTCCATTGAGCCTCCGTCAAAATTTTTTAAATTTTAAAATTCAGGGCTGAAAAAAATTATTGATAATTAAATTTATATTCGATATAATGAAGTTAAATGGCCCAATTATTTTTGGGAAATACTGAGGAGAATAGTACGTGTTACTGGGAATGGAAGTGATATTTTTTCTATCGAGCTGGACGAAGAGTAAAAGTATGCCGTTACTCCAACAGAGTAATAATTCCATGTATATTCATTACGTTTGAAGAAAACATTCTTCGAATTAAAAACATATACATTTTATTAACCAACATTTGTTTGAGCAATTGCTCGGGAAAAAAACACCAAATTCTACCCCCGAATCAAACAGAATCCTTCCACCCACCTTTGATAATAATAATAATAATAATTCATTAGCCCAAGCTATTTAAAATACATTTATAAACCACATGTATCATAAACACTACACACATTTGCCGAGGAAAATAGAAATATTCCTCGTTGAAGTAAAAAACATTTTCAATTAAGATATGTAGAACGGGTTTCACGGTGGTGTCCCATTGAACGAAAATGCAAAAAATCTTCGATTGAATAGAACGCTTCATTCAATAAAAGTGTTGTCATGGCCGCTTTCAGTTGCTTGGCTGTGACATTTTTCAGCGCAGTTGGCAGTTTGTTGAAAATCTTTGGGGACGTATAATTAATTGGTTGCTGCGTTAATTTCAGCCTGTGGTACGGAATGGTCAGATCCTTTTTGTTTCTGGTGTCATAACAATGGTGAATTGGAGGAAAGAGAAGTTTTATTTTCCTTAACGAACATAATACATTGTGAAATTAATTCCAAGGGTAGAGTTAAAATATTGAGTTTTTTAAATAGCGGCTTGAAGTGATCCCTGGGGCCAACTTGCCCAATTATACGTACACCTTTTTTCTGGATTTTGAACATTCTCTCACTTGCTGAGGAGTTGCTCCACAGTAAAAGTCCATAAGCGAAAATGGCATAAAAGTTACTGTAGTAGTATGTTAGTGCAGTGTCTAGAGTGGTGACTTGTGTGAGTTTTCTGATTTGGTATACTACTTCATTCAGTTTTTCTGCCGTATGATCAATATGATTTTTCCAATTCAATTCTGGGTCGATATGGATACCTAATAATTCAACGCATTCTTGTGAGTCTATATTTAGAAAAAATATTTTGTTTATTTTTTCAGCATTGAGTTTGAGATTGTTTGCTGCTAACCAGCTTTCGCTGTTGTTTCAATATTCATATGTTTTAGCTCACTTGTATCATGGCTGATATTCACAATTGTAGTGTCATCGGCATATGAAGCCACCGCATGAGCATTCAAGAATTCTGGTAGGTCATTGATAAATATGATGGAAAATAAATTGCTTCCATGATTTTTTCCAAAATGTTTATCAATGCCTTGGTTGTTGATTAATTATTTCGGTAACCGAACTGTTCTTTGGCAAAGAGTTGTTTTTTCTTCGAAATAAGAGGCAATTCTGGATTTCAGCAAACATTCAAATATTTTTGAAAAAACTTGTAGTATTGAAATTGGTCTAAACGAATTTATGTCCTCGTTCTCGCGAGTTTTGGGGATTGGTACTACTTTGGCGGTCTTCAGTTTTTCTGGAAATATGTTCTGTTCTAAGCACTTGTTAAATATGTAGCATAGTACTGGAGCCAGTTCATCACACAGATGTTTAACAATACTCACGTTCATATCATGAACGTCCCTGCTGCGAGAATTTTTTAAGTTCCTTATTATACTTTTTATTACTTCTCCAGTGGTGGGAGTAATACAAAAAGAAGAACAGGGAAAACTGTGTGTTTTTTAGTGTTTCTATGAAGTCAAGGTTGCTATTAGGGATTGAGTAAATGATATCTTCACCCACATTCAAAAGAAATTATTGAAGTTTCCTGCTGAAATGTTGGTTTCATTTTTTAACGAATTTTTTCCTGTCTGTGAATTCATCAATTGCCAAATAGCTTTTGATTTGTTACTGGAGTTCTCAATGGAATCATTATATGCTTTTCGTTTTGCGTCATCAATTGCTATTTTATAATTTAGTTTAATTTTTTTGTAACAGCCAATTACCTCCGGTGATTGTATAGATTGTTTCACAATATTAACAGATTCAAGCTGATTTCTCATTTCTTTCAGATTTTTGTTGAACCAGTTGATGTGTAGTGTATTGGTACCTTTGATAGTTTTTCCTGGAAAATGACTATGGAAATGATTAAGGAAAATTAGAAAAAACGATTGAACAGATCATTGGCTTCTCTTGCAGAATACTAGTCATTCCAACTCAAGTTAGATATGATTTGTTTGATACTAATAATGAATCTATTAACTTCAGCTACAATATAAATAGAGGTACAAAAATAAAACTAAGTTATATAAACAAGAGAAAGTCACGTAAAATGTTTCAATTTTCTCTATAAACAATTATGTTACCATTTGTGTGACTGAGAAATTGAAATGCAATTTTCTCATAAGTTCATTCTTTGTAAACCTATGAAAATGTGTTAAAAAAAATCCACAAATCACTACTTACACTCCATGCTTACTCCTATGAAATTTCACATCCAGCCCTTTTTTGTATCTGACTATACAATTGTAGGCTGAACGCGAAGAAGGCATAGGTATTCAAGAATGCTTATAACAGTTCAGAAACACTGTATAAATTAAAAAAAAAATCGCAAAACACCACACGAAAACACATATAAACAATATACGAAACCAATTTTTTGCCTGAACTCATTCTGTCTTTTTTCACAGGTTCTGATATCAATGGTCTCTTTCTCACAACCAGTCCATATTATTATACAGTGCTTCTCAAAAGTCCCTTCCCCCCCAGCTTGAATTTGGAATTTTAGTATTAACTGATTTAATTCATCACAGCTTTGCGTTTTTTAAAAGCGAGATGCCAAAACTGCCATAAACACAAACAGAATTGGTATCATTGAATAGGTTTTTTCGATACCTTTTAAAAGAGACGTCATCTTTGAAGATTTCGTCATCTATCATCACTAGTAGGGAAGTTTACAACCTTTAATATTCAGTTTCCAAATTTCACTTGTTTATGTATAATCGTTCCAAAAATAAGAGGGGGGGGAGGGGACTTTTGAGAAGCACTGTATGTCTATGCACCACAGCTTCTAGCCAGTCTTTCAGGAGTTCTATAATTTCCTGGAACGTGAAGTGGAGTGCTTATTTTCAAGAAAACAATATTGACTGAACGTAATGCGGAGTTTTCTTGGCGATTCAATTTAGTAAACTTTGATTCTGCAGTATCGCGTAGTTTCCAGTTTAAAATCGCAATGGAGCCACTCGACCTCGAAAGATATTTAATTAGTAGAGTAACTTCGCTTCACTTGATGATGCTGTTGAAAGGCGGATTTTCTTGCAGCTCTCGAAAGTTACACTTTTCCCTTGAGAGATTTGGAAAGATCGTGGATATGGTTTATTGGTCGAAACTCTGTAAAATTATAATTATAGCATGGATTTTGTCTTACGAAACAGATTGATTGTTAAAAACTTAAATTAGGTTTTCCTTTTCTCGCCAGCGTTTCAGATTTATTCAAATTCGTCATCAGTACTTCGAAATATTTTTCTATGGTGAAAAAGTGAATATCATGGAATGAAACCGCAACACACTAGATACAATACGTATAAACAAATTCAATTTGAATTCGTTGTGTATATATATGTATATGTAATAAGTGTCCGATAATTTACAGGACGATTCCTCAGTTATTTATAAGGTGAAACGTACATATAAGCATGGGTCCGCAAGGCCTTCATTTTTTATATACAGGGTGTTAAAAATTAATTTTTATTTTGTTTTTTCGTAAATGTCTTTTAAAAAAATGTCGATATTTGGACGAAAATTGGTATTTGGGCATTTTTTAATATGAGAAATTCAAATTTGATCTTAGTTTGACCCTTAATTGTAGGGGGCGCCTACAGGTCTTTGTCTCTTTTGGGGAGTCACAACTTTGTCGTGCATGTATGTATCACATTCTCTAGAAGAAAAATCGATTCCTCTATAATTTTTACGTGAATAAGGTATGATTTTCAAAAGTCGCTACAAGTAGCCGATTTCGAGATATTTTGATTTAAATTACATGCATCGATTAATACAAAAATGAAACGATTTGTCAAAAAGTGAAACAATTTTGAAAACTTTTTTTTAATTCAACATAGAAACGCTAATTTTTGAACAACAATAAACAACGGAACGCTAGATATAAATCTGAATCGAAATCACAATAAATATTCGAAATGTCCACCTCCTGAATGTGTGCACGCATCCAATCTTCTTCTCATTGATTATTTTGAATCGTTCTACAAGATTATTCGATTACTTAATTCTTCTTCATTTTGAATGGGTGTCTGGTAAATTAAGGATTTTAGTTGTCCCCCTCAGGAAAAAATCCAAACTGTCAAGGTCTGGTGACCTAGGGGGCCATTGTTGAGGCCCTCCCTGACCTATCCAACGGTTGCCGAAAGTTTGAACTGAAAATTCTCGCGCTTGGATGCTAAAATTGGCCGGGGCACCGTCATGCATGAACCACATTTCATTTCGTAGTCTAAGCGGCACATCTTCCAGTAAATTAGGCAAATCTTCTTCAAGAAAATGATGATATCTCTCTCCGTTTACTCTTCCCGGAATAAAGAATGGACCTATGAAATAATCTCCAAGGATTTCCACACGTTAAGATATAACTGTTCTTGGAAATGTGGTTCCTGTATCGCATGGGGGTTTTCCTCTGTCCACAAATGATTGTTATGAAAATTGGATGCATCCATTAATTTAAATCAAAATATCTCGAAAACGACTGCTTGTAGCTACTTTTGAAAGGCATACCTTTTTGACGTGAAAATGATAGAGGAATCGATTTTTCTTCCAGAAAATGTGATATATACATGCACGTTGAAGTTGTGACTCCCCAAACGAGAGAAAGACCTGTAGGCGGCGCCCCCTGCAATTGAGCTCAGATTTGAATTTCTCATATCAAAATGTCCCCATATATCAATTTTCGTCCAAATATCGACATTATTTTGGAAATTATTTACGAAAAACCAAAATAAAAATTAATTTTTAACACCTTATATATAAAAAATGAAGGCCTTGGGGACCCATGCTCATATGAACTTTTCACCTTATAAATAACTGAGGAATCGTCCTGTGAAATATCGGACATATATTACACAACACCCTGTATATCTTTGTTTGATCAAATTATACAGAGTGCTTTCCACCAACTTCCCCATCCTGAATAATTGTTCTCGTGGGCATTTTCCAGTGTACAAGAACACGTTTAATTAACTCTTGCTGCATATTACATGTCGGACCTTCATTTCCCCATAATTTCGCATGTAATGGCCGTGCACGTTTCGATCTAAATTAGCATTTGCCGTCATCGGACAGCAATGTTGAAACTTGCAGATAATCGTGTTATATCCATCGAGTCACAAAGCGAGTGAGAGCTTGTTGATAATCGAAAAGTAGACATTATCCAAAGTAATATAGAGCCGATTTGTTTGAAAATATGATCATGATGTTCATGAAATCAGATCTGAAATCATCTGCGACTGAAAGATATCTCTTTAGTCACTATCTACCATCGTTCGGGGTAACCTCTTGCGGGGTATTCATGTTGAAAAGGGAAACATTCTCAATTGAATATTGAATAGAAATATTTTTCTGTGAATTGGAAAAATCAACGACAAAAATAAAGTTACTTTTGTGAATGTCTAACAGAAAACAACTACTTCCCCGGCTAAAGCCACGCTTGACATTGAACTAAATCTGATACATATTCTGAAAGGACCCTAACTCAAAATCTGACATTGAAAATTTGCATTTCCATTCAGATAGTTATTTGATTTTCTATTCCAGTCTCAATTAAGAACTCATATAGATGAATGAGGCAAAGAAGAATGTTTTCCAATAGAGAGTACTCACCAGAAATCATTTGTAACATTGACGCAAGAGAGACATCGCATTCACTAGGTCTTCAATACAGACCCCTTCAGGATAACTGGTTTGAACAAACATACGAGATGACAATACTAAGATTGTACGCCTATGCATTAATGAAAAAAAGCTGAACTGAACATAATCGATATAATTGATTGATATACTATGACATTTGAGGAATTTATAGGACAGGTTAAGTTGTATTGTACAGTGACCGGCAGAAAGTACGCATCATATGGGAAATTCTTTTATTAATAAATTCTGACGAATATCGATATGTGCAATCGCTTCTGCATCAGAAGCAACCCCAAAAGACGTTGTACAGTGCCATTCGTCTTTTCGTGTTTGGAGGGAAATTTAAAAATTAAAAATTATGTTTCAAAACACACTTAGTTGGGAAAATATCAAAAAATGTTATTTGAAAAAGTTGTTCAAAACGTTATTTTATAGCTATGTACAAGCTTTGAAAAAAATCTGAGATAAAAAAATTAAACTAAATTTTTTGCCATAATAAACATTTTAATTTGGAAAAATTCATTTTAGACAAAGAAACTCATTAGTAAGGCCAACAGTAATATTTTAAATGATATTTTGTAAATATCCGCAAGCTACTTCTATTTTATTCGGAAAAAAATTGAAATCTATGGATTTGCCATGTATTCAGCTGCTTCATAAGAGGTCACTGAAATATCTCCAGGACATTATAATCCCGATACTGTTCATTATTAATAAAGATGGTTCTTTGTCAATAATAAACAGTATCGGGATTATAATGTCCTGAAGATATTTCTGTGACCTCTTATGAAGCAGCTGAACACATGGCAAATCCACAGATTTAAAATTTTCTTCGAATAAAATAGAAGTAGCTGGTGAATCTTTACAAAATATTATTCTAAATATTACTCTTGGGCTTTACTAATGAGTTTCTTTGTCAGAAATATATTTTTCCAATTTGAAATTTTTTTTATGGCAAAAATTGATTTTTATTTTTTTATCTCAGATTTTTTTTCAAACTTGTACATAGCTATAAAATGTCGTTCTAAACAACTTTTCCAAATATCATTTTTCAATATTTTCCCAAATAAGTGTGTTTTGAGACATAATTTTTAAATTTTTTAAATTTCCCGCCATACAAGAAAAGACGAACGGCACTGTACAACATCTTTTGGGGTTTCTTTTGATGCAGAAGCGATTGCATGTATCGACATTTGTCAAAATATTATATTAAAAAAAATCCCATATGATGCGTACTTTCTGCCGGTCACTGTATATACAAAAAATATCACTCAAAATTAAAATGCAAAGAAAAATATTACAATAATGTAATGACAACATTTTTTACGAGTAAAATTTTTAAAATAACAGATTGAAATTCAGACAGAGTTATTCCAAATTGTTATCTGATATGAATTATCCAACGCTGTGATACACTTCGTTAGATTTGTTGAGTTCCAATAAGCAAGTACAATATTATAAATAGGGACAAGTAGGGTTTTATGGGGTATACATAGAACATTACTCACAAAGAGGAATAGAAACATATTACAATTTTGTTATGAGAACATTTTTTACGAGTTAAATTTTAAAAATAACAGATTGGAATTCAGACAGTGACATCGAGTTATACTCTGTTTCCTTATGTGAAAGAGTGATAAAATGTAAATTTGCAATGGAAGAACCCAATGAACAGGGTGGACAACTAAAAGGTTGTATTGTAAAGTTGCAATGATAGTTATTGAAAATTCCGTATTTCAGTTATTCAAGACGTCTTGAATTAGGGTCACCTTGATTTGCATAACAATAGAAAGAGGAGTTTTCTGAATTAAATTTATTTGACAGCGGCGTAACTACAGGGAGTTTATTAGAATAATAAGTATAACAATAATTATACATTATTATAATTCTAGAGATTGGCAGATAATTGAGATATCAATTATTCTAATATTGAGTAGATGAAAACGTATATAAAAGTAATGGTAATATGAAAATAGATAATTTGGAATAAATAATATTTATAAACAAATCTACTATTTATATTACAACTTAATTTTTAAATTTTAGCCATCATATTCCGAGTAGTCCGATGAACTATCGTCTTTGTGGTCCAGAGGAATAAAAGGGACTCTACTGTGTTTTCTAGCATGTTATCAGGTTCCCGAATTCTTTCTTCTATTCCAATCACATGTTCGACGCACTCACTTCATTTTTCGCAACCCACTGTCTTTATTCCCTCTTGCAAGATGTTTTCAACGGCTCTTATTTTAGAAGTAGTGTTATGCCTTGCTACAAACCCTTTTACTTGCGCCACACCAATTCTATGGGGTTTGATTGACAGTGATATGGCGGAAGGCAAAGTACCGTTATATTCCGTTTCATTCAAAAAGAAAGTAATATACAATGCACGTCTAAAGTCCGTTCCCCCCTACTAATTTTTGAACCACTTGGTATATCGCAACCAAATTTGGAAGGCTTGAGTAGGAGAAAAAAACCTACTTTTTCATGAAAATCACAGCTAAAAGTTTTGAAATGGCGGCTGAGCGCCATCTTCAATAATTTTTTGAATATAACACCCCGTATTTTTCGAAATCTGCTCATAATTCTCAACAGTTTTCTCTACTACACTTTACTCCTTAATTCAATTGTTTTCGAAATATTAACGTTTGAAAAGTGACATTTTGGTCATTTCAAACCCTACCAAAAACACTAATTTTGCTTTCAATCAAGTTTGCATTGGAAAAACTCGTTGTCGCGGTACATCTTGTTTACTGTCAAACTGAACTGCTAACTGTCCGTTGAGCGCCTAAATCCTTTTATGAAAAGTGTGATCATGGCTCGTAGTTTAGACGATAAATTTGAAGCAGTTTTGATATTTGGAGAAACTGGAAGAAATTATCATCTAGCAGTCCGTATGTTCAATGATAGATTTCCCGAGAATCCTATTTCGAGGTCATATTTGCGCAAACTTTTAAATAAGCTCCAAGCAACTGGTTCGCTGAAAGATCAGGAAAACCACCTCTTTCAGAAAAAAAAAGTAGAAATTGTTGCTGAAATAGAATAGAATAGAATAACTTTATTCAGGATAAAAAATACAGTTTACACTGATAGGAAAAAACAAATGAAGTGAATGAATAAAGTTTAGTGAGCGATAAGTGCTGATGCACTTGTTTCGCATAAAAAAGTATTTTATATATATATATATATATATATATATATATATATTTTTATATATATTTTCATTTATTCACTTAGGAAAAGGATACAAAACAATGTAATAACAGATAAAGGTGAATAAATGAGTACTCGATAAGTGTTGTTCACACTTGTTTCGAGAAATACAATACAATAAAATACAATACGATAAAATTTATAAATAATGCTAATCAATCCTACTCAGTCGACGTCTGCAGTTGCTGAATCCTGTGGAGTGAGTTCAAAAAGTGTCCAAAGAGTCCTGAGAAAAGAAAAGTTTCATCCCTATAAAATGAAAATCCTGCATGCTCTCACGGATGATGATCCAGACCGGAAGGTTGAATCTTGTGAGTGGTTAACAAGAACAATTGAAGGAGAACAGGGCTTCCTAAAACGTGTATGTTTCGCAGACGAATGCACGTTTTTTCTTAATGGAAAAGTCAACTAACAGAATGTGCGATACTGGAGCGATACTAATCCGCATATTTTTAGTCAGGGACATACCCAGTTTCCTAAGAAGGTGAATGTTTGGGCGGGGATTTCGGGCAATCGCGTTGTTGGACCGATTTTTATCAGAGGCAATGTTACAGAGTTCTCTACAGAAATCTTTTAAAAACTGAAATTGAATCTCGAATAAGACAAATTGTATTAAACAATCAGGAAGAATTTGAAAATCGTGAAATCATATTTCAGCAGGAAGGGGCACCTCCCCATTTCGATCGCATGGCTAGAGATTTTTTTTTGGGGGTATCTGAAGTCAAAAATCTACGCCACTGGATGCCAAACAATAGAAGAGTTGGAACGCAGAATAATAGATACATGTGAAGAAATAGATGAATAGACTTCCATCAACGTGAGAGAAGCTATTTATAATAGGGTACTTTATTGTCAAGATTTAGGAGGGGGCCACATTGAACACTTGAAATAATTGTTGGGGTCAAATAAAAGTGTTATTCCAAAATAAATTAAAAGTTTTTAGATAATTTGTTTTGATTGTGAATTTGCGGAACACATTCGTAGGCTTCGAGATTTTCCGGTAAGCGGTACTGTTTATCCTTGATAAACTCTCTTCACGCCTCTTATAAGTCGAATTCACTAAGATATTTAACTAGAAATTAATAACAACGTTCAGTTAGCAAAATGTTTTGCCGGAAGTGACCAAAATCCATACTTCATTTTAAACCGGAATGTCATTTTTCAAACTTTGTTATTTCGAAAACAATTGAATTTAGGAGTAAAGTGTATGAGTGAAAACTGTTGAGAATCACGAGCAGATTTTGAAAATGGAATAATATACGAAGTGATCTATTTAAAAAAAATATTGAAGATGGCGCTCAGCCGCCATTTTGAAACTTTCAGCTATGATTTTTTCATGAAAAAGTAGATTTTTATCTCTTATTCAAGCCCTCCATATACTGGGTGGTTCAAAAATTAGTAGGGGGGAACGGACTTCAGACGAGCACTGAAGATGTTACTAGAACCTGTCTTCCAGCCATTGATTTCAAAATATAGACAACAACTTTATTTGTAGGAAATCACTTATTCTTCTTTATATTAGGTATTAACTTTATTAGTAATTAGGTTATTAGTTGATAGAATTTCTTAGTTTTTAGTATTTCTCGAGGCCATGTGGAAGAACAGGGTCACAATCCAATCTTTGGTTGGTTTTTGGCACTGAAAAGGTCTTTTTCAATAAGTGTGGTATATCTACTGAACATCCTCACAGTGACATGCATTGTAAATAAGCTTATTTATTGATTACATTTATTATTATTATTATAACATAGCTTCTATTCGATTCAAAATTGTCTTCACGATCCTGATTGTCGTTTGAGTATAATTTCAACTGAACAGCTTCGAGTAACGGGTAACTCGACCGATAAAACATCGAGCTTGTGACTGGTTGCTGGCCGCAGGGTTTCATTTAAGAGGTCTATATCTCTATAAGGTCCTAAGGTATTTGATCTCTATAACAAAGGTGGAATTGCTATGCATATCCTGCGGTGGTAAGAGGATTATAGACTCCATTACTGCTACGCCTCGCTAATATTCGAGTATGGAGACTGAATTGATGCGGTTGTACTATCATATCTCCCGAGTAATAGTGGTCCATAATTGTTTGATGATTGATTTGTTCGATTATATGAACAGATTGTTCATAAAATCAGATGTGGAATCATCTGCGACTGAAAGGTAAACTTCAGTCACTATCTTCAATCGTTCAAGATAACCTCTTGTGGGGTATTCGAATTGAAAAAGGAGACATTCTCAATTGAATATTATTCGATGATATTTGGGAATTTTTGTGGATGATGGTAGTTTATCCAGAAGGTTTGTTGGGACCTAGATGATCGGTTGTGTTGAAGATAGGATACTATTTGTTTGCCGAGTTCCAAATTTCAATAAATTCACCTTCAAGGCTCTGTATCAATGACCCACAAAGGCTGAAAATGCCGCATCTATTTGAACATTTATATTAAATACAATCATTTCAATAATTTCAATCATTTCAATCATTTATGTACTTATTTGTTATGGCTCCACTTCCAAAACAGGCAATCCACCTAGGCAACTAATGCCTGTGTTGTGGCATTACCTGTTCTCTGAGTGGGCTCAAATGTACATATGTAGTTACAAATTTCAGTAGAAGGAGAGTAGAGAATGAGAAAAAGGGAGAGAGATAAACAGAGAGAGAAAAACTCATTTAAAATATTGAGAAGACTCACCAAAAATTAATTTTTCCGTGTTGTATGAACATACATGGTAGATACACAGAAAAAGAATAAATTCCCGGGAAAAAATTACCATACCAATATAATGGTCAAGAAATGTAATGATTACAATCCATTTAGGAATCTCATTTATCAAGTTAAAATATGATGTGTTCTCAATCCTTCTATACCTTTTCTAGTATTGACGCATTCTCGGTGGAGGATTTGAATCACTTCGCTGAAAAGTCTCTTCGATAGAGGAAGTACCTTACCAAGGATAATGGGGTTGGTGAAATCAAAAGAATGACCTTTTTCTCTAGTGAGGTCCACTACAGCAGTGGGGTTGTCAACATCAAGTTTTCCTTGTGTCTATCATGTTCAAATATTTTTTGTAATATCCCCTTGTTTGACTAACATAGTATTATGTGCAATCATTGCAATTCATTCTTTAGGCAACGTTTGATTGTAGATCAGTGGAAGTTTCTGTTTTTACGCAAAAAAATATGATAACAAGAACAGACAGAGGTGATACCGATGTTGTCCTGGACAAAAAAAAATTGAAGCTACTTTCCAGTTAAATGGTACGGCCAATAAACAAAACTGCAGATAATGGTCAGATGAAAATCCTCATTGGATGGTGGAGGCACATGCGCAGTATCAACAAAAGATCAATGTATGGGCAGGAATTATTAATAATACCATTATTGGACTTTATTTTTGGAATAGAACCATGACAGGTGAAGAATACTGGGCATTTTTAGAATTGGAGTTAATTCCAGAATTAGACACATTCTTTCCTAATGATATTTATTTAATGGTCATGAAAGATACAGACAGACAAAAGTCCACTAAAGTACCTACATTATTACATTTAATTTTACTTATACTTGAACTTATATACTAATACTAATTTCAGACAGCAATTGAGACAAACTAACAAAGATAAAGTGTTTTTTTGTTAGTTGTTTGCTTTTACTAATTTAATCAGAAATTCTTTGATACATGAGTCGTTTCAAAGTGGTCTTTAATTTTTGGTTGGATTTGGAGAAAATATCGATTTGATCAGTGTACCTGTTAGCATTTCGGAAATTCACATGAGGAGAGTTTTGAGACGAATTAGTTCTCCGAAACGGTATGCGGAACAAGTGGCTAGTTCTAAGTGGCCGAATGGGAACGTTGATTTGAATTTGATTCAGTATATTAGCATTATCTACGGAATTTGAGATGATTTTGTGTAAAAATAAAATATCAGAGATCACTCGTCTACTCGATAGTGATATAATATTGAAATGTTTTCTTGCATTTTCAATGTCGCCGTTGTAATTGAAATTTTGTTTAAAACAAATATATTGGAAAAATTTGTTCTGAATGTTTTCGAGGCGGTTTATATCCGTTTTGTATTGAGGACTCCATATAATAGAGGCGAAATTTATATATAAATCCTCATATCGTGAATAGATCAATTTGGATTCAGCACGATTCATTATCTTCAAATCGTTGGATTGGAAGAAAAGGAGCTATCGAATGGCCAGCAAGATCTCCGGATTTGACACTTCTATATTATTTTTTGTGGGGTTATTTGAAAAGCAAAGTGTATGTGAATCGTCCACAGACTTTCCAAGGACTGAAAGACATAATTACAGAGGAGATAGCACTAATTTCTCCGGAAACGATTAGAAGTCTTGGATGAATTTTCATTAAGAAAGGATTTCAGTTTCCAAAGACAAGGAGGTCATATTGAACATGTCCTTCAATTTTTTTCTTTAGGTATTGTTTTCTGTTTATTCTGCAATATAAATTACAAAATAAAAATGTTTTTCCTAATTTCTTAAAATCATTGGTCAATATTGGCCATTGACAGTTTGTATACTGTATTGGCAATAAAAAACTGTAACAGAAAATTGTAAAATATACGGGCTGTCTCATTTAAAAATAAACATATTGTTCGTATATCTCAGAAACTGTTCCTTTAGCAACATCGAAAGTATAAAATTTAAAATTGCTGGTCCATCTAATATACATAACCAAAATTTTGTTATTGTATCTTACGGGGTGTCAAAGATATCTTCACGTTTCCATACTTTACGCGCGCACTGTATGTTTCTGATTATTACTCATTTTTCAGTTACACCCAAACTGGTAACCGATCATGTGACTTTTTACTTGATTGCATTTTCCTGTTTTTATTAATGAATGAATTGTATTGATGAATTGTAGAGACAATTACTGTCTTCATCTGCGAATAAAAGTCATTGCAGTGAAAAACGAACAAAGACAGAACAAAATCGCAAACAGATAAAATGTCGTTGTATTATGGATAAAGAACTTCACATTCAAGTACAGTTTGGGATTGGAAATATCTCGAATGTTACAGGCAATAAGCCGAGTCCAAATAAGAAATCAAACCCACAAAGGGCATCCTTTCTATGAAGTCACCCGAATATTCCCAACAGCGATGAAAATTCCCTGCGATAAATCCGAATTTATGAGGAATTCCGCAGTTTCGCGCGGATTCCAAATCTGGATGGTTCTTTTAAATATCGACAACCTATTGTCACGACCGGCTTCCTCTGGTCGCTATTGGAGTAAGCTCTTTTCGAATCGAATATTGGATTCTGACAAAGGGATATATGCGGAGGGGTGTTTTTCCATTGCAATATCTTTCGTTAACTGCTACATTGAGAGAAAAAATATTCTTCATGTTTACGCATGTAAAGAATCATATGAAAAAAAATATTGTCCCATGCAAGTTGAAGCTTTTCTCAAAACTAGAATCGCCACATAGAATTCCTTGAAATATTCTGTGATATAAAAGGAAAATTATCATACGTAATTGTCACATCGGAGTAAAGTACTTTCAATTTTTTGAAAATTGCACTATGAAAAAGTTTACATGATTTTCTGGGTCTTTTATCAAAAGGAAAACACAAGAGCTTTTATTTTATCCAAAAAAATTCTCTTTGTAACGAAATAAGTAATTTTACGAGAAAAACTGACAGGGCAAAATCGCGAGACCCCCCTTTGAAAAAAGTAAATTGTATCTCCCTGTTGGACCCATCTCGATTTTTTTCTTCTTTAAAATGGTATATTTTAGAGTTTACAGCTTCTTCTCCTCTCCAAGCTAATTCATTAGAAGCTATATGAAATAATCTTTTTTGTAATCCCGCTGGTTTTCCTATATTCCACAATAATGTCATTTTCAGTATATCTTTCTTGTTAAATGCTACAAAACATAACTTCCTTTTCTCTGGAATAGCTTCGAGTTTTGGATTATGTATTTTATATTGATTCTTCAATATTTGGCTTTTTAGGGAATTGTGATTTTTAGGAATTATGGAAAAACTTGTAAAGACTCCCATCATGGTCTTCATAGAACATCACAGTCTACTAAACCACAACCAGTTCGGATTTCAAAGAAATATAAGAGTACAATTGATACAATGTTTAAACTTTTGGAACATCTTCATGGTCAAATTAACGATGGAAAAATAGTTGCAGCAGCGTTCTGTGACTCACCGAAAGCCTTTGACTGTGTAAGTCACAGAATACTGCTACAAAAACTTGAATTTTATGGTTCGAGAGGATTCAGTCTTATTCGACGAACTGGACACAAAAAGTATTCATCGGACATAAATCTTCCTTATGCGGGAACATCAACTACGGCATTCCACAGGGGTTAGTTTCGAGACCAGTACTCTTTTTAACCGACGAAACCAAAAAGGAGGAGGTTCTCTAGTCATGATCACGCATTAATTTTTACTGAGACGTCCCATTCCGATAATTCTTCTTTCAGTGGATAGAATACTTCGAAGTTGGTCCCATTTGAATTTCAAAGATGAACTCCACCCCTAAGAGTAGCAAAAAGAAGGATATTGATCACTCACCCTCTGAATTCTGGTACGTTATTCGATTCTATTAGGCATAACTTTGTACTGGGATCTTCGATTTGGATGATTCTTTCTTTATCACAAGCATGTCTTTTCTCTAGAAAAGCCGATCTCACTGTGCCTAACATAACTTTGTCAGGAGTAACCATACCACTGAAGTCATCCATATCGATGCTTGGTATTACTATCAGCAATAACCTTTCCTGGGAAAATCACGTGAGGTCCATTGCCAAAAGTGCACCCCAAAAACTTGGTTTTTTGTTTCGTGCCAAGAGCTATTTCACCTCCAGTCAGCTGCTTATGATCTATAAGGCACAGATCCGACCTGTCCTGGAATACTGTTCCCATATTTGGAGTGCGGCACCTAAACATATCCTGAAGCTATTGGATTCTGTCCAAAAAAGGGCAATTCGTCTCGTCGGTGATGCCTCGCTTACAAACTCGCTCACTTGTCTGGAACACCGTAGAAAAGTTGGCGATTTGTCTCTATTTTATAGATATTTTCATGGGCGATGCTCTTCTGAAATATCAACAATCGTTCCTACTTTGGCAGTCTCTTCGAGATTAACCCGTCAAGTTCAGTCTTCACACCCCTTCGTGGTCACTTTGGAGACCTGCAGAACATCACTTTCCAAAGACTCATTCTTCCAACGAACTGCGAGGCTTTGGAACTCATTGCCTAGGGAGGTGTTCCCCGAGGCATACAACCTCCAGAAATTTAAGAAGAACACCAACTCCTACCTTCTTTCCCTTGGTTCCCACGATGTTCTCTGAACATTACAGGATATCCCTTTTCGTGGGAACCAGAACATATAAAAAAAAAAAAAAAAAAGGGTATACCTCATAGTTGATCATATTTGGATTTCGAATGGCATTATTCACCCTTACGGGTAGAAATATAGGGCATAATTGGTTTTTCACTTGTGAACATTAGCACACATATGTAGTTGACAATGACAGATCGCTAGTGTCATTATTTTTGTTCTCCTACATCCGTCACAATCATTATATTCTATGAGAGGATGGAATGATATAAAAAGTAATGAAATAAACTAACCAGAACAACAAAAATAATTTATATTACAACAAATAGTAAAAGTAGATAATCATATTATTTAACTGATAATAGTTGAAGTAAGGTGGGTAAGTAAGTATTTTGGAAGTAATAAAAAAACAAGTAGTTAGTAATTAGTAGATTTCAGCTACAAAAAATTGAAAAACAAAAACATTTTAACAAAAAATTAAACCGACGAAATGCGGAACTGAAAACTAAAAAATAAAATGAACCTTCTTAGACTCAATAACTAAGCTCCTGAACTAATGTAAGTAACTAATTTTGAGTCGGCGCCAAACGAACAATCAACGAAGATCATTGAATTACTTGAAAAAAATTATCAGAATATCACCGCCCAACTCGATGGCATCATTTTACGCTTTACCTAATTCATTTGCTTGTTTGTTTGGCGCCGACCCAAAATTAGTTACTAACATTAGTTTAGGAGCTTAGTTATTGAGACTAAGAAGGTTTATTTTATTTTTTACTTTTCAGTTCCGTATTTCGTCGGTTTAATTTTTTGTTAAAAAGTTTTTATTGCTCTACCTAAATGATCTATCGCCTCTTAATGTTCAAGGCAAGTTCACTCTCTTTGCTGATGATACCACTTGTTGCACGGAAAAGATTCTTCAGCATTGAAGAAAACCATCCAGCACGATTTAGAAAAAGTTGAGGAAAGGTGCGAGTGTAATTTGCTGGCACTGAATATCAACAATACCGAATTACTTTTCTTCAAGTGTGACATTGAAGGTATAACTATTGGCCATGGTACACTAGAACGTGAACACAACACCAAATTTCTTTGCTTAATAATTGACTGGCTTCAGGATATTACGCCACAAGCGAGATTCTGAAACAGTGTATTACACTCTCGTGGAGTCCCACCTCAGATACAGAAGCGAGCGTTAAGATACATGTGTAGGGTATCTCCCAAACATTCGTGTAAACCGCTCTTTGTCTCTGAGATAATACTTACTCTATCCTCTTTATTTATATTAGAAAGCGTGTGCTTAGGTTTTAAAAACCGTGATAATTAGGCAAAGCCTCAGATACATCACAGAATACGTAGGACAAATCATCTGAATCTACCTCTGCCTACACCCTCGAATTTGACCAGGAAATCAATTATATATGTATGCATAAAAATATATGATCACACATAAAGTTTATTAACTCTTAAAAAAAAAATCGAAAGTTTGTTAAAGATGTATTACTTGAGGGAGCTTACTATAATTTGGAAGAGTACTATTCAGAGAATTGGAGTATGCAGTTTCGTATATTGTACACCTATATACAGTGCTTCTCAAAAGTCCTCTCCCCCCTCTTATTTTTGGAACGATCATACATAAACAAGTGAAATTTGGAAACTGAATATTAAAGGTTTGTAAACTTCCCTACTAGTGATGATAGATGACGAAATCGTCAAAAATGACGTCACAAGGGCATTGTCACCAATGATTTTGAATGGAACCCTACGGCAAGCGACACCTCTTTTAAAAGGTATCGAAAAATCCTATTCAATTATACTAATTTTGTTTCTGTTTATGGCAGTTTTGGCAACTCGCTTTTAAAAAACGCAAAGCTGTGATGAATTAAATCAGTTAATACTAAAATTCGAAATTCAAGCTCCGCCTCTGGATAGTTGTCAAATAAGTTGACGTTTTTGTTAGTCTCCCTAATTCGACGTTTTTGTAATTGTCCAAGTTTTTGTACATTTAATAATTTGTGTATTGTTGATCGAACGTTTAACTGTTTTAGCAGCTTTTGGTACTTTTAATATTTTTGTACATTCTAGTAATTTGTTAAACTGTTGTGAGCCGAACGTTTAAGTGCTCTAAGAAGCGAAATGGTACGTGCTTTAGGTGATAAAGTAGCAGCGATCCTAATTCTTGGTGAAACTGGACAAAATATTCATGCAGCAGAACGCATTTTTAATGAGAGGTTTCCCGATCGCCCCGTTTCGAGGACTTATTTGAAGGAGCTAGCTTCTTCGTGAGTTTGAAACAACGGGTAGTATTAATGATGCGAAACGATCTGGCAGACCACAAACTTCTGATGAGAAAAACATTGATATACTGGCAGAAGTAATAGTTAATCCTACTTCTACGACAACTCACGTTGCATCTACCTGCGAAGTCAGTCGAAGTACAATAGACATGGTGTTGAAAAAAAAAATTCATCCATACAAATTAAAAATGGTTTATCAACTCTCAGACGACGACAGAGACCGAAGACTAGAATTTAGTGAAAATATGGAAACTAAAATTAACCCACAGCCACAAACAATTTGTTTTAGTGACGAATGTACTTTCTATCTAAATGGAAATGTAAATACATAGAATGTGAGGTATTGGAGTGACGCAAATCCTCACCTGTTTCGTGAAACACATACCCAATTTCCCCAGAAGGTGAATGTTTGGGCAGGTATCCTGGACAACCACATCGTTGGGCCTCTTTTTTAAATACTAATTTAACTGGTGAGGTTTATCTGAAGCTGTTGCAAAATGCAATAGAACGGTTAATCCTTGAAATTTTGGAAGGTAATCCAGATGAATTCGGCAATTTGGAAATAACATCCCAACATGATGGTGCTCCTCCACACTATTACGGTGCAGTAAGACGGTATTTGAATGAGGAGTATCGTGGTAGATGGATTGGACGACGAGGTTCAACGGAATGGCCAGCTCGATTACCGGACCTCACACCTTTGGATTTTTTTCTGTGAGGGTACCTTGAATCGAAGGTTTGCGCCACTGAACCTGACAATATTGACGTTTTAAAACAACGTATTGTTGCAGAATGTGAGGCTGTTTCCGCAGACACATTTGCAATAGTACGAGAAGAGTTGAAAAATAGGATATTCCACTTATAGGAAGTAAATGGAGGTCACTTCGAGCAATTTCTTTAAGTAGATACTGATTCTTAAATCTGTAATTAATATCATACTGAATGGAATTTGAATTTTAATGCTTACTAATGAGCCATTAAGACTTCCATAAACACAAACAAAATTTGTATCATTGAATAGGTTTTTTCGATACCTTTTAAAAGAGGTTGCTGTAGGGTACCATTTAAAACTATTGGTCACAATGGCCTTGTGACGTCATCTTTGACGATTTCGTCATCTATCATCACTAGTAGGGAAGTTTACAACCTTTAATATTCAGTTTCCAAATTTCACTTGTTTATGTATAATCGTTCCAAAAATAAGAGGGGGGAGCGGACTTTTGAGAAGCACTGTATGTGTGTTTTCATATGTTTATATGTTTGTATCTCATGTGTATATTGATTTAGAAATGTTTTATACTCCTGTGTAATGATGACAAATAAGTTCCTAAGCGCAACTGACGTACTACTTCAGTAGTATGTAGTTACTGTAATATTATTTACCTACAATTAATCTTTGATAAAAAGTGTATTTTCTCTCTCTATCAAATTCCACTCGATCCAAGCGCGAAACCCACCTAACGCGGCCTATGAAATTCGCCTAACGCGCCCCATTAGACGCGTAGTAATTTCCAGTTCACTCATTCAAAACGCCCAATCAGTCCCATTACTAACACCCCAATTCCCTTGCAGGACCTCAACAAGAGCATCGTCTCCGTCACAACAATGTCCGTGCTGACCTTGACGCTGATCGTCGTCCTGCTGGCATCCCAATTCCCTGCCGTGCTAGAGTCTGAAGCGTGGTCGCTCCTCTCTTCCCTCGTCATCACGATCGCCGCCACTACCGCTATGCTGCTGCTGGCCGGAAGACACGCTCCCCTGCCGATGTTTGCGCTGCTGATCGCCATTCACACGATGCTGCCGGTCGCGCGGCCCGTCGCATTGGCGTTGGCGACTATCGTGACGGTGGCGCACCTAGCGACGTCGATCGCGTACCGGATCAGCGCTGGGAGCCATTCTTATTATTTGCAGGTATGTCGTTACGGGCTTTTATTTAAACATCGACTGTGTATACAGGGTGATTCAAAAGTATTTTGATAATCTTCAGGAGGTGATTTCTCACAATATTCTAATTTGAATTGTCCTAATAGATATATGTCCGGAAACGCTTCATTTGCAAGATATAGGCTGTTAAAGTTTTATTTTTATTTTCGTTTTTTTCAAATAACTTTCGAAATACTGACCTCAATTGAACAAAAATTGGTATTGGAGGGTTTTTGAGGTATCGAATTCGAACCTGATGTTATCATTGCTCTTACTCGTAGGGGGCGCCACCTACACGTTTTTTTTTTAAGATTCATAACTTTTTTAAGCGCACTACTAGCACATTTTTTACTAGAAAAATCGATTTTTCTATCATATCTACGTGAAAAAGCTACCCTTGTTACAAGTCGCTATAAGCAACCGTATTCTAGATATTTGGACTTGAAAATTTCAAGTCGATTATTTGATAATCGATGCGTGTTGAAGTTATTGCCATTATTGTGCATTTTTCACAAGAATGCTTAGGACATGAATTTGACGTTTAAGTAAGTAGTTTTGGTTTTTTGTAGGGGGCGCCACCTATTCTATTTATTTTTACTCATTTGAAATAGTTATTTTTGTATCAAGGGTGCAAAATCTGTATTTGTTTTAATAAAATTTGCAAGAAATATCAACATTTTATTTCAACAAATTTTGAATATGTAGAATGAAATGAAATAGAGGAAACCAAATTGTATTCAGCGAAGATACAGGCATTCAGTCTTCTAGTCAATGAATCTTACCCGCTCAAAAATTATTGGTGTGTTTCTTATTGTTCCACAGGCGTCTACTATTCGGTGTCTTAGATCTTCTTCGTTCACTACTGGACTTTTATAAACTAGTGACCTCAAATGTCCCCAAAAATAAAAATCTAGCGCGTTCAGATCTGGGGACCTTGGTGCCCACGCCTGGTTAGGTTCTTCTACACCCCTACCGATCCATCGATTTGGATAGACAGTGTTAAGGAATTCCCTAGCTACAACGCCAAAATGGGCTGGAGCCCTATCATGCATGAACCACATGCGGATACGAATTTATAATGGTATATTCTGAAGTAGTCCCGGCAATTCATTTTCTAAAAAGTCTCTGTAAGTTGCGCCATTCAGTCGGAAAGGAACAAAGAAAGGACCCAAGAAGTAATTATCAATTATTGCCGCCCAAACATTTACAGAAAATTGATAGTGGTAATGTCTGTCATTAACTGCGTGCGGATTTTCCAGAGCCCAAACATGGTTGTTATGGAAGTTTGTGATAGCATTTCGGGAGAAGTTTGCCTCGTCCGTGAAGAGTACATATCTTAAAAATTGAGGATTGTCCAGCCAATTTTCTCAAAAACCACTGACACATAGTAATGCGTTGGGGAAAGTCTCGTGGCAAAAGAGCTTGTACCCTTTGAATATGGTATGGATAAAATTGTTGATCGTGGATATTTCTCCAAACTGTGGACTGAGTAGAATTGAGAGCTTCAGCAATTATTCTTGTACTTGTTTCTGGATTCTCCTCGAGATCATTCAAACCAGCGTCTTTCAATTCTGGCTTTCGGACTGCTCAATTCTGGCTTCGTGGTCTTCCAATAATATCAGCTGCCCTCTTAAAGCTACCTATTTCTGCCAAACGACGGTGGATACTGGTAAATATTGGAGCTGAAGGCAGTACTCTATTAGGAAATCGCTCCTGGTAAATACGTCTTGCTTCGCGCGCTTTGCCATCCGCAAGGCCATAAACGAAATGCATATCGGCTAAATGAGAATTATTGTTTAATAAATCCAGTTTTAAAAAATTAGTGTTTTAAAACTTACAGACACTTCAACAAATCAACAAAACGTTTAATTGTCACATAATATGTGATAACCAAAACTACTTACTTAAACGTCAAATTCATTTCCTAAGCATTCTTGTGAAAAATGCAAAATAATGGTAATAACCTCAACACGCATCGATTATCAAATAATCGACTTGAAAGTCCAAATATCTAGAAAACGGTTGCTTATAGCGACTTGTAAGTAACAGAGGTGGCTATTTTGAGTAGATATGATAGAGGAATTGATTTTTTTACTGAAAAATAGTCTAGAAGTACGCTCAAAAAAGTTATGAATCTTCAAAAAAGAAAAAGACGTGTAGGTGGCGCCCCCTACAAGTAAGAGCAATAATAACATCAGGTTCGAATTCGACACCTCAAAAAACCTCTCAATACCAATTTTCGTTTAATTAAAGTCAGTATTTCGAAAGTTATTTAAAAAAAACGGAAATAAAAATGAAACTTCAACACCCTGTATCTTGGAAACGAAGCGTTTCCGGACATATATTTATTTGGACAATTCATATTAGAATATTGTGAGGAATCACCTCCTGAAGTTTGTCAAAGCACTTTTGAATCACCCTGTATAACAACTGCTATATATTATATGGTAAATTAATATATTTATTGGCTGCATTTTTGCTCGACATTGAAGACACGAGTGGATGAACCATCCTTCACATTATTGAATCGAAAGTGAGTGAAATTGTATGATCTTTGATAATCACTTGGACACACTGTTGCTCTACTAGTCCTGAATAGAAAAAAAATACTTGAAAAAACATTGACCTAACTTCACTAAAAAAAATTTAACATTACATCCACTCACATCTTCAATTGTGATATCAGGCTTTTTTATTTTTCGAAAACTTTCATAAGGAGCATCCACGAATAAATCATTGAAAATTACTACGAGATCAAAAATTATATTTTCTTATTTGATAATTATATTTTTGTCATAGATGGCTTACGGGTGTTTATGTTCCAAATCTGTCTTGATTCGGATAATTTTCATAGTCTATTTTATCAATAGCTTCAATAGACTTGAAACTTTTTATTCCTAGCATTTTATATGCCCACTAAATAATTGTTTTAGGAGATTGAATGTCAATAGATTTCGAAAATGATTATCCTTTAATGGTATCTGTGTTGACAGACGTTCAATAAGTTTTCTCTGAGAGATCGATAGCTAATGAACTTGGAAAGTTTTCCGGGGAGTTGGAGTTTATATTACTGGAGTTTCAGGAGTATTCCAGAAACTTCGTCGAACCACATAAGAGTTGAAGTTGTCACATTGAAATATTTTTTCCCGATGGAATCCCATTTCTGGACTTGCATATATATGCAGTTCTCAATTCATACAAAACTTCGGAAATGGTTTAAACTCTCCCCATTAATAACTTTTAATATAATCAGAGAATAAAACAAACAGATATTCAAGAAGGTGAGTGAGTGAGACAAAAGACTAAATATAGTACAGGATACGAAGTAGAGGCAACCTTCACCGATCTGCTTACCGATTGGAATGTTGTTTTTAACAAATGTAATATGTTAACAAATATATCACAAAGGGATTGCCTGAAAAAATTCGGTCAAGACTTTTTACAAGCTTTTATTTATATTCACTTGTTCCGGTGTTGTATTGGACCCACTTCTAGTGGTGATTAACTTGAAATTTGGCAAGTGTCCAAGAAATTCCGGTGACACTGCATGATGAAATTTTAGTCACAGAAAAAACAAAATGGTGGCTCCATATGGCGGAAGAGTTTTGTAATTATGGTACGATTCTATTGAAAATTGGTATCTGGGTGTTTTTGGAATCGGAGTTAAGAATTTTTTTGTCGAAATTCATGACTCCAAGATGGTGGGCGAGTTTTGTGATTATGGTCCTATTCGATTCAAAATTAGTATGTGGGGGTTTTTTGTTGAATTATTTGGTTTCAAAAAGCTTGTCGCGCGAATTGTAATGAAATTAATTCTTCGACAAGTTGTTACTTACCAACCAATCATTGTTCAATGAAATTAATTGGTACCTACTTTTATGAATACTTCGTAAAAATTAAATACCTTGGCAAGTTCCTATTTACCAACCAATCACTGACCAATCAAATTAATTGGTACCTACTTTTATGACCACTTCGCGCGACAAGCTTTATGAAACAAAATAATTCAACAAAAAATAATTAAATCATTGTCAGCGATGACTCAAACTCATTTTAGTACACGGCTTAAATAAAAGCTTGTCTTCAAAAAGTTATTTTATTACTTATTAAAAGCTTTTATTTATCTTCACCTGCCCCGGTGTTTTTCAAGGTGAATTTGACCCAATTTGAGTCGTCCGATTAACTTTAAATTTGTCGGGTGTTCATAATTCCGGTCACAATGCATTATGACATGTCAGTCAGAGAAAAAACAGAATGGCGGCTCCATTATGGCGGACGAGTTTTGTAATTATGGTCCGATTCTATTAAAAATTGGTATCTGGGGGTTTTTGGGATCGGAGTAGTTGAATTTTGATGTCGAAATTCATGAATTCAAGATGGCGGCTCCAAGATGGTGGACGAGTTTGATGATTATTGTCCGATTCGCTTCATAATTGAATGTGCCATCTTGAATTCATGAACTTTAACAAAAAAATCATAATCTCCGACTTCGAAAACCCCACATACGAATTTTGAATTCAATCGACCATAATCACAAAACTCGTCCGCTAGCTTGAAGTCGCCATCTGGAATTTATGAATTCATACAAATTCTGACATCTAAATGTGGACAATTTTCCCCTCATATACAGATATCAGTACACAGCATCTTGAATTAGTCCCTATGCCTCTTTCGGGAAAAACATTCAATAGAGAATTAAATCTAATCAAACAAATCACAATCGAAAATAGTTATACTTCAAGTCCGATGCATTGTATTTTTTTTGAAAAACGTGAAATGCTCTACAAAAAGTATTTTTCATTCAAAAAAATGAACATTTTATAGGTATCACAAATGATCGGTGAACATACTGAAAAAAATTCCGGTATGTACAAATTAATATGTGGATCATGACCAAGTTCATACATAGTCCAAACAGGCGAAACGTTCACAAAACGAAAATCCGAACATAGAAACAGTTTTATCAGTGGCAAAATGGCTTCAAGTTTTGCTCTTGACTGAAAAACAAGGCTGAATGATTTTTTTTAATTGCAGCTGATCCCAGAAGCCGTGATGTTATTAGCTGCTAGTTGCACGGGTCTATATTACCGACACATGACGGAAGAGGCACATCGCAGGACATTCGTTGGCACCAGGACGTGCATCGAATCCAGAGTGAAGCTCGAATGCGAGAAAGAGCAGCAGGAACAATTACTGCTCAGCGTTATTCCCGCTTATATTGCGGCAGAGGTAATGTTTTGTAAGCCATTATATTTCGTTATGAAAATTGAGTATACAATTTTCTTTTGAAAATATAAAATAAGGAATTGCAGACTAATCGTTCCATCGTCTGTGCGGAAAACAAAGAGATTCGAGTGAACTGAATTGGAATGAAGATATTCAAAATGATCATTGATTGGATGTTTTTTTTTACAGTAAAAATATTAAATTTTTCGGTAACGTACTGTATTCCGATTTTGCTTGACAAATATTTGTTGAGAATACGTGTCTGCGGGAAAAGGTAAGTTTTTATCTACAATGAACTTTGGGTGTGGAAAAGATTACATAGGTGAATCTCCAAGACCGTTGAAAGTACGTCAAACTGAACACCGGAAGGACACAAGAAACCGTCATATCACTGGATCGGACTAGCTCACTGTCAATAGCGTCAACACGATAGACTTGAAGATACCTAAAATAATAGAAACGTGCAGAAACGATCCTCTATAAGGTATTTTTTGTAACTCTATTGCAATGTTGCAAACATTTTGGTCGCCGCTGTATATATTATCTGGATGTCTACAGTTGATGCCCACTTACATTTACACTAACAAAATGGCGATAAAATGAACTATTTAGCTTCTACAAGAATTTACTTCATGAATCTCCACAAAGGGTGCTCAAACTACCACTTCCACACAGCTTCAAAGCTCGAATGTGTCAGTAACATGTGTTGAAATAGTTTGTAATAGGAATAGTTTGTGGATGGATGTGCGAAGTCACTTCAAATATTTGTGGGGAGCTTGGTGAAGGTATCCACAAAACAGCAAAGGGTTTGTTTATACGGAGTCTGACGAAGAGCTTATATCGCATAGGAAACTACTTTCTAGTGATATTTTAGATACCGGAAACCGTCTGTCATCAAAATAAAGGCACAGGGTATGGAATAATCAAGACAGTTCCTGTGGTTCATCTTTCTAGGGCAGAGGTGTTTTCAATAATATTTATTTAGCAACATGATTGATTGTTCCTTTGCGCAAACTTTCGAGTAGTAATGAAAGTTCGACATTATTCAATTTATGCTTCAAAATTTTTCATTGGCCTTTGAAAGCATGATGGTGGACATCTCAGGTTGGATGTCGTCGATATATAGAAAATAATATTGATCAAAATGGGTAATACAAATCAGTTGATCGAAAATTCGAAGTATAGTACAGGGTCTTTCATAATTCAATGCTGATCCTAGAGGGGGATAATCCTTGGATGATTTTGAGAAACTTTCTTCATACGAATATAGGTCCGCAACCGTTTTATTTCTGAGATACAGGATGTTGAATATTAACAAAAAAATCATTTCTTCCCCAATATCTCTGAAACCGCTTTGGCTTTTTTTTTCAATTTTGGTACATGCAAAGTACGCATGGAAATAAATTTTTTTCATGATAAAGGATTTCTTAATTTTCATCAGTGGCGTCCCTGTTAACATGCCCTGCCATATTTTTGATCAAAATAATGATACGCCACTGTCTTTTTTTTTCCAAATAAATATTATTTTTGTAATTGTCCTCTATCTTCCCATAAAAATGGTCTCCTGCCTTTTTCTCGTCCGGCGAACGGTTTTTGAGTTAGAAAATAAAATGTATTCCTTTGCTTGTCCCTTTGCAAAATCAGCCGTTGAAGAGTAGTAGGATTACCTTGTGTGCTAGAAACATCTAGTATGCTAAGAACACATTTCGTTGTTTTCAACATAAACAATTTTGACACTTCTTTAGCTAGATACGTGATATTATTTACGTTATAAAAACTTGTTTATTAAAAAAAAACATGGTAAATTGTACAAATACCGAATTAGCAGACATGCATTACTTGTATGGGTTTGCTGACAGAACGCATATCAAGCCAGGCGACTGTATCGAGAGCGCTTCCTAAATAGAATGGTTCCTGATGCTCGAACGATTTCAAGCACCCACAGAAGGCTATGTGAAACAGGAAGTTTTGAGCTAAATCATCACTTGAAAGGAGCACATCGGACTGCAGGAGCTCCAGCAATTGAGGTAGCTGTTTTAAATTCAGTTGACGAAAATCCTGAAATAAGTACGAGGCAAGTTGCCAATAATTTGAGTATCGCCCATATTCTAGTATGGAGGATTCTTCATAATTATTCATTATGTCCCTATCACATTCAACGGGTACATGCTCTACTTCCTCGAGACTTTCCATTACGAGTGAATTTCTGCCAATGGTTTCTCCAGAAAGTTACCGAAAATCCTTTATTTGACAGGGAAATTTTATTCGCGGACGAAGCTAGTTTTACTAACAACAGGATCAGAAATTTTCAGAATAATAATTTTTGGGTCGAGAAAAATCCGCATGCAACCGTGGAATCTCATCACCAGGAGCAGTTCTCATTAAATGTCTGGGCTGGAATTATTGGAGATTACCTAATTGGACATTTTTTTTACCACGCAGATTAAATGGACATAATTATCGCCGATTTCTTGAATATAATTTGCCAATTCTGTTGGAAGATGTTCCTATTTCAATGCGAAATCGCATGTGGTTTATGTACGATGGTGCAGCTGCTCATTTCAGTGCTCTGGCACGCGAATATTTAAACCAACACTTTCATAATCGCTGGATAGGTCGTGGGGGAACAGAGTCATGACCAGCTAGATCCCCAGACTTAAACAGTCTTGATTATTTTCTATGGGGACATCTTAAGACTTTGGTGTACAGTCAACCAATTCTAACTGAGGAAGAATTGCGAAACCGCGTAATAGTTTCCTGTGAAGCAATAAGGAATACTCCAGGAATTCTCCAAAGAGTACGCGAGTCAATGAGAAGGAGAGCTAAAGCGTGCATACTTGCAGGAGGCGGACATTTTGAACAGTTAATTTGATTTTGGTATTTTTGTTCATGATAGTTATGTTTTTAAAAATGAAAAATGTATTTTTATGCGTATTCATTACAAAAACTAAATAATAGTTACCATAAAATTATAAAAATCTTGCCTAGATCCTTTGGTTACCCCAATTGTGAAATTAAGTCTAGGAATAGGAATAGGAACAAGCAAATGAATGTATTTTATTTTCTAAATCGAAAACCGTCCGCCGGCCGAAAAAAAGGCAGGAGACCATTTTTATGAGAAGATAGAGGACAATTACAAAAATAATATTTATTTGGGAAAAATATAGTGGCATATCATTATTTTGATTGAAAATATAACGGGGCATGTTAACTGATGAAAATTAAAAAATCCTTTATCATGGAAAAACATTATTTTCATGGGGAAGAACGAATTTTTTTTGTTGAATTTCAACATCCTGTATCTCAGAAATGAAGCGATTGCGGACCTATGTTCATATGAAGAATTTTTCCTAAAATCATCCAAGAATTATCGCCCTTCAGGATCAGCATTCAATTATGAAACCCTGTCTAGTCAGAAGAAATGAAAGTTGGCTAATACTGCTGATTAGGAATGAACAAACTTTCAATAATAAACAAACTATATTTTGATGTATTGCGATCCAACCTTCAATTCAGCAACGAAGTTTTTTTATTTTATAATAGGAGAACTCCCCAATAATATTTTTCTTCACATTGAAAAATGGGAAAATGGTATAATCATTTCTTGAAGATTGTTTCCCTTTCCTTGAGCTATAATAAAATCTCTATTTCAGGTGAAACGAAGCATAATGCTCAAGATGGCGGATGCTTGCCAGGAACAATCCAACCGCAGTTTCCACGAGATGTACGTCCAGAGACATAATAACGTTTCTATTCTTTACGCGGACATCGTCAACTTCACCCCGCTCTCGGAGCAGCTGTCCGCCTCAGATTTGGTGAAAACCCTCAACGAGCTCTTCGGAAGATTCGATCAGATCGCGCAAGTGAGTTTACATTTGTCGGTTTTGGATATCCAGTTTTATAGTCCGGGAAACTGTCCCCATATTTCTGTACCTCTGTGCATCTGCAATAATGTCAATTTCACACTAATGGACGCGAACGAACCTCGTTAGAGAAAATCAGAACTAGTAGATGAATTCAGCATACTTTAAGGCACTTAACACACCACAATTATTCAAAAAGTTGTTTTTGTATTAGGTGCAAAAAATGTTTTTAAATGGCAAATGGGTGTGTGCCATGGAAACACGAATTTTATAAACGAAATACAGCATTTTTTGTACAACTGTCAATTTGAATGATTGAATATTGCCCTAAAATATACCATGGATAAATACTTCCCATACATCTTGACATGGTTCAAAAATGAGAAATTCTTTGTTTTATGTAAAGAAGTGAATTTCCTCCACACCAAACAAACATTCAATCAATACTTCCTATACAATTTTACAGCATCCAGTCGACTTTCTTTGTCGTTATGTAGCAAATACGAGTGTATCCCATATGATATGACATGACAGGCCACCCAAGTCATACCGCCCAATCAGTCTAGTGTCCTTCCTGCTGAAAACTCTGGAGAGACTAATAGACAGATACATAAGAGAAGAGGCATTATTAACAAACCCTCTCAACGAACGCCAATACGCGTATCAGGCAGGTAAGTCATCAGACTCGGCACTGGATGATCTCAACAGGCTACTAACATAATCCCTGGAGGACAAAAAGATCTTCGTCGATATCTAGGTTGCTTTCAACAATGCATCTACAAAGTCAATTACCAAAGCTCTAGAAAATGAAGGGGTTCCATCCCTCTTGTGTTTGGAGAACACACAGTCACAGCTAGAGCAGAAAGGGGATGCCCACAAGAAGGGGTACTATCACCTCTTCTGTGGGCTATCCTAGTATGCCGATGATCTTGCAATTGGTGCAAAAGGCAAATTTGCAGGAATTGTTTCGCAGCATACGCAGACTGCTCTAAATTCAAGAATAAGTGGTGTCAGGAGGAGGAACTAACTGTAAACCCCCAAAAAATACAACAATAGTTGCTTTTATAAAAAGAGGGAACTGAGAGGACTCAAGTCACCAGTTCTGAACGGGGTAGAAATTCCAATTGCACAAGAGGCAAAATACTTGGGAGTCATCTTTGACAACAAGCTGACATGGAATCAACGCCTACAAAAAAATATTCGAAAAGCGCGGTAGCCCTCAACCTATGCAGAAGAATATGTGGAAAAAACTGGGGGCTACAAACGAAAATGATAATTTGGCAATATAGCAGGGTCATCAGATCCATGATAGCATACGGTTCGGTGACATTGTGGCCAAAGAAGTGTTGTTGAACCTACCACCACTTCATGTTTACATACAAGGCGAAGCCATGTCAGTCGCCATTAGACTGACCAGAGGGCAAGCGTCCATAAGTAGATTGGACGGCAAAGTGTATAACGATCTATACAAAAGTTGGAAACCGACCCCATAATGGGAATGCCATCGGACGTAATGTTTCGAAATAACTTAAATAGTCACAGCAGACAGCGAGTCCTGGAAAGAAGAACCTCCAGTTAATGCACAAATTGCCTGCTATACAGACGGCTGTGTGGGGTAGGAGCAGGACTATATGTAGCCAAGCCACAGACAGGAGTTTTACTGAGCTTAGGCAAACATGTGACGATATTCCAGGCAGAAGTTGCAGCAATGCATCATTGTGCAGAGGAGTTACTAAGGCAAGGGTTCAAGGAAAAGACCATTGCCATATACTCTGACAGCCAAGCGGCTATTAAAGCAATTAGCTCCATGCAAGTTAACTCCAAACTTATCTGGGACTACTTGAAAGCCCTGCAAAAGGTGGGTGGTCAAATTCTCTGGCTCCAGTGCCAGGCCTCACAGTCTACGAAGGCAACGAAGAGGCAGATTCATTAGCCCGAGAAGGAGCACGACGTGTCCCAATTGTCCCAGTACATTTTTGTGGCATAGCGAAAGCGCTACAAACAACACAAAACAGTACTTGGTTGAAAGAGCAATCTCAAGAATGGTGGAACAAGGCGCTAGGCATGAGACAAACCAAAGAGTTCATCAAGAAACCATCGCCAAAATTCACAGAGTACTGCTAAGCCAGAATAGGAGATCAAGCAGGATCATGGTTGGACTTCTGACAGGGCATTGTGGTCTCAACAAACACATGAATAATATCGGGCTGGCAGACACAACCACATGTAGGTTCTGCAAGGAGGAGGAGGAAACCTCAGCGCTCATATTGTGCTACTGCGGAGGCCTTACGAGATTGAGGTTCTCAAAGATAGGGGAGGTAACCTCCCCTCCAATATATGGAGGACTCAAGGTCTGGCCTATGGAGTCTAGTTACAAGGACGGGTCTAGGCAAGGAACTCTAACATAACATGAGGGCATACATAAAAGGTCGCAGTGAAGTGGCTCCTAGCCTATAAGCCCCGTTCAAATTTAATCTCCCCTATTACCGGCCAAATCCAAGCTAGTAAATGAGAAAACAAATGACCAATTTCGTGAATGGTAAAACAAGAAACATGTAAAAAATCGACGTGTGCTTTAGACCACACGACTGAAGTAAAACTTCTTCAGCTCCATCTATATATTTTTTATTTTTTTTTATGTTCTGGTTCCCACGAAAAGGGATATCCTGTAATGTTCAGAGAACATCGTGGGAACCAAGGCAAAGAAGGTAGGAGTTGGTGTTCTTCTTAAATTTCTGGAGGTTGTATGCCTCGGGGAACACCTCCCTAGGCAATGAGTTCCAAAGCCTCGCTGTTCGTTGGATGAACGAGTCTTTGGAAAGTGTGTTCTGCAGGTCTCTAAAGTGACCACGAAGGGGTGTGATGACTGAACTTGACGGGTTAGTCTCGAAGAGACTGCCAAAGCAGGAACGATTGTTGATATTTCAGAAGAGCATCGCCCATGAAAATATCTATAAAATAGAGACAAATCGCCAACTTTTCTACAGTGTTCCAGACAAGTGAGCGAGTTTGTAAGCGAGGCATCACCGACGAGACGAATTGCCCTTTTTTGGACAGAATCCAATAGCCTCAGGATATGTTTAGGTGCCGCGCTCCAAATATGGGAACAGTATTCCAGGACAGGTCGGATCTGTGCCTTATAGATCATAAGCAGCTGAGTGGGGGTGAAATAGCTCTTGGCACGAAACAAAAAACCAAGTTTTTGGGATGCACTTTTGGCAATGGACCTCACGTGATTTTCCCAGGAAAGGTCATTGCTGATAGTAATACCAAGCATCGATATGGATGACTTCAGTGGTATGGTTACTCCTGACAAAGTTATGTTAGGCACAGTGAGATCGGCTTTTTTAGAGAAAAGACATGCTTGTGTTTTGTTTGCATTGAATTCTACCAAGTTATAAGATCCCCACTCGAGAATTGTTGCTAAGTCCATATTTATATTATTAACATTTCTTCCTCGTTCATTTCTGGTTTCACGGGCTGATATAGGGGCCCTGGAAGAGAAAGCGGTATGGAGGGTACTATCATCGGCAAAGCTGTGTACTGGACATGAAGTTGCTTTCAGCAGGTCGTTGATGTGAAGTAGAAATAGTGTTGGTGCGAGAATAGATCCTTGCGGAACACCAGCATTTATGAGTAGAGTGTCAGATGAAACCCCATCAACCACTACATGGAGAGACCTGTTTGAGAGAAAACTAGCAAGCAGAGAACACAGCTGAGGGAGCAAGCCATAAGACGGAAGCTTGGCGAGGAGTCCCTGGTGCCAAACTCGATCGAACGCCTTGGAGATATCTAATGCCACAGCTAAAGTTTCTCCATACTTTTCAATAGATAGCTGCCATATATGTGAGATGTAAGCGAGCAGGTCACCAGTTGATCTTTGATGGCGGAAGCCATATTGCCTATCGTTGACAATTCCTGAGTCTTCCAGATATTTCATGAGCTCGATGTTGATGGCTTTTTCCATGACCTTTGAAATAATAGATAGCAGTGCGATAGGTCTGTAGTTGCTAGGTAGGGCCTTTTTGATTTTTTTAGGGACTGGCTGTACTCTTGCAATTTTCCAATTGGACGGAAATACCCCCAAATTGTAAGAGTGGTTGAACAACTTGCAAAGAACAGGTGTTAGTTCGGGGGCACATTTCTTGAGAACAATCGGCGGGATTCCGTCAGATCCACAGGCTTTGTTGGTGTTGAGACCCAGCAAAATCTTTCTGATAGTACGTTGGCGAAAGGTGATCTCGGGCATGTGACTGTCAATAGGTGTAATGTTCGGGGGTTGTTTTCCCGATGAATCCAGAGTGGAATTTCCAGCAAATAGGTACGCAAAGATATTTTGTCTTTTTCCTGGGCAGTCGTTGCTAGTGTTCCATCTTCTTTGGTTAGAGGAGGAAATGAGCTGGAAGTGAAGTTTCTTCCCACAGCTTTGGCGAAAGACCAAAATGAACGGGATCCGTTAGGACATTCAGCAAGTTTTGATCTTATTTTGGCATTGTGGGCATCTTTTGAGCATTCTATTGTCTCTTTGCATATGCCTCTAGCCTCGACATATGCTGCTCTGGTCTCAGGGCCCGGATTTTTTAGCCATCGATGGTATGCTGCCTGTTTGGAAGCCACAGCTCTAGAGCAGTTTCTGTTGAACCAGGTCTTATCGGATGATGTTCTTCTTTCGGTATTCGGTATGTAGGTTTGCATCCCCAACATGATGATTTCAGAAATTGTCTCAGCACATCGTGTTGGATCTACTGAAGAGAAACAAACTCTCTTCCATGGAAACGCTGAGAAAAACATACGAAGACCTTCCCAGTCGGCCGAATTGTAATGCCACATGAGACGGGGTGGTATTGTGCAGCTCGATGGTAAATGGAAAGAGCATGTTGTGGAGATGAGGGTGTGATCAGAGTTTCCAAGTGGGGCACAAACTTCTATTCTATACGGGTCAGGATTGGTATATATTTATATATATATATATATATATATCTATATATGTATAATATATACATGTATATACATATACATATATTAATTTTCTAATAACCTATAATTTAGTAAATTATTATTAGAGTCATGAATGATTATAAAAATAAAATAAAAATTAATTTACCTAAATCTAATAATTTGTCTCGGTTTTTGTACATGATCTATAGTGGGATCTTCATCATCAACTTCCATTTGATTATTGTCATGTTCAATCACGATATCACCAATTATTTGTAATGGTGAACCTCTACAATTAATAAGTATTTTATTAATTACATATTGGTTTAATTTTATGTTATCCTATTTTGAAAATTTGCTGAAGTAAATTGTAGAAACGCGAGGCCAAAATACGGAGGAGTAACAAGGAGAAAGAGAGAGAGAGATACAAGAAAAGGACAGAGAATCAAACGCGCCCCCATGGTCGAGAGTAGAATGCCGCGTATAAGTAGAGGGAGAAAATAGACAAGGAAAAAGGAACGCTGCATATAACGCTACGTCGCCAGCAACTAGTATGAGATACGCACTCACCTTTGTCGAGACCGTTTGCCTCGCCCGATCACACTTTTTGTAACGCTCTCGTCACGCATTCCCCAGCTTACTCCCCAAGTCAAGCGTGCGTAAAGAAGTTTTACTTCAAAAAGGTGTCTAAAAATGTGATAATATGCAATTTTGAGGGAAAATAGAAAATTATGAAACCTCCTACGTTATGGAGTGTCTACTCAATGTTGAAAAGTAAATTTCCGAATTGGTTCCGCTCATCAAGAACAAAAGTGTCGGATACCGAGGAAAAAAAATCTAAAGTTTTATCGAGGGATGATATCAATAATTCTTTCAAGATGCTGATAATGAAACGAATTCACCTCATAATGTACAGATAATCATAAATTTGAAATATTTCAGTGATTTCAATATTTTCGCAATTGTAGGTTGCATTAATTTTGGGTGCTTGTCGCCGTGAAGGATTATTATATATAACTATTATTGCCATTGGAGATGCTAATAATAATTTCTTCAATTGTTTGACCTAGATTATTTTGTGAGTAGCAGATGCAAAAGGTTGCCGGGAATATAATATAGGTATTCTTGCGCAGCATGCTTTTGAATCTGCTACTCACAGACTAACATAGGTCAAACAATTGAAAAAAGTATTTTTTCCTTTTTAGTGCATTTGTATAAGAACTTGTCTGCAAATGTTTTTTTTAATCTTTCTAATTCAATTCTTTATAGTCATTCAAGAAATCCGCCATCTTATTGAATTCTAACAAAAATCAATAATCTCCGAACCCAAAAAAAAAACCACCTACCTACAATTCTCAATGGAATCGGGCCATAATAACAAAATACGTTGCTTTGTTGAAAATATGAACAGGATGTTCATAAAATCAGATGTGGAATCATCTGCGACTGAAAGACAAACTTTAGTCACTATCTTCCATCGTCAAGATAACCTCTTGTGGGGTATTCATGTTGAAAAGGGAAACATTCTCAATTGAATATTGATAGAAAGATTTTTCAGTGAATTGAAAAATCCACGATTGAAATGAAGTTATTTTTTGTGAATGTCTAACAGAAAACAACTACTTCCCCGGCTAAAGCCACGCTGGACATTGAACTACATCTGATAGATATTCTGAAAAGGCCCTAACTCAAAAGAAAAAATCTGAAATTGAAAATTTGCATTTTCATTCAGATAGTTATTTGAAGACTGGTGTAGAAAATCAAATAACTATCTGAATGAAAATGCAAATTTTCAATTCAATTTTCTTTGAGTAGCCTTTCAGAATATCTATCAGATTAGTTCAATTCCAGCGTGCTTTACCGTGAATAGTTGTTTTCTGTTAGACATTCACAAAAAATAACTTCATTTCAATCGTGGATTTTTCAATTCACTGAAAAATCTTTCTATCAATATTCAATTGAGAATGTTTCCCTTTTCAAAATACGTTGCCATCTTGAATTCATGAATTTGGACCTAAAATCCTCATTATGTCCGACCCTAAAAACCTCCACATACCAATTTTGAATGGAATCGAGCTATAATCACAAAACTCGTCACCATCTTGGTACCGCCATCTTGAATTCGTGAATATTGACAAAAACATCAGGATGTCCGACCCCAAAAACATCCACATACCCATTTTTATTGGAATTGGCTATGACCACAAAACTCGTCGTCATATTCGAGCCGCCATATTGAATTCATTCGTGGATTCTGACAGAAAAATTCATTAGCTCCGATCCCAAAACCCCCACCTTCCAATTTTTATTGGAATCGGGTATAGAAGTTTCAGTTGAGAGATACAAGTACAAATAAGTGATAGGTTATAGGTACAAAAACGAATGGGTACAATACAATATTATGGTGCAGGTGGATAGGTTGATGGTTTGAAAAAATGGGTAATATAATATTGTGGCAAGAACTAATACACTATGCCAGTGCATATTGGGCGATCTGAAGGTGAACCAGAACCATTTCAATACCAAACATAGCTCAGGTCCATCAAATACTGAAATCTAGAACACTGTATCGAGCATTGCCAGCGAATTGGATTTCATACATGTCAGAGAAACGAAGATGAATGACTAAATCAGAACCAAGAAACCGATACAAATATAGGGGACATTCTACTTCGGAAAGAGAACGGAACTGGTGGACCCTCATTGAGAGGCATTTCGTTCAGAGATCACAATTTCAAGGCAATGTTGGCACAGAGGGAGCCCCTGATTATGAAAATAGTTATTTACCTAACAAGTGCGGAAAGGGGTACTTTTCCGCACGTGACGACAGATGACCGTTAAGTGCGGAAAAGACCATTTCCACATGTGTAAGGTACAACATTTTTCCTACCATTATAATATATTAAATCAAACAATTTTATGAGAATGTTTAGGTTTAGTTTTTCTGTCTGAGTATAACTGAGAACCATTAGTTTATTTGAAAAGTTCACCGAATGGTGTGGAAAGTGCAGTGCAGTGAAAAGCATCACAAGAAAGCGACCAAATAGTATGTCGACTATCTCTATACCGCTTTTCCTATTGTAGTAGGTTTAGATGGGTTTGAACTTGGAAAATCAATATTATGATGTTTTTTACGGTTAAAGTGTTCAGCGAACTTGGCCTATTTTATAGAACTTCCTTCAGCAGAAATACAGGTGGATTTACCGACAGTTATTGATTTTCACGATCCAAATTCGGTCTGGATGAGATATGGGTTAACACAAATCACGAGAGAATGAAGTGGCCACATGTGTAGCGAATATCTGCAGCACTTGCCCACATGAAATGAACACGGGGAGCACCTGGCAATGCGAATATATTCACCATACTACTCAAATTGAATTTTCAGTAGCTGTATACGGGGTGTGAACTGACTTGTTGCACTTCTGTAGATGATGGGTGTATGATGTCATTTTACAGGGTGATTCGAAAGTACTTCGACAAACTTCAGGAGGTGATTCCTCACAATATTCTGATATGAATTGTCCAAATGAATATATGTCCGGAAACACCTCGTTTCCAAGATACAGAGTGATAAAGTTTTATTTTTATTTTCTTTTTTTTTTAAATAACTTTCGAAATACTGACCTCAATTGAACGAAAATTGGTATTGAGAGGTTTTTTGAGGTGTTGAATTCGAACCTGATGTTATTATTGCTCTTATCCGTAGGGGGCGCCACCTAAACGAATTTTTCATTTTTGAAGATCCATAACTTTTTTGAGCGTACTTTGGGCACATTTTTCTGGAAAAATTTCTCTATCATAGCTACGTGAAAAAGCTACCCTTGTGTCGTTATAAGCAACCGTTTTCTAGATATTCGGACTTGAAAAGTCGATTATTTGATAATCGATGCGTGTTGAAGTTATTACCATTATTTTGCATTTTTCACAAGAATGCTTAGGAAATGAATTTGACATTTAAGTAAGTAGTTTTGGTTTTTTTCTAGGGGGCGTCACCTATTCTATTTATTTTTACTCGTTTGAAATAGTTATTTTTGTATTAAGGGTGCAAAATCTGTATTTGTTTTAATAAAATTTGCAAGAAATATCAACATTTTATTTCAAGAAATATGTAGAATAAAATAAAATAAAGGAAACTCAATTGTATTCAAATAAATTGTCCACCTTCAGCGAAGATACAGGCGTTCAGTCTTCTAGTCATTGAATCTCGTACCTGTTTCACAGGCGTCTACTATTCGGTTTCTTAGATCTTCCTCGTTCGCTACTGGAGTTTTATAAATTAGTGACTTCAAATGTCCCCAACAATAAAAATCTAGCGGGTTTAGATCTGGGGACCTTGGTGCCCACGCCTGGTTAGGTTCTTCTAGACCCCTACCGATCCATAGATTTGGATAGACAGTGTTAAGGAATTCCCTGGCTACAACGCTGAAATGGGCCGGAGCCCCATCATGCATAAACCACATGCGGATACGAATTTCTAATGGTACATTCTGAAGTAGTCCCGGCAATTCATCTTCTAAAAAGTCTCTGTAAGTTGCGCCATTCAGTCGGAACGGAAGAAAGAAAGGACCTATCACGTAATTATCAATTATTGCCGCCTATTCATTTAGAGAAAATTGATACTGATAATGTCTTTCACTAACTGCGTGCAGATTTTCCAGAGCCCAAACATGGTTGTTATGAAAGTTTGTGATAGCATTTCGGGAGAAGTTTGCCTCGTCCGTGAAGAGTACATATCATAAAAATTGAGGATTTCCATCCAATTGTCTCAAAAACCACACATAGTAATGCGTTGGGGAAAGTCTCGTGGCAGAAGAGCTTGTACCATTTGAAAATGGTATGGATAAAATTGTTGATCGTGGATAATTCTCCAAACTGTGGACTGAGTAGAATTGAGAGCTTCTTGTACTTGTTTCTGGATTCTCCTCGAGAGCGTTCAAAACGACTTCTTCCAATTCTGGGGTTCGGACTACTCGTGGTCTTCCAATAATATCAGCTGCCCTCTTGAAGCTACCTGTTTCTGCCAAACGACGCTGGAGACTGGTAAATGTTGGAGTTGAAGGCAGTACTCGATTAAGAAATCGCTCCTGGTAAATACGTCTTGCTTCGCGCGCATTGCCATCCGCAAGGCCATAAACGAAATGCATATCGGCTAAATGAGCATTATTGTTTAAATAATCCATGTTTTCAAAATTAGTGTTTTAAAATTCACAGATAATATGTAATTACCAAGACTACTTTCTTAAACGTCAAATTCATTTCCTGAGCATTCTTGTGAAAAATGCAAAATAATGGTAATAACTTCAACACGTGAAAGATAAGTGCCATGTGAAGTGGAATGAATAGAAAAATCGAATTAAACGGTTTTCTTCACATAAAGGATTCAATATAAAATTGAACCAGAAAATGGTAGATCTCAGGTGAGAAACAACTACTTTCCTGGCAAATACCACGCAGAACATTGAATAATATTCACCTGAAAATCCATGCATATTCCATATAATATCAATGGACATTGAATGCAAATGTTTCTTTCTGATAAGCTCGATTATGTTTAATTTATGTCGTGTTCACCTAACAATCCGCATACCGGTTTCAGGCTCCTTGGCCCTCATCAGTACGGAGTAGTCAACCAGCCAAAAGTCCAAAGAACTCTGGCTGAAGTGAGACACAACGTAAACAAACCATCATCGATCTTGTAACACCTATAGGTACGCCGGAAAAGATAAACTTTAACTGGCGGTACCTAGTGACAGAAAGAAACACTCCGAAAATCTCCCACCTCGATAGGTTTCTAAATGAAAGATTCCTTCTCAGTAGGAGTGGCAAGCCCGTCTAGCATATAGTGAAAGATAAGTGCCATGTGAAGTGGAATGAATAGAAAAATCGAATTAAACGGTTTTCTTCACATAAAGGATTCAATATAAATTGAACCAGAAAATGGTAGATCTCAGGTGAAAAACAACTACTTTCCTGGCAAATACCACGCAGAACATTGAATGATATTCACCTGAAAATCCATGCATATTTCCATATAATATCAATGGACATTGAATGCAAATGTTTCTTTCTGATAAGCTCGATTATGTTTAATTTATGTCGTGTTCACCTAACAATCCGCATACCGGTTTCAGGCTTCTTGGCCCTCATCAGTACGAGGTAGTCAACCAGCCAAAGTCCAAGAACTCTGGCTGAAGTGAGACACAACGTAAACAAACCATCATCGATCTTGTAACACCTATAGGTACGCCGGAAAAGATAAACTTTAACTGGCGGTACCTAGTGACGAAAAACACTCCGAAAATCTCCACCTCGATAGGTTTCTAAATGAAGATTCCTTCTCAGTAGGAATGCTAAGCCCGTCTAGCATATAGTGAAAGATAGTGCCTGTGAAGTGGAATGAATAGAAAAATCGAATTAAACGGTTTCTTCATAAAGGATTCAATAAATTGAACCAGAAAAAGGTAGATCTCGGTGAAAACAACTACTTTCCTGGCAAATCCCCGCAGAACATTGAATGATATTCACCTGAAAATCCATGCATATTTCCATATATCAATGGACATTGAATGCAATGTTTCTTTCTGATAAGCTCGATTATGTTTAATTTATGTCGTGTTCACCTAACAATCCGCATACCGGTTTCGGCTTCTTGGCCCTCATCGTACGATAGTCAACCAGCCAAAGTCAAGAACTCTGGCTGAAGTGAGACACAACGTAAACAAACCATCATCGATCTTGTAACACCTATAGGTACGCCGGAAAGATAAACTTTAACTGGCGGTACCTAGTGACGAAGAAACACTCGAAAATCTCCACCTCGATTTTCGGAGTGTTTCTTCGGTCACTAGGTACCGCCAGTTAAAGCTTATCTTTCCGGCGTACCTATAGTGTTACAAGATCGATGATGGTTTGTTTACGTTGTGTCTACTTCAGCCAGAGTTCTGACTTGCTGGCTGGTTACTCCGTACTGATGAGGCAAAATCCTGAAACCGGTATGCATTGTAGTGAACTCGACTGAATTAAACATAATCGAGCTTATCGAAAGAAACATTTGCATTCAATGTCCATTGATATTATATGAGTATGCATGATTTTCAGGTGAATATCATTCAATGTCTGCGTGATTTCCAGAAAGAGTTGTTTTCACCAGATCTACCATTTCTGGTTCAATTTTATATTGAATCCTTTATGTGAAAACCGTTATCGATTTTCTATTCATTCCATTTCATGGCCTTATCTTCACTATATGCTAGACGAGCTCACTCCTACTGAAGGAATCTTTATTTAGAAACCTATCGAGTGAGATTTCGAGTGTTCTTTCGTCACTAGGTACCGCCAGTTAAAGTTATCTTTCCGGCGTACCTATAGTGTTACAAGATCGATGATGGTTTGTTTACGTTGTGTCTCACTTCAGCCAGAGTTCTTTGACTTTGGCTGGTTATCCTGACTGATGAGGCAAGAACCTGAAACCGGTATGCGGATTGTTAGGTGAACACGAATAATTAAACATAATCGAGCTTATCGAAAGAACATTTGCATTCAATGTCCATTGATATTATATGGAATATCTGATTTTCAGGTGAATATCTTCATATCTGGGTATTTGCCAGGAAAGTAGTTGTTTTTCACCTGAGATCTACCATTTTCTGGTTCAATTTTATATTGAATCCTTTATGTGAAGAAAACCGTTTAATTCGATTTTTCTAACTTCAACACGCATCGATTATCAAATAATCGACTTGAAATTTTCAAGTCCAAATATCTAAAAAAACGGTTACTCGTAGCAAGGTACAAGGGTAGCTTTTTTACGTAGATATGGTAGAGAAATTGATTTTTTCACTGAAAAATGAGCTAGAAGTACGCTTGAAAAAGTTATGAATCTTCAAAAAAGAAAAGAAGGTGTGGGTGGCGCCCCCTACCAGTAAGAGCAATAATAGCATCAGATTCGAATTTGACACCTCGAAAAACCTCCCAATACCAGTTCTCGTTCAATTATGGTCAGTATTTCGAAAGTTATTAAAAAAAAACGAAAATAAAAATCAAAATATAACAGCCTGTATCTTGGAAACGAAGCATTTCCGGACATATATTCATTTGAACAATTCGAATTAGAATATTGTGTGGAATCACCTCCTGAAGTTTGTCAAAATACTTTTGAATCACCCTGTATAACAAAGTACAGTGGTTGGGAATCCCAAAAAAAAACAACCATATTTAGGGAACTATTGCCTAAGCTCGGATCATGGGGAAACACTGGCAGTTGTCGGATATCAACTTTCCACACAACCCAACTATTTCCGAGGTAAGGCTGGCAACATCGTGAAAATTAAAAGTATTTCTACTGGAGCCAAAATCATGATCGTGTAACAACTTAGTTCACAGACCTCAACAAAACTACTGCAACTAAAGCATTACCAACTTAGAATGTCATCCTGAATCCTAGGACAGAAATATCTGCAATAAGCCAGCCAGCCATAATTTCATTGAAAATAAAAAATGTCTTATTCCTCAAAACAGCTGACTAAATAAAATGATTATTAAAAAAACTCTTTATAGATAAGCTTTCATTCAAATGTACTACAAAGGAAAGAATAATTGCTTTGGATGTGTGACGTAGGTTACTCTGTGAGATATAGATTCAAAAGCTTGTCGCGCAAAGTTTTCAGTTCGAATTCAAAAGCGACAAGCTTTTGAAACTCACGAAATAACCTACGTCAAACATCCGAAGCAATTATTTTCAACTTTTTAGTGCATTTGAATAAAAGCTTGTCTCTAAAAAGTTTTTTTATTATATATTTCATTTCGTGCTTTTTAGTACTTGACCACGCATTTTTGTTAAAGCATCGTTATTATGAGACCTTTTTTCCTGTAAGTTCGGAGAAGACCATCTAGAGATTAATTCATCCGCCGTCTTGGAGTTGCCATCTTCAATTTGTTAATTTCAGCAGAAAATCAATGATCTTCGACTGAATTCATAATCTCTGACCCGAAAACCCCCATACACCAATTTTGAATAGAATCGGACCATAAACACAGAGATCATCGGCCATCTTGAAGCCGCCGTCATTTTATGAATTTTGAAGAAAAATTCATAATATTCGACCCTGAAAATCCGCAAATAGCAAATTTTAATCGAATCGGACCATAACCCTAAATCTCGTCCGCCATCTTGGAGCGCCATTTTGTTTTTTCCTCTAACAAAAATTCCATGAGCCGCTATTTCAATTTCATGAATATTGACAAAAAATTCATAATCTCCGACTCCGAAAACCTCCACATACAAATTCTGAATAGAATCGGACCATAATCACAAATGTCGGTAAATGCTCCAAAAATGGATTAAAAATTTTGTACCGGAAAGAATGACAGAATGAATGACAGAATGACATACGAACGAAGCAAGTTGAATAAAAGCTTGTAGAATACCTATACCATAGGTGTATGTCGGTTGCATACCCTTAAAAAAACAACTACTTCCCTGGCTGATGTCTCGGCGGACGTTGAATGATATCCTATGGATAAACGTGCAAAGTCCTACAAGGTACTTTGCAACCGTCGACGCATTCGCCAGGAAAGTAGTTGTTTTTTTATGGATATGCGACTAACATTCACCTGTTGTATAGGTTTTTGTAGTCAGCTGTCCTGAGCAATGAGACATTTTTCATTTTCAAAGAAATTATAGCTGGCTATCAAGAATTTTACAGATTTCTGTCTCTTACTGCAGATTTTTCTATCCTGGGATTCAGGATGATATTCGAAGTTGATAATGATTTAGTTGCAGTAGTTTTGTTAGCTCCATTCTGCTAATTCGATCACAGCAAATACTTGGTTTACACTCTGTATATAACTTGCAGACTAATTGAATTTGAATGACGAGGAACTCACTTCTTAGAATGAGGTCATTGTGAAAAATATTCACGAAGTTTATTCAGAATAAAAAAGAATAATTATAATATATCTTTTTTTTTTCCCAGAATAGACGGAAGATATAATGGCAGACTTACAGAATGGAGACACGCAATTAAGAGGAATTTGAATGATTGAAAGAAATACTTTTAATTAACGACCATGAGGCGGAAGAACTCACGAATTCTCACAATTAAAACTCTATAGAACCCTTCCAAGGGTATTATTTTCATCTGTGTTTGAAGACGAATATTTTCGTCAAAGCATTCGAATTAATCTCCAATTACTCTGTGGAATTAGGAAGTTGTTTTTTTGACGGGAAACATGAACCCCTTCACGGTTGCTCAGGTTTTCAGAGTCCTTTTGTGATGCCAAGAAAATGTTATTCAAATTAATTTTCTTTTCATCCGATTGTCATTGAGTACGATGATTGGCGAGTTTTCTTCTGCTATTTGGAATTCTCCAGTGTAACTTACAACGAGGCATCTATATTCTTTAATGTACCTTGCGTATCAATACCATAAGAAAATATACAGGGTGATTCAATAGTACTTTGACAAACTTCAGGAGGTGATTCCTCACAATATTCTAATATGAATTGCCCAAATGAATATATGTCCGGAAACGATTCGTTTTCAGGATACAGGGTGTTGAAGTTTTATTTTTATTTTCGTTTTTTTTAATTTAATTTAACTTTCGAAATACCGATCTTAATTGAACGAAAATTGGTTTCGAGAGGTTTTTTGAGGTGTCGAATCCGAACCTGATGTTATAATTGCTCTTACTCGTAGAGGGCGCCACCTTCACGTCTTTCTCTTTTTTGAAGATTCATAACTTTTTTGAGCGTACTTCTAGCACATTTTTCAGTAAAAAAATCAATTCCTCCATCATATCTACGTAAAAAAGCTACCCCTGTTACAAGTCGCTATAAGCAACCGTTTTCTATATATTTGGACTTCCAAGTCGATTATTTGATAATCGATGCGTGTTGAAGTTATTACCATTATTTTGCATTTTTCACAAGAATGCTTAGGAGATGAACTTGACGTTTGAGTTAGTAGTTTTGGTAATAACATATTATGTGAGAGTTCAACGTTTTGCTGTTTTGTTGAAGTTTCTATAAGTTTTTAAACATTAATTTAAAAAAAAATGATTATTTAATCAATAATTCTCATTTATCCGATGTGCATTTTATTTATGGCCTTGCGGATGGCAATGCGCGCGAAGCAAGACCTATTTACCAGGAGCGATTTCCTAATCGAGTACTGCCTTCAGCTCCAACATTTACCAGCCTCCACCGTCGTTTGGCAGAAACAGGTAGTTTTAAGAGGGCAGCTGATATTATTGGAAGACCACGAGCAGTTCGAACCCCAGAATTGAAAGAAGCTGTTTTGAACGCCCTCGAGGAGAATCCAGAAACAAGTACAAGAATAATTGCTGAAGCTCTCAATTCTACTCAGTCCACAGTTTGGAGATTTATCCACGATCAACAATCTTATCCATACCATATTCAAATGGTACAAGCTCTTTTGCCACGAGACTTTCCCCAATGCATTACTATGTGTCAGTAGTTTTTGAGAAAATGGGCTGGAAATCCTCAATTCTCAAGATATGTACTCTTCACGGTCGAGGCAAACTTCTCACGAAATGCTATCACAAACTTTCATAACAACCATGTATGAGCTCTGGAAAATCCGCACGCAGTTAGTGAAAGACATGATCAGTATCAATTTTCTGTGAATGTATGGGCGGCAATAATTGATAAATACTTGATAGGTCCTTTCTTTCTTCCGTTCCGACTGAAAGGCGCAACTTTTTAAGAAATGAATTGTCGGAACTACATTATAAATTCGTATCCGCATGTGGTTTATGCATGATGGGGCTCCGGCCCATTCTAGTGTTGTAGCCAGTGAATTCCTTAACACTGTCTATCCAAATTGATGGATCGGTATAGGTGTAGAAGAACCCAACCAGGCGTGGGCACCAAGGTCCCCAGATTTAAACCCGCTAGATTTTTAGTTTTGGGGACATTTGAAGTCACTAGTTTATAAAACTCCAGTAGCGATCAAGGAAGATCTAAGAAACCGAATAGTAGACGCCTGTGAAACAATAAGAAACACACCAATAATTTTTGAGCGGGTACGAGATTCAACGACTAGAAGACTGAATGCCTGTATCTTCGCTGAAGGCGGACACTTTGAACAATTCATTCGAATACAATTTAGTTTCCTTTATTTTATTTCAATCTACATATTAAAAATTTCTCGAAATAAAATGTTGATATTTCTTGCAAATTTTATTAAAACAAATACAGATTTTGCAGCCTTGATACAAAAATTACTATTTCAAACGAGTAAAATGAATAGAATAGGTGGCGCCCCCTACAAAAAAACAAAACTACCTACTTAAACGTCAAATTCCTAAGCATTCTTGTGAAAAAAGCAAAATAATTGTAATAACTTCAACACGCATCGATTATCATATAATCGACTTGAAATTTTCAAGTCCAAATATCTAGAAAACGGTTGCTCATAGCGACTTGTAACACGGGTAGCTTTTTTACGTAGATATGATAGAGGAATTGTTTTTTTCACTGAAAAATGTGCTAGAAGTACGCTAAAAAAAGTTATGAATCTTCAAAAATGGGAAAGACGTTTAGGTGGCGCCTCCTACGAGGAAGATGAATGATAACGTCAGGATCGAATTTGACACCTCAAAAAACCCCTCAATACCAATTTTCGTTCAATTAAAGTGAGTATTTCGAAAGTTATTAAAAAAAACGAAAATAAAAATAAAACTTTAACACTCTGTATCTTGGAAACGAAGCGTTTCCAGACATATATTTATTGGGACAATTCATATTAGAATATCGTGAGGAATCACCTCCTGAAGTTTGTCAAAATACTTTTGAACCACCATGTATAGTTATATAGTTGATCATATTCATTTTCGTTTGATACTTATGGCTGACAATAATTTTGAAATCACTGTTCACATTGAATTTACCATCCACATAAAGTGTAGCAAAAATGATTAATAAAATCTATCCACCTTTTTTATCAGAAAGCAAACTATCAAAGGGTGAATTGTACTGTCGGATCATATGTGGTCCTGATATTACCATATTCTGATTGACTTCTGTTCTGATGAAATATATTATGATATTCACACGGTAAGAAGTACGTTTTGGAAGTATGTGTGATATCCAATTGTTCGATCTAGTGTAACGAAGCATTTTTTCTATGCTCCGTTACTAATAACGGCTAACCAAAAGTTGGAAGTAACTTTGATACGACCCTGCCTATTTGGGGTTCAATATTAATTATGGTCTGGCAACAAAATAATGCCCAGTTTAAAAAAATAAGTGTAAATACCCAAAGCTACTGGAAGGATCACAAAACCGAGCAAAAGAAAGTGCTGATGCACCGTACAAAAAGACTGAAATACTTTTGAACTGTTTTTACTCTGAGGGTAGGAAAAAGAAGATTCGTATGAGTAAAAACATAGTATGCTTTTTCATAAGGGGACACAAAGAGCGTCTTTCTTAATACGGTTTGTGTCCGATATTTCTTTCAAATCTGGTGGATATACAAGCCAAGATTTAATAAGGATGGCTCTCTTTTCCTCCAGTCCGAGACCAAGTGTTCTAAATTTTTCTGGGAGTCGTGACCGCCAAAAAAGGTAGTTTTCCGTGAAGCATAAGCATTCGTGCAAAAGTTTTGTTTAAGTAGTGAGGTAAAAGTGAAACATTCTGTAAAAACCGTTGCTAATATGTTAATTTGCTTATGTCATTGAGGTACCTTTATAACCATATTTCCAGGGCCGGATTAAAAGGTGTGGAGGCCTTGGGGCAACAAAGGAGTGGAGGCCCCTAATTATTTTTCAAACAAGATTTTTTTTTTATTTATTGCGGAACCAATCAAATTATTTCGACACAAGCATATGTAGGTATAATAAAATACAAGAAATAAATTAAATTACAGCGTGAACAAATGGATTCTTGCGAGCTTTTTCCGACGGAAAATCATTGATGATTTCGGTCAAATCCAGCATCCGGAGAAAATCATTCTCAATGCTAAGAAGCGATAACTTTGATGGGCGGCTTTGTCTCATCGTAATTCGCCTATTTTTTACATTTTTCATTTTGGAAAATGAGCGCTTTTCAGTGCAATTTGACATCATCACATTCTCAGTTGTAATATCACAAGAGAGTGAAAATAATTCGACAGATTTTAGAAAACTTGTTGCCAGGCAATAGACAAGAGAGACCAACTAGCTCGAGTGGCTATTGCCAACAAGTTTGAGAAAGAAATCTAGATAATTATTTTCTACTATATCGAACTCTCGTATGGTATTCTTTAGATTATTTTCTGATGTTACGATCATAAACACATTTCCTTGCAAAATTATATAATGTACTAAACCGGTTTTGATTCATTCATTTTACACTTTTCATGCGAATTGATGACAGATATCAAATTAAAAATATAGGTTGTCAGACAGTAAAAACAAAATACCTCAAATTATTCCCGCGACAATTTTCTAGGTAGAATATTCCCACTATTGATTGGCCAAAACGTATATGAATTATTTGAATTGAACGTTTCCATTAGTTTCTAGCAAAGTCAAAAAATAATCACTGTAATTTCAATGTTTGAAAATGTAGCTCTGAAATTTTGGTTTTCAAGAATTTGATTGTAGAACATCCTAGATTAGTCTTTTTGATAGTCCTTTTTCAGAAGGATTTACATTTGTTGCGGAATGGCATCCTTCTCTTACACTCACACTTTCAGATTTCGGGGATTTCTCTGTTACAAGCGCGCCACTCAGCGGACACTTGTCAACGCCAATAAATAGGAAAAACAGGTATAGACGGCAAAGTGTTTGTAGAATCGGCAGAAAAATAGTCAACAGAATTTGAACTTTTGTTCTATTATGGAATACGCACAGGGCTCTTATAAATAATTTGATGCGATCATATGCATAAATTGAAATATTATTTTCTTTTGCTTATGATTATTGAATTTCATTGTGTATCTAGATCGCTTGTGTCATTCGAAAAATACATCGACAGAAAATCCTTCATTTAATAAAAAAAAATGTATATATTTTTTTAAATTCTATTGTTCTTGTTTTTACAGCTAATTTCGATACGATATAATATTTTGTATAATAGTATGATGTTTCACTTGGTGATTGTTTCTCGCATATACACATGATTCATCAGATCGAAGATTAATATTAACCATGGATTTTGACAAGAATACGAAACATGTTTTTGAATGTTTAAAACGAAAAATGAGAGGAAAAAGTGGGAGAACTGCTCTTTCGTTGTCAGATTTTTTATATATAATTTGGCAAATGCTTCGGTATTTGTTGGGAATTTTTACCTAAAAATTTATATTGTGGAGGCCCCTCTCTTGTGGAGGCCCCGGGGCTGCAGCCCCGTTTGCCCCCCTCTTAATCCGGCTCTGCATATTTCCCAGTTCTGCATATTTTTCCCCAATGTGTTTGATAGTTGTTTGAGTTTATCAGGCCTGATTGATTTTATTTCGTTCATTGTTAATATTTCATTCGGTACTGAAAGTACGATTCAGCTGTGCAAGTAATTTAACCGTACAGGTGTAAAATATTCCAGTACCGTGACTCTCACGATGAATCAAGTATATGTATTAGTTGTTATTTCGGATTGATTCATGTAGTGTAGTATTTTTTTCAGCAAAGGATAAATATTCAAAATTCCTATCACTACGATAGCAGGCTGTCTCCCCAATTGACCGTCGTAAATTGAATTATTTCATATTAGTTGACAATCCAACCGTACTCGGGAGAGTTGCCACCGGAATTTGTTTAATTTTCGACTCTGGTAGGTATTTAGATTCTAATAGAATTCATAGCGTCCTAGTAATTGATTGAATGAAATATTTAACTTGACATTTTGCATCTATTTCGCTGTTGTTGTGTTTCAATATCCTCTAGCAAGAGATCGATGAACCATTCAATCCTACAGCGCCCTGAGTTAGGTTCTGGGGTGTTATCGGAGGTAACATGGCAGTTTTTCTAGGTGCTTAAGTTATGAAGCATGGCCGAACGAGAGCAGTTGGTGCGCTAATGAATCAGATCACAAGATACAATTTTGTTTTGTTTTCCTCCAGATTCTTTCAGAGTAACGTTTTTCATCTTGAAATGACAATAAGACTGATATACAGTTATTAGGGCTTTTTAATGCAGAATAAATTTCATGAAGGTGGTTTTATAAAATCTTTGATTTTTTTTAAGTTAAAGCGATTGTGAATATACAGTGCTCGTCTAAAGTCCGTTCTCCCCCCTACTAATTTTTGAACCACCTGGTATATCGCAACGAAATTTGTAGGGCTTAAATAGGAGATAAAAACCTACTTTTTATGAAGAAATCACAGCTGAACGTTTCAAAATGGTGGCTGAGCACCATCTTCAATAAATTTTTTAAATAGTACACCCCGTATATTATTCTATTTTCGAAATCTGCTCATATTTCTCAACAGTTCTCTCGAATACACTTCACTCCTAAATTCAATTGTTTTCGAAATATTAACGTTTGAAAAGTGACATTTCGGTTTAAAATGAAGTATGGATTCTGGTCACTTCCGGTAAAACATTTTGCTAACTAAACGTTATTATTGATTTGTAGTTGAATCTCCTAATGAATTCGACTAATAAGAGGCGTAAAGAGAGTTTATTAAGGATATACAGTACCGCTTACCGGAAAATCTCGAAGCCTACGAATGTGTTCTGTAAATTCACAATCAAAACAAATAAGTTAGCTAAAAAATAAGAATTTATTTTTGAATAACACTTATATTTAACCCCAACAATTATTTCATCAAGTGTTCAATGTGACCCCCTCCTAAATCTTGACAATAAAGTGCCCTATTATAAATAGCTTCTCTCACGTTGATGAAAATCTCTTCATCTATTTCTTCACATGTATCTATTATTTGCGTTCTAACTCTTCTATTGTTTGGCATTCAGTGGCGTAGATTTCTGACTCCAGATACCCCCAAAGGAAAAAATCTAGAGGCGTAAGATCCGGAGATCTTGGTGGCCATTCTGTACTTCCCCTGCGACCTATCCATTGCCAGGTAAAGTTTGTATCGGGGAACTCTCTAGCCATGCGATCGAAATGGGGAGGTGCCCCATCCTGCTGAAATATGATTTTATGATTTTCAAACTCTCCCTGATTGTTTAATACAATTTGTCTTATTCGAGGTTCAATTTCAGTTTCTAAAAGATTTCTGTAAACTGTTTTAAGCTGGCTACGGGGTGTTGTGACTTAACACACCACACCTGTAATACCAGACATCCTTCGTTAGATTGGAAAAACAGTACTAAGAGCAATCGACTGTCTGAAGAGGGTCGATACTGAAACATAGGTTCTGGAGCGGCTCAGAACTAATTTCATTTCTCTCAAATACTGGAACATGGGTTGTTTATTCAGGAAATACTACCGTTCAGAAAGATTCGAACCAAACAATGATTAAACAAAATAATAATGCACTCATAAAATGTTAAGAATGTACATATATATTTAAATAAAATGTTTCACAATTATTTTCTGCAACACTTATACAACGAAAACGAATGTAGCTTATTGGCAGATGATTTTTGCAGTTGGCTACACAATAGAAATAATTTTACTAAAAGAACAATCTTGAAATTCAATTGCCACAATCGGCTAGAAATAATTCTCTTTTGAGATCTTTGTAATCTTGAAAACTATGGAGATACTTTAAGACAATACACATTTCATAGGTTGGGTTTTGCCATAAACATAAATACAGAAAAACAAACATTAGACTCACCCTGTTTCACACTTATTCACTGGAGTAGTTTTTAAACGGCAATTAGATTTGAATTTATTATTATTTCGTTTTCTCCCGCGTCAATCGGTTATTTTATTTTTTATTCGCCCAATATAGTAGTAATCGCTTAATACGGCTATGGTTTTTCTGAGAGATCGTGAACCATGGAATTGCGGACTCCCGTTGTATTATCTCTGTTCTGGAAGCGTTGACAAAAATAGACAATTTGTGGAAAACTATACTGTTCACTCGTGTTTTTACTAAGAGCTTCAATACTTGATTTGAATTGGCTGAGTTTTTATGTTTTCTGAAGTTCACTACACTGATTGGGAAACTCCCATTATTATTGTACGATACTGTAGTTCGACTAACTTTTTAACCTAACTTTTGAGAATGACATGTTTCTAGTTCACTGTTGAACATCGAATGAATTATTTTGATCTCGAACTCGCGCTTTTATATTCCGTTATCGAATCACGTGATAATTTGTCTAACGGCGACTAGTAATTATCATTATCTTCAACCAAAATTAATGGCTGTGTTTTTGGTCATTGCACGCATTGATGATTAATGGGTTGTTTTGTTTCTGTCATAGATAAAAATATATAAAACATAATTTTATGCCTTCTCGAGGAAAAGTTATATTTAATGGCTGTCATACGCGGTGAATTTATGAAGTCTAGACGTGTCGCTCAATTTATGACTTTGTTTTGGGGTTGTTATTTAAACTGATTTTCTTATCCCGCTGTGAATGTACCAAGTAGCAATCAATGATCTTTGTTTACTCTCCTAGATGAATTATTTATGCATCCGGTCTACAAGGGTTAATTCTTGATAATTATTTTTAAATGCATTTTAATTGTCTTCCAATAACAACGTATGGTTTTAACGAGCGTATGCTTATCAGTTGTTTCAGTCTAGCATGTGGTCCCTATTGACCTTTACTATTTATCAAGTTTTCATTCAAGAATGTTACGTTGTTTTGCATCGAATAAAGTTTTTCTGTAATTACGTGGCTTAACAAAACAACTCCTCTAAGATTGCCTCTGATGAAAATCGGTCCAACAACGCGATTGCCCAAAATCCCCGCCCAACAAACATAAACCTTTTTAGGAAACTGGGTATGTCCCTCTCTAAAAATATGCGGATTAGTATCGCTCCAGTATCGTACATTCTGTTTGTTGACTTTTCCATTAAGAAAAAACGTGCATTCGTCTGCGAAACATACACGTTTCAGGAAGCCCCGTTCTCTTTCAATTGTTCTTGTTAACCACTCACAAAATTCAACCCTCCGATCTGGATCATCCTCCGTGAGAGCATGCAGGATTTTCATTTTATAGGGATAAAACTTTTCTTTTTTTAGGACTCTATGGACACTTTTTGAACTTACCATTTCAACAACAATTTCTACCTTTTTTTCTTCTGAAAGAGGTGGTCTTCGTGATCTTGGAGCATCTTCCATTCTCGGGAAATCTATCCTTAAACATACGGGATTGCAGATACCAAATTTGTAATTACTGTAGCACCTCAAAATGATATTTGCCCCCAGGACTACTAGATGATAATTTCTTCCAGCCTCTCCAAATATCAAAACTGCTTCAAATTTATCGTCTAAACTACGAGCCAAGATCACACTTTTCATAGAAGGATTTAGGCGCTCAACTGACTATTTGGCGGTTAGCAGTTCAGTTTGATAGTAAACAAGAAGTTACCGCGACGACGATTTTTTTCAATGCAAACTTGATTCAAAGCAACATTAGTGTTTTTGGTTGGGTTTAAAATGACCAAAAGGTCACTTCTCAAACCTTGATATTTCTAAAAAAATTTAATTTAGGAGTAAAGTGTACTAGAGAAAACTGTTGAGAATTATGAGAAGATTTCTAAAATTGAATATTTCTATTCTATTTAAAAACATTATTGAAGATGGCGCTCAGCCGCCATTTTGAAACTTTTCACTGTGATTTTTCCATGAAAAAGTAGGTTTTTACCTCCTATTTGAGCCCTCCAAATTTCGTTGCGATATACCAGGTGGTTCAAAAATTAGTAGGGGGGAACGGACTTTAGACGAGCACTGTATAAAGGTAATACACGTTGATGTCTCGTACGCAGAATCCTAGCCATATACTGCTTCCTGTTGAGCTAGGGGTAGATCAGGAGTGTGATAACACCACAGTTTGGGCCCTGACAAAGGGCGGTTCGTGATATCAAAGTGGTTCCGTTTCCTCTCCGTGAAGCTCAAAGTAATATTTACGAGTAGCCCGTGAAGTTTTCTGGTTTTGAGACGAAAAGTGGGAATACGATTCCCACGAAGCCACCAGGGAAATCTGAACTTGGATTGTAAAAATAGGAAAATCGGTCTCCGGGGTAACAAGTGAGATATAGCTATCATCTCACAAAGGGATTGTGTAATTATATTTTGACAGAGGTGTTCTAGTTCATGTTCATTCTTAGAACTCATGAATTGATTAGTTTACGTTCATCTGTTCAATTTAGTGAATTGAATATATTTTTGAAGAACCTAGAATATATTTTTGAATAACCTAGTGTCATCAATTTAAATTTTGAAAATTGAATAAGTTGAAGTTTAAATAAAATTGTTACATTGTGGTTACACTTGGAATCTTCCATTGAAAGTACTTTTCTCTTTCAATGCATATAAACTGTAGAATCAGAACAGTGTTTAAGTTAGGATAGGAACAGGTCTATCTGACTGTCTCTGCAATGAAAAGCAACCGGAGTAATTGAAGCCTACAGACCTTTGGAGATTTCAAGTAAGCCAAAACACCTCCATCTGTTGCTACCCTTGGTAAGTGGAGTTTATAAACCACTTCAAAATATGGCGCCCGAGGGTAGAAGATGAGTTTTAAAAATTGTTAGAATCTTGACGTCATAAATAACGTGACGATTCTAGGGATAATAGTTAATATTCCCGACCCTAGGAAAAGGCGTTACACTAGTGTAATCACAATAGTTTCCACTATGGACAAACCCCATCCTTGAATTCTTCCACAAAACTCTGTTTTGGTCTAGTGTTGCATTTTTTTCTTGCAGGATAACCAATGTATGCGGATAAAAATCCTAGGTGACTGCTACTATTGCGTTTCTGGTCTGCCAGTCTCCCGACCAAATCACGCCTATAACTGTGTCAACATGGGTCTACAAATGATAGAAGCAATCAGGTGAGTGGAGGCAACCTCAAAAAATTAACTAGAAATTATAATAATTTGTACCTTTATGAGCTTTTTGAATAAGGAAATGATTAACAATATTCATAAACATGGGACTTGTGACAAAAATGGTCTCTTGGCAACGAAAAATCATCAAGAGAGGTAGTCTAAAAGAAGATAACCCAGTAGAAAATCATTTGAGAGTTTGATGAACCGTTTGGATCAAAGGAGAAACTCAATTGAACATGTAACTGAGTGTAATGGAAGCTCACACTATAACTTACACTGACAAAATCAAATATATGCATAGCTTCGCAGATCACTCAGAAGAAAAAACGAATTTTGAAACGGCAATTCAAGAGAATCAATACAAAAACCAGTCACAGCCTCATAGGACACCCTTGTACGTCTAGACAACCTTGTGGTCGTTTTTCCCTTGTTCTGGGAGTAATTTCATAAACTCCATCTTTCACATAACCCCGAAGAAATCCGATTTTTATAAGACTCTGGAGATTCGATAATATACATGGCATGCCATCTGGAAAAGTGAGTTTTGCTTCCCCATGTATACATGAAGCAACTTCAAAAATAATTTTGAAATATGTGGCTCGATTTTCCCCATTAACTCCCAACAGCGAATCTCTAAGCTAAGCTTTCGGATATACGGGAGAAATCTAACTTTCCAACACTAATTGGCCACCCGATATGTACTCAAGGAGAGTTGACCTCAAGAGGTACCCTGAGATATACCAAGAATATTGTTATATCATCAAACACTTGGTAATATGTATATTGTCGATTATAAATACACACATCGTTATATGAAAAACATATTTGCATACATAATTCATCATCAGTTCAAATTAGGGTTGCATAAAGCGGAGATTAAAATTAACGGAGTATCGATCGGGAAATGTATAATTTGAACTATATCACAGAACATATAAATTCATATTATTCAACATTATAATTGATGCTGCATTTCGGACAACTGAATATTCATTATTCCAACGATGATGATTCATGAAAACAAAAGTTTATAGTGGAACTATATTAGTTGGTGCAGACATTACCCAGGGGTGTGAACTGATCTGAATTACGAAATAGAATGGGTTAAAGAAGACTAATAAACAGTCCTTGTAGCTCTACAATGCTTTGTTGAAAACACTCGAAAGACATACTTTGCCAAAGAAATTAATTGACAATAATTCGAACTTCTATATTGGTGCCGTTATTTTATTTTTAGCCATGTATTATCGAATTTATACTAAGTCATTCAATTTAATTGCGCGTACTGATTGGTATGTCAATATTAATATACATATTTTACTTTCTAACGATCAAAGGAGAGAGAGAGAGGGGGGGAAATGAAGTTCAGCAAAACCTAGATAACACAACAATAAATAAAATAATTAATAAAAAACCTTTTTAAAGACAAGCTTTTATTCAAATGCACTTAAGAGAAATAAATTATTGCTTTGGATGTGTGACGTAGGTTATTCTGTGAGTTATAGATTCAAGAGCAAGCAAGCTTGTCTTCAAAAGGGTTTTTATCAATTATTTTATTTTGTGCTTTTTAGTAAGTACGCCTTAATCGATGCATTTTTGTTAAAGCATCGTTATTATAAGGCATTTTTTCTGTAAATTCTGAGTGATCTAGTTCTTCAATGGGGAGACCATCTAAATATTAACTTGGCAGCCATCCTGGAGCTGCCATCTTCAATTTATGATCTTCATCATACCAATTTTGAATAGTAAAGGTCCATTATCACAAACTTGTCCACCATCTTGGAGCCGCCATCTTTAATTCATGAATTTTGACAATTCATTCATAATCTCGGACCCCAAAAACCTCCACATACCAATTCTTAATAGAATCTGACCATAATCACAGAGATCGTCCGCCATCTTGAAGCCGTCATTTTGATTCAACGAATTTCGACAAAAATTCATAATTTTCGACCCCAAAAACCCCCCACATACCAATTTTGATTCAAATCTGACAAATATTACAAAATTCGTCCGCCATCTTGGAGCTGCCATCTTGAATTAAATTTTGAAAAAATTTATAATCTCCTATCCCAAAATCCTCCACATATCAATTTTGAATAGAATCTGACTATAATCACAGAGATCGTCCGACATCTTGGAGCCGTCATTTTGATTTTATGAATTTTGACAAAAAATTCCCAATTCTCAACCCCGAAAACCCCCACATACCAATTTTGAATAGATTCAGACCATAATTAAAAAACTCGTCAACCATCTCAAATTTATGAATTTTGACAAAAATCATAATCTTTGACCCCGAAAACCCCCACATACCAATTTTGAATCGAATTGTACAAAAATTACAAAATTCGTCCGCTATCTTGGAGCCTCCATCATAAATTTGTGAATTTTGATAAAAAAATCATAATCTCCGACCCCGAAAACCTCCACATACCAATTTTTAATCGAATCGGACAAAACTTACAAATCTCGTCCGCCCTCTTAGAGCAGCCATTTTGTATGGTCCTCTAACAAAAATTTCATAAATCATTGTCACGGTGATTCTGAGCACCTGCCGTATTTCACGATAATCGGACAACTAGAAGTGGGTCAGTTGGTACCACTGTCTCAGTTGACACCCTGGATGTCATAAATATTACACGACATGCGTCAGTGTCACAGTCATGTACAAGTGTCTAATTTGGAATTTAATTTCTGACCTGTCAGTTTGATTCCAACCACATGGTTGATGACATTTGAACAAATTTTATTGTATAATTTTTAACATATAAGTGTGGTAATGAACATTAGTCATTTCTCTGTTTTTACATTTCGCATTATTTAGTATCATAATGTCAAAAGACAATTTTTTACCGAACATCGTGTCATCCAATCTCACCTAAGTTGTAAGTATTATTAATTCACTGAATGATAATCTCTCATATGTGTAATATTTCAAATTGTAGTTCCCTGACGGAATAAAATTAATTCCGAGAGCTTGGACAAACTTACAACAGATCCATAGTGGTTTCAGTTAATTGACCTTTTCCCAACCAAACTCCAAGCTATAATAACCAGTGAGGTCACAAAACACTATAAGAACTTACAAGAGTTTTTCTTTTTGATATTGCTGCATTCCCCACTATAAAATAATTTATATATATATATATATATATATATATATATATATATATATATATATATATATATAAACACATCTGTTTCTTGTACCAAATTGTCATTATATCTTAGGTATTTCTATATGTATTTACTTTATACTTTTCCTTATTTGCTCTTCGTAACTTATGTTCAATGCCTTGTTTTGTTGAAGCTTGAGCATGGCCTTATACCCGGGTGGTCCACTTACGACTATCCACCCTCAATAACTCCCAGAAAAATTATTTTACAAAAAATCGCCGAGACACGTCGATTTTTGTTTGGAGGGGGACACCATTTGACGAGAAGAAGATATGTCATACTTCAATCCCCCACTCCCCAGATCAACCCCCTCTATAATTTCAATAGGGAATGAGGAACATCATTGTGAAGGTGATTCAATTTTGATACTAGCAGTGCAAATTTTTCTGAATTTGAAAAAGGCGTGCTCGAGATATTCGAGTTCAAATGGTACATTGGTGAATTGTAAGTAAATAAATTATACGACATAGATTATCAAACAATTATTCACAAAAGATGTTCAAAATGACTGCTATTAACTCCCAGACCCAGTAGTAGAGTCTATTTTCAAATGCCTTCTGCACCTTTGAAAGTGTTACCCTGGTAATTGCCTGGCATTCAGTTATAATTCTTCTTTCAAAATCGTTCACGTCAGTAGGTTGAGTTTTATAAATAACGGATTTCAAATGACCCCAAAGGAAAAAATCATTGGGTGCCAAGTCCGGCGAGCGTGCTAGCCATTCTATTGGACTTCGACAACCTATCCATTTGTTTGGAAAAGTTTGGGATAGCCATTCTCTTACCTGTAATAGGAAATGAGGTGGTGCCCCAGCTTGCTGAAAATAAACGTTATGTGCCAATAGATTTGGATTACCATCATCATCAAGGTCCGTGTTAACAGCATCCAAAATAAGTGGTTCAATCAGATGCTGCAGTATATCCAAATAAACCGCACCATTTAAATCACCTTGGATAAATATTGGGCCAATAATTTTATTACCCAGAATCCTTGCCCACACATTCAACTTTCGATGCCATTGTGTGTGGTCTTCTCTGAGTAGGTGGGGGTTGTTCTGACTCCAATAGTGAGAGTTGTGACTGTTTACTAACCCGTTCAAAAAAAAGGAACACTCATCACTGAAGCAAATATGCTTAATGAATCCGTGGTTCCTCTGTATCATTCTTGTTACATTTTCGCAAAATTCAGATCGTCTGTCGTAGTCATCCTCATACGGTTCATGGTGAAGATGCAACTTATACGGATGAAATTTGTGCAATTTTAGCACCCTCATCATGGAAGTTCTCGATATGCCTGTTATGCTACTGAGTTGCCGTGTAGACAAAGTTGGGTCAACTGCAACTTGTTTTAAAACTTCTATTTGATTGATTTCGTTTGTAACAGACGCCATCCTATTATTTTTTTTATTGGCGACTGATCCAGTCTCACGGAATTCCACCACAAGATCCAAGATATATCTAGAATGATAAAAAAATACCAAAACATCTTTCTATAACCATTTTTCCTAATACTCACTTGTGGGTTACGTTTCTGTTTTCGTGTCTCTCATTGAAGATCCGAGCTGTTGCTCGTGCACACTCATTTTGAGCAGCAAAAATAAAAATCATCTCAACTTTCTCGTCTTTTGTGTAAACCATCGCGATACAAGTAAAATTTTTGAGATACGTGGTCACTTTTCGATTCTACACTATCATCATTTCACAAAAAAATGGTTCGCAGAGATTAGTATTTCTTCTTTGACAATCATGTTGACAATAAAAAACTGAAACGTGTACTCGGTGAGCAAATAAAATGAGACAATCGCTGGATAATTACGACTGAACTGTACTACTGTCTGGGAGACAATAATGGAGATCATTCTGAACATTTGAACTTGAATATCTCGAGAACGCCTCATTCAAATTTAGAAAATTTTGCACTGCTAGTATCAGAATTGAATCACCTTCACAATGATGTATGACACGACCCTCATTCCCTATTAAAATTATAGAGGGGGTTGCTCTGGGGAGTAGAGGGTTGAAGTATAACATATCTTCTTCTCGTCAAATGGGTCCCCTTCCAAACAAAAATCGACATTTCTCGGCGATTTTTTGTAAAATAATTTTTCTGGGAGTTATTGAGTGTGGATAGTCGTTAGTGGACCATCCCGTATGAAGTACATAACATGTGAAATATGCTTAGAAAAATTGCTACTCAGGTATAGATAACACTTATTATGTATTTTGAGTTATTCTGTAATGGAAAGAACTTTATAGTTCCTCTTAACCTGGAAACCTGAATAAATAAATAAATGAATGAATACATTATACATAAATGGATCAAATCGGCCATTTACAGGTTATTAATGGTCGATTTCGGTGTAAGTTCAGTTGCATATATCACAATTATGCATTAAAAGATGAATTGAAGGTTGATATGGGTCATTAACGATCGATTTCGTGTAGATTGAACATACTCGTTAATACGCCTGAAAATGCCATTTATGTATTGATTTCCTCTTCACAGAAATGCTTTTGCGTCGATTTTTTTCTACAGATGAATGTTGCTCGGCAAACAAACAATTTCCCCAGTACATCAAGCATACTCTTGACCAATTCACCTTGTTCCAGGTTCGTAAGGGATGCCACAGGATTCAACGTCGATATGAGGATAGGAATCCACACGGGAAATGTCCTTTGCGGTGTGTTGGGTTTAAGGAAGTGGCAGTTCGACGTTTGGAGCGATGACGTTACGTTGGCTAACCACATGGAATCCGGTGGAATCGCTGGGTGAGTAGGGGTTTCTGATACCCTGGGACGATACAGAGTGTTTCGGGATCCGTGTGACGAATTTGTAGGTATCAATTGCGTTCACGTGTGAAAATGATGTAATTTTTTTACAATTGATGTTTATTGGAATCAGAGAACACAATAAGGAAACATCAACTCTGTAAAGTTCATGCAAGGTTTTGAAAATGTGTATTTCTATCATCAGGGAAATACAATAGAAGAAAACCAGTAGCAATCAATATTGAAGTGAGAAACAGTGCGCTTCTCACAACTTTGTTGAGGTTGGTTTCAATGATGTTCAACATATTCTTCTGACATTGTGATACAATAGTAAGAACGTAAATCATAGACGAAGTTCAAAGTTTCTGAAAGTTGTAAGTTGTTGTAACCTGCATATAGAGCTTGGAAAAGAAAAATGTCTTGAAATAATATATTCATTTAGAAAGATCACATTTAAACTAAGGAAAAATCCAGTATTTATATATAAATTCATATTACGTGAAAGTTTTATTCAAACGAGTATTGAACTCAATGAACCGAAAAATTATAAAAATAACACCATATATCTGTGCTGGGGACGAGAATATAATTATATACTACACGTGGGAAGCCATGAATTTAAAAAATATGGGTTCCTAAAAATAAATGTACAAAGAAAATCGTACCTTATTATGAACTCCAGTAAACTATGAGTTCATAAGAAAATAGATTACCTATTCATAATCGACCCTAAAAAAGAAGCGACACAGCTGCATCATAGTAGGAGAGACGGTGTAATTATATTTAAAAATAAAACAAAGCCAACTTGGTATGTTATAATTTTTTCTGCATGGGGGAATACGAGGATATATAAACCGTTTTGTAACAATGAGAGTCATTCCATTCGGTGTTCCTTTTAATTCAGTGTGTAACTTATGATGCGTATCGGCATCTTGAATTGAGTCAATTTGATCAGACCATGTTTTAATCAGATAGATGAAATTGTCTTATTGTACTTCAAGTTATATTCGGATACAAACAAGTCAAAATGTACCATTTATTAGGACTCACACTGATGATTTTATTCACCAGTTTATAAGAGGCCAATCAACTTCAACATCGTAGCTACAAAGAAAACGAGTCGAACTACATACACTGATATGTAGTTAGAAGAATTCATCCGAAATTCATCATTTGCTCCAGAAGTAAATAAATAATTAAATACTTGACGGGATTTTTGTAGATTAAACTAAAAACACTTGAATAAAAATATTTGCAAGATAACATACCGGAAATGATTTAAGTGAAGTGATCTTCGTACCAAGTGTATATATATATATATATATATATATATACAGGGTAAGACTACATATTTTTCTCTTTGATCGTATTGTGTACCAGGCTTTATATAATGAACATTTTTCCACAATTATACTCTACATTCCTCAAAGTTTAATTAATTAATCTGATGCATATTTCTTCATTACCTTAGATTTCGATGGTTTGCTTGTTCTAGAAAGATGTATACTATGATTTATACTATTCAATGGTCATAATTGAAAACTTTGCTATTATGTTTTCAAGTCCAGTGGTATATTAAAGTTGTTGTTTAAAGCAGAAAAACAATTACATTGATACATGCAAAATTTTAGAATATATTGATAAAGCACAAAAAGGAGTTATTCAAATATATTGCTACATTTGACTTTGTTACAATTGAATGATCGATTGAAAATACATTGTTTAGTGCCCCAAAATTATAGAACTGCGTACTTGATATGATATTAATTTCTGCTATGGTTTTATTGCAATTTTTATACTCATATTTCCTGGTGAAGATATATGAAATGGTTTTATAAGAACTCTTTGGATTTATGGATTTGTGTAATGGTTTTGATGATTGATGTTGATTATATCTTTTAAATTTACAACTATATTATTAATTCATTTTTTTTGATAAGTGAGATATGACTGAGTACATAGATTAAAACGAACCTCGATCATATACTGATTGAATTGCTTTAATAGGCCGCTCTTGGCGTGAATTCTCGTTGTCAATTTTTTTTAGTTGCACAACCCTCAGTATAGAACATATAAAGACTTTTTAAGACTCGCTGTTGTACTGCCAATTGTGTGAAAAAGATTTAGTATTGAGTAGAGTGAATCCAAATAATACAAGTATAGTTATACGGCGGTATTTGTTTAATTCTCATATTGGGTTTTCTAAAGTGTTTCTTTGGTAAAAGTAAATGTGAGGCTCGACAAACACTTGTTTTTTTAGGAGTGGTGTGTGAATTCATAACACTCTGTTTATAGCCAGGGTTTAACAATGATTGGTCAGATGTGGGGTATTTACTTCTCCCAGTGTCCCCAGTCATAATAAAGTAGCACAAAGTTTCTTACTTCAATATTAATTGCTATTAGTTTTCCCACGATTCTTCGCAGTCTTTCTGATTGACGACAAAATATTTTATTGTTCGCGCAGTTACTGCGAATTTTACACTTTCGGCTATGTGTTACAAACTGTACCAGATATTATCTTTATGGAATTGAATTCCGATACACGGTTTTTGAATTTTAAATCGATCAACACCGATAACTCTTCATATCAACATTGGATACACACTGTACTGTGTATCCGTTACCACAATTATTGTAGCAGATAAATAACAATACCGCAATGATTGCTTCCAAACTACTTACACTGAGCAAATATATCTGTAATGACCTGTGCTGCCACCTTGATGAGAATTCCTGGAGGGCCGTGAAATTACTTGTCAATTAAGCAAGTTGCACAGTTAACAATTCAACTGTGAACCGAATCGAGGGTTGACGAGTTAGGGCAGTTATTCGGGGGTGGAACTCATTAGTAGTTGGGGAATTTGATGTATGACACTTTAACCCTTAGATTGTACGGTTCATGAAATTGTTCGATGTGTGCTATAGAAACTGATGGGTAGAAGGCAAATCACTCCTTCAATATAATCGGTGATTTTATGAGGAGATAAGTTGTGTATGTTGCATTTTTGCGTCGAAACAGCAGAACTTCTTGAATTTTTAATGTAATGAAAAATAAATACATCGTAATTTGCTAGAAAATTCTCAACTAATTGAAACTTCCTGTTAATTAACTGAAATATTGAAATATTCTACCCCTTCTGAAACTATGGGATACTCGGCAATGGAACAATGAATTCAGATGGGATTGAGTACACATTCAGAACAATTGAATTATCATATCCACCAAGAACGATTGAACCTCTGAAGGTAAAAAATTTCTAGTCCACTGAAACTCGTGAAATAATAAAGCTTGTCAGGATCAAGAGTTACAAAGGGAAAGATATTTTTGATTGTTATATTTTAAGCCTTATATATTGACCGCTAGAAATTGTTAATTCAATCCTTGAAATTGATTCAGAGACATATTACACAGATTTAGAGCATTCAAACAAGAAATGCAATAGATTTGTCTTTACAATTAGTATACTTATACGAAAAATTTATATTTCCTTAAATAGTAGCAACAAGATTATGAATGATAACAATGATGTTCGTAATACGTTCACAAACTAACTTGCCATGCACAACTATGAATTATCTACAGAGCACGACTTCAATCCCACATATTACTGAATATGACGTTTCAGTCTTACTCATCCCAAAAAAACAAAAGCGGTTGTGGTTTTGTTAAATTGTCACCGAAACTTCTGAAATATGTAAGCAAGCACATGTTTTTCCCACTTACACATTTATGCAATATTTCCTTACAAAATGGTGTTACGACCTGCCATATACAGGGTGTTATGAAGTAACACACCACCTGCAACACCAATCTGTATTGAAATTTAATAGTGATAATAGAGATGTTGAGTCAACTTGGTTATTTATCAGTTTGTATACAAATATGATATTTCTTCCAATAGTAAATCGTATTCGTAGTGATGAATGAGATGAGTGAGGTGTTTCTTGTAGAATAGGAATTTAAGAAATTTCTTTTGAACTGATTCAATGGCTGATATGTATTTGACGTGGCTAGGGTTCCACACTACATTACAATATTCAAGTTTGCTGCGAACTAAACAGTAGTAGATAGAGGAAATAGCCTTGAGATTTGAAAATTATTTACAATTACGTATTAAAAAACCCAGAGTTCTTCTAGCATTGTTTATTATTTTTTCAATTTGCTGATTAAACGTAAGTTTGGTATCACAGAGAACACCTAAGTCTTTGCATTCATTCACTCGTCTTAGGATACCATCACCGATTCTATAGTCATATATAACGGGAGAAACTTTTCTGGAATAGCTCATAATTTTGCATTTATCAACATTCAAATATAACTTATTCGCCGAGCACCAGTCCGATAAGAGATTTAAATCGTGCTGGAGACGAAAGCAATCGGTAGTGTCTGAGATTTCTGTATATATTTTCATATCATCAGCAAAAAGTAGTTTACTCGACTGAAAAGTAGTACATATTTCATCGATGAATATTAGGAATAGGAGTGGCCCTAAGTTCGATCCCTGTGGTACTCCTGAGTAAGCTACGAAATTGGAAGATTTCACACCTTCATATTCAAAAATAGTTGTCTATCGCTCAAGTAGGATTTCAATAGATGCTGAATCTTGGGCGAGAGACCAAAAGCTCCCAATTTTAACAATAGCTGATTGTGGGATACTCTATCAAACGCTTTACAGAAATCAGTATATACAACATCAATTTGGCGACGATTATCAAGGGAATTAGATATGAACTGCGTAAACGTGCAAAGGTTAGATACAGTGCTACGTGATTTCATAAAACCATGTTGGAAATCTGACAGGGATTTACTCACATGTATATAGATGAGATCGAAAAGAATAATTTCGAGTAATTTTGAGAAACCAGAAATTAAGGCTATTGGTCTATAGTTACGAATTACGATTTGAAGACAGGACAAATACGGGATTGTTTCCATATGGTGGGAGAAGTTTCAGTATTCAGGATGAGGTTATAAATAAAAAGTAGAGGCCTACATAGCACTTTCACCTGGGATTTAATTAGTCTAACAGGGACATTATCAGAACCGCACGTCAATTTGTTTTTTAGCTTTTTTGCCGCCGTTAGAATGAGTTCCTCGCTGATTTTATTAATATGTGAATAATGACTGGAACTGATAGAGCATTCGGGAATGGTACGTTCATTTGAGAGAGGAGACTCATGGACATATGCATTGCTGAAGTGTTCAGCAAAGGCGTTGACTATAGATTCGAATGATGTAAGCTTTTCATCATCGATGAACATAAGTCCAGGGATACGAGTTTTTTTTTTGGTGTTGATGAATGACCAAAACTCACGGGGATTACTAGTCATGCTATTTTCTGATTTTTTAATGAACTCTGAGTGAGCAAGGTCTATTTCAGTTTTAATGATACGCCGAAGTAAAAATTATATTCGCACTTTCTGTACATGTTGTGGTAGTGATTTTTTTTAAATATTATTGATAATGTTTTAAGTGAACCACGTTGGGTATTTGCGAGTATTATTAATTACTAAAGGGGTGCACTGACAAATTACACTTTGTAAGGTAGCATTGAACTCTTCACAAGCTATATCAACATCGGAGATAGATTCTAAATAATTCCAGTTCATTTCGCAAATTTTTTGGGAAAACTTTTGGATGTTAATTTTACGGAAATTGTAACGTTTAGCATCCGATATAAATACCTTCTCAGTTTCACAATCAATTTCCAAATTCACAGCAAGACTAGGGTGGTGGACATCAAGTTCAACCAACGGATCAGAGTCAAGTAGCACTTTGCAATCCATATTCTCGGGTGACATAACAAGATCTAAAATTCTACCATTTACATTTTCTATGAAATTGTTCTGTATTAATAGTCTACTCGACAAGTTGAAAATGGTCTAAAATAGAGATACTGCTCTTAAAATTATGTGTGATAACTCATTGGATCCAGAATAACGCCTAGAAAAATGTGCCGAAAGCGTGTATCAGCACATAAAAAATTGCAAAAGTTATAAACAATTGAAGATGAAAAAAAAATGGCATTTTGTTTTTTGCCAATAATTCATGAACTATTGATATTTAAGAAATTTCAAAGAAAGATTCTGAAAGAAGAGGAAATTTCCAATAAAAAAACTCTATCTCCATTATTTATAATTTTAATTTAACGCTGAAAATGGGTCTCCGAGCGACATTTTTAGGTTGCGCGCGCGGCGTCAAAAGCGAGTACAACACATTAATTAATTTATTTAAGGTCTTAAATATGTTTTTTTAAATTTAAAAAAATCATGGTGTATTTAGAACACTATGAATAATTTATTCCCGTTGGAAATTTTACTTAAGGTTAATTTTTCAACAAGTTAAACGATTGTTAACTAACAAAATTTTCTCGAACTTCTGTCTTAATTGTAAATGAAAAAAATGTTTAAATAATTGTCGTGAAATTTTTTTGCTTCGTAGAGCCTTTCTTATATACATACTCAACAAGATCAGGCCATAAAAGGTAAAAAAATAACCATACTTTGTTTATAATAATTTTTGTACTTGAACAAAAACAAAAAAATCCAAGTAATGTTGTTAAAAAAAATTTTTTTTCTCAATCATCATATTATCGTTTTTTTATTAATACAAGATATAAATTGATTTGCAAAAAAAAAATTCCCACCATTTGTTGATAATTTTTTTACAAACAAATTGATTATTTCAATATTTTTGAAATTTTTTTTTCCACAACTTCATTATATTACAAATATTATGATTTTTGAAAAACAAATGTTTTCTTAATAATAATTTTTAATTGTTTATAATCGTTTTTTATATTTATATTGTTTGAATAATTAGTTAAGAAAAATTTTTTTTTTTAAAATTTATTTTTTTTTTATTATATATTGTTATAAATAATTTTTTACTTTTTATATTTTTTTTCTGAATTTTCCAAAATTCACAAGAACAACCATATATAACAAAGTATAGAAAAAAAAAACCAATTTTTCATTGTACTTTAGGAATTGGAATTGGGAAAAATTGGGAATTCTTTTTTTCTATATTATGTTGTATATGGTTGTTTTTGTAAATTTTAGAAGTTTCAGAAAAAAATCTAACAAAGTTAAAAATTTGTTTATAACAAATTGGTAAGTTAATAAACAATGGGATTGTTGATAAAAAAAATTATTTTTTTACTCCATAGAGGACTGTCAATTATGATTTTTAGAAAAAAAAATCTCAACTAATTATTTAAACAATAGAAATATAAAACAATTATAAACAATTAAAAATTGTTATTAAGGAAAATTTTTTTTTTAAAAATCATAATATTTGTAATATACCTAATGAATTATGGAAAAATATTGAAATAATCAATTTGTTTATAAAAATTTTATCAACAAATGGCGGGTTTTTTTTTTTTACAAATCAATAATTTATTTATAAAAAACGATGATATATTTAAAAAAATTTTTTTTAAAAATTTTTGTTTTTTTTTTTTTTAATAAAAAATTATTATAAACAAACTATGAATATTTTTTCAACTTTTATGAAGTGATCTTGTTGAGTATGATATAAGAAAGGCTCAACGAAGCGAAAAAATTTTACGACAATTATTTGAACTTTTTTTTTCATTTACAATTAAGACAGAAGTTCGGTAAAAAAATTTATTAGTCAACAATCGTTTAACTTGTTGAAAAATAAACTTTTAGTGAAATTTCCAACGGGAATAAATTATTTATAGTGTTCCGAATACTCCATAATTTTTTCAAATGAAAAAAAAATAATACCTTAAATAAATTAATTAATGTGTCGTACTCGCTTTTGACGCCACGCGCGCAACCTAAAAATGTCACTCGGAGACCCATTTTCAGCGTTAAATTAAAATTATAAATAATGGAGATAAAGTTCCGGGAGCTGGGAGTTTTTTATTGGGAATTTTCTTTTCTTTCAGAATCTACTTCTTGAATTCCTTAAATATCAATGGTTTATGAAATATTGGCAAAAAATAAATGCCATTTTTTTTCATTTTCAATTGTTTATAACTTTTGCAATTTTGTATGTGCTAATACACGCTTTTGGCACATTTTTCTCTAGGCGTTATTCTGGATCCAATGAGCTATCACACATAATTTTAAGAGCAGTATCTCTATTTTAGACCATTTTCAACTTGTCGAGTAGACTATAATTTACAATAACTAATGAATGAGTTAAATTTGAGAATTAAATTAGATGATTCATTGGTTTCATAATATTGCTGTAATTCAGTAATATTGAAATCTCCTAAAACTATTGATTTATTGATACAATCCAAATTTTCCAGAAATTCAAACAATTCATAATCCGCAAGGGTAGTTCCTGGAGGAATATAAATTACTAGTATAAAAATTGGTGCGTTTTTAACGATTATTTTCACACATACGATATCAATAGACTGGAAGGGACAGTTTATTTGACAAAATTCTGATTCAGGAAAGTCACTATCCACAGCAAGAAGGACACCACCTCCTCTGGTACCATAAGATCTGTCTTTACGATATACCACATAGTTGTTGGGAAATAATTCGGAATTAAAGACACCGTCCCTTAACCAGCTTTCTGTAATAGCAATAATTTTGTGTTCACTTGCCAGAACACTTTTAAATAATTTGTGTGTTTTCGAATTGAGACCATTTCAATTTTGATAGTATATTGAGGTGGTCATATTACTGATTACATTTGGTGGGTTGGATGTCCAGACTGGTTTTTTTCAATCATGTAGAAGATATATGATCCTTCGGCGCCATTGTTGCGCAGGACATTCAGCTCGTTCCAGATTCGCTGATTATATTCTCTTTGATGTATGGTTAGATCCGGTTTTATTTGTATTTTTTCATACGCATTTATGTCTGATAATATTTTCCTCTGCTTCACCATCATCAAGGCATGGATCTTAGAGTTGAAACTTATTTTTATTGGACGATACTTGTTGACTTGTTGGCGTCCTAGGCGATTAATTCGGAAACTGTTCAGCATGGTCTGTATATCTACTAGCGATCTTATGAACATATCATCTAGACAAATTTTCTTTACCAATTCGTCGGCCAGGATTTTAATCTCAGTCTGTTGTTCTCGAGTTGGAGGCATCTTGAAATTACCTTCGTAATTGCTTACCTCATAACAATTTTACTATAAGGGGAGATACACAGCACCTCACTTGATATAATGCACCACTTAGCGATAATTACTAGCGATGAAATACTATGTATTTACGAAATTCGTGGATCGAGATCGCAAACGAACGCTACTTCGAACAACTTCACTTCACCAGTGTTACAAATATCCCGCCGTATGAGGGAATCATCGTATATGAATTTATCACCCGTCGTCTTTTAGGACTGTTGGTTTTAAATTTACGAACTATTAGTTGTCAGCGTACAAGGAATGTTCATATTTATGATGCGTTTTAATGGGTGGTGCTATCATATCAAATGATTTACGAGATCTTACTTCTTTGTCGGAAATCACCCTGCATTCCTTCCATCTAATTTAGTAGCGTTTGCCCGGAGATATGTATTTTGGACGAAGAGAAACAGTCATTCACCTCTTTGTGTCGCGTTCCTTCAGTCAAGGACATTACAATTTTTACGTTAAAACGACCTGGTTGATCCAGGGCGTCACAATGGCGTCTTTCCAGAACCGATGAAATAAGCTCCTGTTTATCCATTGCATTAAAAATGAGTAATGAAAAACTTTATTAAAAAAAAGTTGTTTTTCAAATGCGCCAAAAAGTAAAAAACATATGCTATGGATGTGTGACTTAGGTTATTCCGTGGGCTATAGATTCAAGAGCTTGTCGTGCAATGTTTTAAGTTCGAATAGAAAGCGACAAGCTTTTGGATCTATAACTCACGGAATAACCTACGTCACATATCCAAAGCAAGTATTTTCAACTTTTCAGTGCATTTGAATGAGAGCTTGTCTTTAAAAAGGTTTTTTAATAATTATTTTTAACGAAATTTTATTTAGTTTCACCTTTCCCGATGTTTGTAATGAAATCTTATAATAAATATCCTTTATACAACTGTCACTTCATACAACTGTCACTTTATGCAATGCATTACCAGTAAACATCAAAGAAAAACCTTTTAACAAAAAATTAAAGCGACGAAATACGGAACTGAAAAGTAAAAAATAAAATAAACCTTCGTAGTCTCAATGACTAAGCTCCTAAACTAATGTAAGTAACTAATTTCGAGTCGGCGCCAAACAAATCACATTTTGACGTTTCGATAATCTGAAATTGTCAGTTAGTCACTGAATACATCATTGAATTGATCGCATTGATGATAGAAATAACTTGAGAATGCCATCAGCTTATAACAGAAACGAATAAAAACTTTTTAACAAAAATTAAACCGACGAAAAAATCAACTGAAAAGCAAAAAATAAAATAAACCTTCTTAGTCTTAATGATAATTGAGCTCCTAAACAAATGTAACTAATTTTGATTCGGCGCCAAACAAACAATTATCGAAGATCATTATATTAGTTTGAAGAAGTAATTAACACGCCGCTATGCATCTCGCTTCCATCATTTTACGCTTTACCTAATTCCATTGCTAGTTTGTTTGGCGCCGACTCAAAATTAGTAACTCACATTAGTTTAGGAGCTCAATTATCATAAAGACTAAGAAGGTTCATTTTATTTTTTGCTTTTCAGTTTATTTTTTCCTCGGTTTCATTTTTTGTTGAAAAAAGTTTTTATTTTTCAATTTTTTTAGCTGAAATCTACTAATTACTACCTACTCAAGTTTTGATTACTTCCAAAATACTTTCTTTACCTAGCTTACTTCAACTATTAACTGTTAAATAATATGATTATCTAGATTGATTTGTTGAAAATATAAACAGGATGTTCATAAAATCAGATTCTTTTGAGTTAGGGCTTTTTCAGAATATCTATCAGATGTAGTTCAATGTCCAGCGTGGCTTTAGCCGGGAAGTAGTTGTTTTCTGTTAGACATTCACAAAAAATAACTTCATTTTAATCGTGGATTTTTCAATTCACAGAAAAATCTTTCTATCAATATTCAATTGAGAATGTTTTCCCTTTTCAACATGATTATCTACTTTAACTATTTATTGTTATATAATATAAACTAACCAGAACAACAAAAATAATTTATATTACAACAAATAGTAAGAGTATATAATGATATTATTTAACTGGTAGATTTCAACTACAAAAAATAAAAACTTTTTAACTAAAAATTAAACCGACGAAATACGGAACTGAAAAGTAAAAAATAAAATAGACCTTCTTAGTCTCAATAACTGAGCTCCTAAACTAATGTAAGTAACTAATTTTGAGTCGGCGTCAAACAAACAAGCAAATGAATTAGGTAAGGCGTAAAATGATGGCATCGAGTTGCGCGATGACATTCTGATTATTTTTTTGAAGTAATTCAATGATCTTCGTTGATTGTTCGTTTGGCGCCGACTCAAAATTAGTTTTTTTTTTGGGATTTTATTAAGATAAGAAATTTTTTTTTTTTTTTTGTTTTTTTTGTTTTTTTTTTTAAGTTTTCAATTTTCAATTTTTTGTGACTGAATTCTACTTATTACTACCTACTTGTTTTTTGATTATTTCCAAAATACTCACTTACCCACCTTACTTCAACTATTACCAGCTGAATAATATGATTATCTACTTTTACTATTTGTTGTAATATAAATTACTCTTGTTGTTCTGGTTAGTTTATTTCATCACACTGTATATAATTCCATCCTCTCATAGAATATAATGATTTTGACGGATGTAGGAGAACAAAATTAATGACAGTAGTGATCTGTCATTGTCAACTACATATGTGTGCCAATGTTCACAAGTGAAAAATCAATTATTCCCCATTTTTCTACCCCTGGATAATTACATTCGAAATCCAAATATGATCAACTATGAGGTATACCCCATCTAATAAAAGAAGAATCATCCAAATCGAAGAACCCAGTACAAAGTTATGCCTGATAGAATCGGTTAACGCACCGGAATTCAGAGGGTGGGTGATCAATATCCTTCATTTTGCTACCCTTAGAGGTGGATTTCACTCTTATATTCAAATGGGACCAACTTCGATGTACACCCTATCCACTGAAAAAAGAATTATCGGAATCGGACATCTCAGTAAAAAGTTATGCGTGGTCATACATAGAAAAAAAATACGCGTCGACTAGAGAACTTCCTCCTTTTTGGTTTCGTCGGTTGAAAAACCCTGTTACAAGGACTTCAAAAGGAGTGTCAAACATTTTTAATGGTGAAGTGCTTTTTCAATCTGGAAGAATACTTCTACAATAACTTGTAACAGACCTTTCAAACGTTTGTTTTGAAACATTTGACTTTTTCAATAATTTTAGTTTGTGTATTGTCCTTTTACATGATAATATTGGTATTTTAGATATATCATGAGTTTTGTATTCCGACTTGCCTTCTGTACAAAGCATGCTTCTCGATGCCAATAAATACTAACTTAGATTCCTGAAAGCAGTTTAATCCTGCCGTGGAACAAGATTCTAAGCCTCGAATCAAACAACACAGTGGTTGAAATCGCATTGTCCCGTCTAATGCTCGTTAAACACCCCAGCGCCACGGAAGACGGCTAATACACACATCTGGTATAATTGGCGTGTTTATTTACCCCATTCGGGTGGAAGCGTTAGAATCGAACAGAGCGACATCGAGTAATTCCCGTGTCACAATCAGGCTATATGTGCTATCTTCGAGTGTCGACTCTGCTGCTTGTCTGTCCGTTTTGTCCAATCGCTGGATTCGCCACCAGATGAACGGTCAAGGCGATACACGATTAATTAGGGCACAGGGTCCGACAAAAACCGAGTGGGACATTTATACAGTGCGCGTCAAAATTATGGAACAAATTCGATATTTCGCAAGCCATGTACTTTTGACAAAAATCCTGAAATAGGTCGATTTTTATTTTAAAATGCCGATTTTTTTATGTATATTCTAAAGGAGGTTATGTCACTGGTTTTGACATGGTGACGTAATCGGTAATTTTTTTAAATTGGAATAGATGTTTTGTGATACCTCATCTGAAAGGCCTTCCAATACTGCATTCAATGATAATGATTAATTAAATTTTTTTTGTACAGGGTGAAGAAAAATTAATATTTTATTTCAATAAGGGAATAACTTTATATCCAACAAAATAGAACAGTTAAATAAGATGTTCGAAATGCCATCCACCAGTCTCTTGACAATAAGCAAATCTACGGACACATTCCTCTTGCACATTACGAATAACTTCCGGAGTAATTCTGTTAATTTCGATCCTAATTCGATTTTTCAACTCTTGTAGATTTCGCGGCCTATCTACATAGACCTTCGATTTCAAATAACCCCACAAGAAAAAATTCAGGGGCGTAAGATCTGGAGATCTTGGGGGCCACTCTATCGGTCCGCGTCTACCAATCTACCTCCTAGGAAAACAGTTATTCAAAAACTCGCGAACATCACGTGCATAGTACGGGGGTGCACCATCTTGTTGCAACCAAATACTTTCATTTGGTGAGTTAGGATTGTTGGCGTTTGGAAAAATATCGGCAAGGCTAGGTATGAGTTTATTTCTTAAAAATTCCAAGTAACGCTCCCTGTGAGATTTCCTTCGAAAAAATACGGGCCAATAATCCTGTCGTTTATTATCCATGCCCAAACATTGACTTCCTGAGGGTATTGAGTATGCCCGTCCATCATCCAGTGAGGATTATCCCTACTCCAATATCTGCAATTCTGACGATTTACTGAACCATTTAGGCAAAACGTAGCCTCATCGGAAAACAGAATTTGATTTATAAAACGTGGATTGCGGTTACACAAATCCTGCATTATTTCACAGAACTCCACACGGCGATCGAGATCATCATCATTGAGTTGTTGATGTAGCTGTACTTTGTATGGATGGTACTTTTCTGCTTTTAGAATACGTAATACAGAACTTTGGGATATGTCAAGGTCTGCTGCAATTTGTCGTGAAGTATTGTGAGGATTATTCTCTATACCCAATAGAACATCAAGTTTCACGTTTTCTTCTATTTTAGGACGTCCAGCATTCGGAATATGTTTGACATGACCAGTTTCTCTAAATTTTTTCTCAATCTTACTGACTGTTGAACGACTGATAGGTCTATTTGGATACTTCGAATTGAACAAGTCGCATACCTCTTGCTGAGTTCTGGTTCATCTCCGCATCCAATAAAAATTAAAATTTCAATGCGTTGGGTTTCACTTAAAGTAGCCATAGTTTACTTTCAGAACCTTTTCACTTAGAATTTGAGAAGAATATTTGTTGATATTTCAACTGACATTTATTTGACACTAAATGCCTATTATGACATTAATTTGTAATTGTCTTTTGTTTCCATTTCAGACTAGGAAATAGCTAACGATTAATATTTGGAAAGGATCCATTGGTGTAGTAGAGCACTGACTCACTAGTCTGCCAGGGCAGTCTAAGGGATTAGGGGACTTTAACACGCTTCTATTATCTTCACTTGTAACTAAATAACTCACAATGTAATAAAATCTTGGAAGTAAATATTCACCCACTTTCAATCTTCCAAATAATCTGAAATTTGTCACACATATCAAGGACCGATGACAATACAAGAATTTCATAATCATAATGTAATAATAATAAAAATATATTTTTCCAAACGCCAACAATCCTAACTCACCAATTGAAAGTATTTGGTTGCAACAAGATGGTGCACCCCCGCACTATGCACGTGATGTTCGCGAGTTTTTGAATAACTGTTTTCCTAGGAGGTGGATTGGTAGGCGCGGACCGATAGAGTGGCCCCTAAAATCTCCAGATCTTACGCCCCTGGATTTTTTAATGTGGCGTTATTTGAAATCGAAGGTCTATGTAGATAGGCCGCAAAATCTACAAGAGTTGAAAAATCGAATTAGGATCGAAATTAACAGAATTACTCCGGAAGTTATTCGCAATGTGCAAGAGGAATGTGTCCGTAGATTTGCTTATTGTCAAGAGACTGGTGGATGGCATTTCGAACATCTTATTTAACTGTTCTATTTTGTTGGATAAATAAAGTTATTCTCTTATTGAAATAAAATATTAATTTTTGTCCACCCTGTGAAAAAATATCTAATTAATAATTATCATTGAATGCAGTATTGAAAGGCGTTTTAGATGAGGTATCACAAGACATCTATTCCAATTTAAAAATTACCATTACTTCACCAAGTCAAAACCAGTGACATAACCTCTTTAGAATATACATAAAAAAATCGGCATTTTAAAATAAAAATCGACCTACTTTAGGATTTTTGTCAAAAGTACATGGCTTGCAAAATATCGAATTTGTTCCATAATTTTGACGCGCACTGTATAGGACTACCCGTATCCCTAGAATTGACACGTTTCCAATAATTCATGGGTTAACAGATTTCTGTTCAAAGGGATTGGGTTTCAAAGAAAAAATAATTGAAGTAAATTTAAAAAATTAAAAAACCAAACTGCGTAAAAAGTGTACTTTGAAAAAGATGGAAACAAGATGACTAGCAAAGATTGTCATCTTCTTTAATTTAACAATGAAGATATATTATTGCCTCTGACTGCGTGAGATTGTTTACAGTATTATTACTGTCATGTTTTTATTCACAATATGGCTCTGGTTGTCGCCATATTGAATTTTGTCACAATATGGCGTCTGGTTGTCGCCATGTTGAATTTTTATTACTGTCTTTAGCGACACTCGCAAGATTAAGACAATTCGATTGACGTGAGAATCATCAAAATCGGCCGACGCGTTTGGTCTCTAAAGCGCCACAAAGGAACAAACATAAATACTGTTATGTTATACTAAAAGCTTTTCATTATTATTATTATGCTTACTAATATTTCCGCACCGCGTTGGGCGCTAAAATTGTTATGAAATGTTGATAGCTAATTATTTTCGCTCCGCGATGGGAAGCCAATTGTTATATTGTAATATGATAATAGCTAAGTGTTATGAAATAATAATTGCCAGCTAACGTTACTGTTTTCTCGCCACGTTGTTGCCAATTATTATTCTTTTTCTTACCACGACTAATCTCAGTTAGTACGCCTTCGCCTCAGGAGTCGGTACTGGCAATAGAGCCACTGCCTGTCTAGATGTCACTCGAACTATTCCAGTTCACTGTTTATAAGTGAGATTTTAGCATATCATTGTGGAAAATAAACCAGAAATTATCAAAAAACAATTATTTCCTTTATTCAAGAAAACTTATATTAACCTGGCCTACGATAGATAACTTATAACTATAAGCAATTGACAAATTTTCATAAAATAATGGAAAACAGTGATGGATATGTAAATTTTTTTTTTTTTTTATGTTCTGGTTCCCACGAAAAGGGATATCCTGTAATGTTCAGAGAACATCGTGGAACCTAGGGAAAGAAGGTAGGAGTTGGTGTTCTTCTTAAATTTCTGAAGGTTGTATGCCTCGGGGAACACCTCCCTAGGCAATGAGTTCCAAAGCCTCGCTGTTCGTTGGATGAACGAGTCTTTGGAAAGTGATGTTCTGCAGGTTTCCAAAGTGACCACGAAGGGGTGTGATGACTGAACTTGACGGGTTAATCTCGAAGAGACTGCCAAAGCAGGAACGATTGTTGATATTTCAGAAGAGCATCGCCCATGAAAATATCTATAAAATAGAGACAAATCGCCAACTTTTCACGCCGACAAATATGGGAACAGTATTCCAGGACAGGTCGGATCTGTGCCTTATAGATCATAAGCAGCTGACTGGGGTGAAATAGCTCTTGGCACGAAACAGAAAACCAAGTTTTGGGATGCACTTTGGCAATGGACCTCACGTGATTTTCCCAGGAAAGGTTATTGCTGATAGTAATACCAAGCATCGATATGGATGGCTTCAGTGGTATGGTTACTCCTGACAAAGTTATGTTAGGCACAGTGAGATCGGCTTTTCTAGAGAAAAGACATGCTTGTGTTTTGTTTGCATTGAATTCTACCAAGTTATTAGATCCCCATTCGAGAATTGTTGCCAAGTCCATATTTATATTATTAACATTTCTTCCTCGTTCATTTCTGGTTTCACGGGCTGATATAGGGGCCCTGGAAGAGAAAGCGGTATGGAGGGTACTATCATCGGCAAAGCTGTGTACTGGACATGAAGTTGCTTTCAACAGGTCGTTGATGTGAAGTAGAAATAGTGTTGGTGCGAGAATGGATCCTTGCGGAACACCAGCATTTATGAGTGGAGTGTCAGATGAAACTCCATCGACCACTTCATGGAGAGACCTGTTTGAGAGAAAACTAGCAAGCAGAGAACACAGCTGAGGGGGCAAGCCATAAGACGGAAGCTTGGCGAGGAGTCCCTGGTGCCAAACTCGATCGAACGCCTTGGAGATATCTAATGCCACAGCTAAAGTTTCTCCATGCTTTTCAATAGATAGCTGCCATATATGTGAGACGTAAGCGAGCAGGTCACCAGTTGATCTCTGATGGCGGAAGCCATATTGCCTATCGTTGACAATTCCTGAGTCTTCCAGATATTTCATGAGCTCGATGTTGAAGGCTTTTTCCATGTCCTTTGAAATAATAGATAGCAGTGCGATAGGTCTGTAGTTGCTAGGTAGGGCCTTTTTGCCTTTTTTAGGGACTGGCTGTACTCTTGCAATTTTCCAATTGGACGGAAATACCCCAAATTGTAAGAGTGGTTGAACAACTTGCAAAGAACAGGTGTTAGTTCGGGGCACATTTCTTGAGAACAATCGGCGGGATTCCGTCAGATCCACAGGCTTTGTTGGTGTTGAGACCCAGCAAAATCTTTCTGATAGTACGTTGGCGAAAGGTGATCTCGGCATGTGACTGTCAATAGGTGTAATGTTCGGGGTTGTATTTCCGATGGATCCAGAGTGGAATTTCCAGCAAATAGGTGCGCAAAGATATTGGCTTTTTCCTGGGCAGTTGTTGCTAGTGTTCCATCTTCTTTGGTTAGGGGAGGAAATGAGCTGGAAGTGAAATTTCTTCCCACAGCTTTGGCGAAAGACCAAAATGAACGGGATCCGTTAGGACATTCAGCAAGTTTTGATCTTATTTTGGCTTTGTGGGCATCTTTGAGCTTTCTATTGTCTCTTTACATATGCCTCTAGCTTCGACATATGCTGCTCTGGTCTCAGGGCCCGGATTTTTAGCCATCGATGGTATGCTGCCTGTTTGAAGCCACAGCTCTAGAGCAGTTTCTGTTAAACCAGGTCTTATCGGATGATGTTCTTCTTTCGGTATTCGGTATGTAAGTTTGCATCCCCAACATGATGATTTCAGAAATTGTCTCAGCACATCGTGTTGGATCTACTGAAGAGAAACAAACTCTCTTCCATGGAAACGCTGAGAAAAACATACGAAGACCTTCCCAGTCGGCCGAATTGTAATGCCACATGAGACGGGTGGTATTGTGCAGCCTCGATGGTAAATGGAAAGAGCATGTTGTGGAGATGAGGGTGTGGTCAGAGTTTCCAAGTGGGGCACAAACTTCTATTCTATACGGGTCAGGATTGGTGGTGAGGAAAGATCTAGTGTATTGGCAGACTGGTTGTTGACATCAGGGATGCGGGTTGGTAGCTCGACCAGTTGTTCTAGGCCATGAGTGATGGCGAAGGCCCGGCTTGACGACCTGCATCATCTGTTTTGTTAGAGAATTTGAGCCAGGCAGCGTTATGTACATTAAAAATCTCCCATGATTATGGTTTCAGCTGTTGGATGGTTCTCCTGAATGTAGTCCAGTTTGAGTGATAAAAACTCAAAGAGGTCGTTATATGAAGGTTCATTAGGTGATAGATAAAGGCAGCAGAGGAACTTAGTCAGTTTGGTATCAGATAGCTTGAACCACATCACATCAAAGTCTTTCGGTTCCAAACTCTTCACGCTGGCATGAAAGGTTAGCCTTGGCGTAAAGGAAAACCCACCTTTGAACCTGAATCGAGAATGGAGTTCGTAACCAGGACAAAGCATATGGACCTTGTTGGTGGACGAGTTTACTTGTGTTTCTGTTAGAGCCAGAATATCCGGTTTTTCCGTCTGTAGGTGATGGTGGACGTCATTGATGTTCTTGTTGAGTCCGCGGATGTTGCAAAAATTAATTTTTAATGTTGAGTCCCCTCGAGTTCCTCTCGCCCGGAAATCCGAATGGAGAGGTATTTTACTTCCGGAGTATTTTACTCTAGGAGACTTCATCATTATTACTATTGTTCATCATTATTACTATTACCTGAAAATAAAGAAGGAATTGGGGAAAAGGAAAGAGGGAGACCGGAAAGTATCGACCGAACACTGAAACATGGAATGGTCCATCTCACAGCACACAAAGTCGATATGGTGGTATTTCACCGGGCGATGAGACCATCTTCCACCTACGGTTATCCTTTTAGTCGCCTCTTACGACAGGCAGGATTTACCATGGGGCTATTCTAAAGCCGACCCCATACGACTCAAATAATATAACCTTACTTGTTTCTTTTGAGTTGGAAGAATTCTTTTATAGTTCAATACCAAATCATAGAGTTCTTCTGATATACGAGTTATTTTGTGTAGTGATTCAGTTTGTGATGTGCACTAAAAGAGTTTATACCTGGAACTGGAATGTCGCTGATGCAATACCTGGCATAATCTGAATTCCTGTTTCATCCACTCCTCTCAGGAACTCACCATTTCAAAAGGAACCATCCAAAATCCACGAAATCAGCTTGGACAAGTTTTCATGTGGAGAACCAAAAAAGGTTATCTTCTTTTATCCTTGTTTATTTTGTGTCGAGATTATTCAGAGGTTGTATTGGTTTTTTATTGTTGAAAAACTACCTTCTCATTAATAAAATCTTAAATTTCTTTCTTTCCAATTTTTGTACCTGGCTTCTTTTCAAAAATTTTTTCAATCTCCTCTCGTTTTGTTTTTTCATTCCCTGGATACCATTTCTGTTTTGTCCATTTTATTTGAATTTTCAAACTCGCGCACTTCCTTGTCGACCTTTCATTAATTTAGTGTTATTTGAGAAAACTTATGAACTAATATATTTTACATTTCTTATGAACTAAATACAATATTTGATGATAATTATCTTTGACGTTTCTTAGTTCTTACTTTTCCACAATTTCAAATCTTTTATCCCACCATCTCTGTTCCCTGATTGGCTATTGTCATCAAGAAGTTTCTTGTTCTCCCATTGGCTATTTTTAGTTAGATACAATTTCATATATTGTATGTTTCAAGCTTATAATTTTGTTGATCACATTTAATTCAGGATGATTTTGTAAATCTAGACTTTTTTGTTGTATTTTAAACAATTATAGGTTATAATCATTTTGACAATGTATGAAAATGATTGCATTATAGTATTGGCATATTTTCACCTATCAATATTATACAGAGGCTTCATAAAGGAAATAAAATCTCAAAAAAATGTAAAACAATTTCTCATGAACTACTAACTATTAGGTTTTTATTATTTTTGTGATTTTTTTAAGAAATTATTTCTTTTTCACCTTTAAAATATATTACTGGTCGCGCAGTCGTGTAAAAATTATTGTGATTTGACGAGACTGTTCTCCACATATTGGCCTCTACAATTACATTTTGACAATATTCCACCAATGTATTTCCTTATTTAGTCATCCAAAATTATGAATATTGATATGGTTAAAATAAACGAATAATAAAAAATGTGCAATGAAAAATTTGCCGTTGACAACGGAAAAGTGAATCGTGAGTAATAAAAAATAAAGTGGGTAATGAAAATGGGTCGTGGGGTCGTGAGTAATGAGAAATGAACTGCTGGTAAAGAACAAATTATCCGTAGTTGATGATCCAAGAGTAATGAATAATGAGGCATGGGAAATGAAAAATGAGCCTTGGGTAAAGAGAAAATGAGCAGTTATATATTGAAATGAGTCATGTGGAATAGAAAATAAGCCGTGGCTAATGAACGGAAGTAAAGAGTAATGGAAATGAGTCTCTTGTAAAAATAAAATGAGTCGTGAATAATGAAAAATTAGCAGCGGGTCAAAATTAGTTTAATAGGGAAGAAAATACGGGAAGTGAAAATAGTGTGAGTAATAAACAATTTTCAGTGAGTAATGAAAAAGGTTCGTAGGTAATGAAAAATGGCCTGCTGGTAAGAGAAAAATGATCCTAAGGTAATGATCCAAGAGTTATGGATACTGAGGCATGGATAATGGAAAAGGAGCCTTGGGTAAAGAGAAAATAAGTATTTGGAAAGGAAAATGAGTCCTGTGGAATGAAAAATGAGCCGTAAAATAAAATGAGTCTTGAGTAGTGAAAAATGAGGAGTGGGTAATATAAAATGAGCCGTTGGTAGTGATGGTTGTTCGGTGGGTAATAAAAATTGGCCAGGGGGCAATGAAAAATAGGTCGTAAGTAACAAAAAATGAGCAATGCCGTGGGCAGAGGAAAAATGAATCATAAATAATGGAAAAAATTCCAAAAAATGTTCCCCAAGAGTAATGAATACGAGGCATGGAAAATTAAAAATGAGCCGAGGGTGAAGGAAAAATGAGTTGTTAGAAATTGAAATGAGTCATGTTTGAAAGGAAGAAGTGAGTAATGAAAATGATTCACTTGTAAAAAGAAAATGAGTCGTGAATAATGAAAAATGAGATGTGGGTAATAAAAACTATCTGTTCGTAGTATTGAGGTGGGTAATAAAAACAGTGAACAATACAAATTTAGTCGTGGAATGAAAAATGAGGAATTAAAATTAGCCGTGATCAAAGAAAAATGAATCGTAAGTAATAAACAATTATCATTGAGTAATGAAAATGGTTCGTAAGTAATGAAAAATGACCTGCTGGTAAGAAGAAAATGATCCGTTGATAATGATGCAATAGTAATGGATACTGAGGCATGGATAATGGAAATGGAGCCGTGGGTAAAGAGAAAATAAGTACGTGGAAATGGAAAATGAGTTCTGTGGGATGAAAAATGAGCCGTAAAATGAAATGAGGAGTGGGTATTGAAAAATAAACCATTGGTAGTGGAAGTTGAGCCGTGGGAAATAAAAATGCAAGACCCCCACTGCGCGATCTTGTTCTGTCAGACCGGAAAAGGTTATAATCCCCCATAGATACAGTATCATCCCTCAGCCACGTTTCAGTTATTAGCACAATGTCATAGGACTGAACAGCATTTTTAAATTCTTGAAAGATCTCACATTCAAATGGCATAAATTAACAAAACTCAGTCGTAAACAAAAAAGGATAATACGGATAGAAAACAGTGGGTGATGAAAAGTATTTTAATTCCTACCGTTCTGAAGCAGTGCAGAGTCATAAACAGGAAAATTTCACAAAGTTCACAAAATTCACAAAATGTGCTGCCATTTGTCCCTTTCCTTCAAAAACTTGCACTGAAACCCTAGGATCTCAATGATTGCCAAATCCAGTCCGCCTGAAGGGTGTCGGTTTGGAAATTACAAAATAATTCGAGAATGTTCGCGAGAAATTAGCATAGCCCTGATTTCAGAATCGCAATTACTCGAATCTTCAATTTCAACTCCTCTATCGCCACGTTGCAAAGCTGGCTAATTACAAAATTCATTACCGGTTGAATACGATCAACAGCGACCTCTGATATCTAAATTAACCCGGCGCAGCGGTTGAAGCGACAACAATATTGGAAAAGCAGCGAGGCTTGACTTGGCGCTTTTGCAACTTTATTTCCGATTGACTGGGAGCCAGCTCGCTATTATTCTTCCGTTCATAGTTCATCGAAAACGGAAATGATTACCTTTCATACTGATGGTGTTGGAAATGTGACCTCCAAAGAGGAAACGAAAGGAAAAGCGCGATTATCTATCAGCGAGTTTGATTTCAAAGAGTTTGGTGTTGCGTAGGGTAATCTTTCCTTATACACGAATCACTCATTAGTAATTTGACACCGAAAATGGAAACTCAGTTCAAAGCATGAACACACTTCGAGGGATTGCAGATACGAATCCAGAAAAACATGCAAGAATGAACGATTTTCCACAAAAAGCTCCACCCAATTTCCTCTGATTTTGTGCATCTCATGGCTTCCACATATTTTGTAGAAAAGGTCCGACAATGAGGCACATTCTAAAAATATTTCTATTTTATAACAGAAATAAGATACACAAATCAAATCAAAATGTACTTTATTGTCGAAGATAAAATCTCATTGACAAAGAAATATAAGATATAAAAGTTACAGACCATTTGGCAACTTCAAAATTTTGGAGTGATAAAAGCAATCAGGAAGTAAAATTACAATACACTATATATTAAAATACCTGGTATATCGCAACGAAATTTGGAGGGGTTGAATAGGAGATAAAAACCAACTTTTTCATGGAAAAATCAGAGCTAAAAGTTTTAAAATGGCGGCTGCGCATCATCTTCAATATTTTAAAAAAAATGGAACACCCCGTATATTATTTCATTTTCGAAATCTGCTCATAATTCTCAACAGTTTTCTCTAATACACTTTACTTCTGAATTCAATTGTTTTCGAAATATTAACGTTTGAAAAGTGACATTCCGGTTTAAAATGAAGTATCGATTTTGGTCACTTCCGGTAAAACATTTTGCTAACTAAACGTTATTATTAATTTGTAGTTAAATCTCTTAATTAATTCGACTGATAAGAGGCGTGCAGAATATTTATTAAGGATAAACAGTATATATATATATATATTTAAAGTGCCCTATCATAAATAGGCTTCTCTCACGTTGATGAAAGACTGTTCATCTATTTCTTCACATGTATCCATTCATATTCATCACATTTGATAAAACTAACTGTTTCACATATTCTTTCGTAGAGAAGGATCAATGTTCCTCGATGCACAGAGTTAGTTCTACAGTATTTTGATACTATAAAGTAATTTGGTATATGTATAAAGAGGCTCACCCCCCTCTAACCAATGTTCAGTTAGCATAACAATATTTGGAAAATCTTGACTTTCTAAAAAATTGTTATGTACTGATTGAATATTTAACAGCATCATAGAAATACATTGTTCAGAGGATTTATCCCTAAAAAATCACAATTTACATCATTACTAGGTGTACGTGAGGTTGAATTATCATCATCATCATTGCCCCCATAGACTGAAAAGGTAGATTCATTCTGAGACGCTTATATAAGGATAGATCTATAGACTGTTATATAAGGATAGATCTATATCAACAGTTCTTAGATTTATGTGATGAATTGATCTGGACTGCATAATAAATTCTTCTACTGAATCAAGAATACAGCGTTTGCTTGAAATTTGATAGAAGTATTTCTGATTTTTTCATGTATTTGTTTATAGAGCTACTTAAAATTTTGTTTACAATGTTATCCTGTACCTGGAATGTCTCTGATATCATTGAAAGGTTTGTATACCCACTCACTGGAAGATTTTTCAATGCTTGTCCCAATTATTTCCTGTTGCTTTTGTTGTTTGTGCTAAACATTGCAATAACCTAGTCGTTTTATCCATAATGCACTGTTCTCTGGAATAAATCATTGGTGGCATCTGCTAGTTCTACTCTCGGGTTTATATATTCTTCAATTGAAAATTTTGATTCGTCTCAAATAGATTTTGATACTTTTGGAGAGTTCATCATATATTCATCACTCAATAATAAAATTTTCTTTTTGATACCGACGTATGTAATTTCATCACTAACACATAGCTTTCAGTTTTTTTATTTCATCTAATGATTCATTATTTCTTCATTTCCACAGTCATTTATCCCGTCTTCAATCGATGTATTGATGAGATCAGGAATTCCAATAGATTTATTTCCTTCGTTACATTTATCTCGGCACAGTTCTTTTTCAGACTTGTCTGGATTAACCAATCTTTTTTACTCTTCAACTGAGTTCTATTTTTTTTAACTGGCAACCCTCCATTTTTGTTACATTTTTCATTAGCCACAAGATTCTCTTTGGAGAACCGGCCCCAGAAATCGGGTCGATAAAAAGACCGGAAGGAACATTCACGACCTCTAGAAAAGAAACTTCAGAGCTTTTGATACAATATCACTTTCTTGGAAGTCTGACTCTGGATAATGATCGACCACCCATCTTTGAAGGCGCCAGGCGACCAAAAAAGAACGACTGGGAGGTTGCTAAGAAAGTTATCACTGAACTGTTGAATGGGCAATCAAATCATTTCAACCATTCAAATCTCCCGGAGAGGACGGTATCTTTCCAGCTCTGCTCCAAAACGGACTGGAATTACTTTTACCTATCCTCACTAAACTGTATAGAGCTAGTTTGGCGTGGAACTACATACCACCCAGTTGGCTGGCAGCAAGGGTGGTAAACATACCAGAAGTGGGTCGCACAGACCTACAACCCATGTCCGTTAGACCAATTAGCCTGTTTCTTCTGGAAAGACTTTAGAGGGACGGACATATCAGATGGGTCACTGAACAACCACCACTATGCCTACCAAACCGGCAAATCAACAGATTTAGCATTACATAACCTCGTTTGGAAAATCACCCAATCTCTGAAGTACAAAGAGATTGCTGTGGCCGTATTTCTTGATATAGAAGGAGCATTTGATAATGCAATGTCAGATTCTATAAGATCAGTTTTGGTTGAAAAAGGCATAGAACCAACCATCACCGGCTGGATCTAATATCCTCCAAAAATCGTTGAATGATGTACACAGTTGGTGCCAGAGGGAACATATGTCTGTCAACCCCAGCAAAACTGTGATAGTACCCTTCACCAGAAAAAGGAAACTTAAAGACCTAACCCCACTTTCTTTCAACGCCAAGGTCATTACATTTGCAGCGCTAGTGAAATACTAGGTATTATCCTGGATAAAAAGCTCACATGGAACTCTCACTTCATCAATATAGTGGCGAATATAAAAGTGTAACGAAAATGTGGGGGATCCATTTAAAAAAAACGAACTTAGTTATGTATCTTATTTGAGGACATCCTGTATATGAATAGAAATATTTTTAGAATGTGCCTCATTGTGGTACCTAGCGTTTGAAAGAATCAAGTCGATAGCTTGGATAGAAAAAAAAATATGGATCTTGCACGCACCCTTTGGCCACTCTGTATATAGCCCCATGATTATTGTTGTTTTTTTTCGAATGTACATCAATTCCTTGCATTATCCATATTTGTTCACCACTTTGATACCATAATACAAAATTTATTTTATATTTCGTAGTATAATAACCATCTGCAGAAAATATTCAGTTGGTAACTTCAGTATTTAAATCCGGTCTTAGTCTTTCTTGATGAAGAAAAAATGCATAGGTTACATACTTACATGCTTTATTCATGCATCAAGAGTGATATTGGTCAGACATAAATTTTATTTGAAGTGCCCCAAAATGAACATCGGGATTATATTGGAAATCGATTATTCATATTATCTAGGTTCTAAAATTCAGTGGTGTACATGGTGGAATATAATGAAAGGAAAATTGTTTCTTTGACAGGAAATCATATTGATATGACTTTTTCGATATAATTGTCAATATTCTGTTTTAAAAGAAGTTAAAGTGAGTTTATACAGAAAGTAAAATAAAATAAGAAATAAAATAAAGTAAAATAAGAAGTAATAATTTTCAGAGTGTTTATAGAGCTGAGTAAATTAATGTAAAAAGTAAGAAAGCTGTCAATCGAAATTTGGGATTTTATGTTGTTACCTCACACTTCGATGATGAATACTCGAAAATTTGGTCCCCGTTATTGTTTATTGAGTAAAATATAAGCCATTATTGACAACACTACCAATATTATAAAATCTAGTCATTCAAAGACAAAAAGAAATTTAAAAAAATGCCATTGAACACAGCGTTTGCCGGTTATGAAAACAAAAATATGATGACGACTGCTATTTATATCATGTCATGTATCATCCTATCTCGTCAATTTGTCTAAATTATTCAATATGTACATATGCCTAACAACTTGTCAAGTAAAATAAAAGATAAAAGTTAACCATCTTTTATTTCACTTCTTATTTTATATTACTTCTTATTTTATTTTATTTCTGTATAAACCTGTTATGGATGTTGTGTAGTTTCGACTTTTTAAATTACTTTATTTTATTTCTTATTTTATTTTACTTGCTGTATAAACTCACTATCAGCCTTTTTCAATGAAATATTAGATATGACAGTTTTTTATATGTCAATCAAAAATTGTGTACAGGTTTACTATACACCAAAAATAACAAAACAAAAAAGTTAGATAACATTTTACATTATTGAATATACTTCCACAAAATATGAACATTTGAAAACTGTCCTTAATTTTTTTTTAAACTAGAATTCTTTCTAGTACAAGCTTCGTTCGTATGTCATTCTTTCCGGTTCAAAATTTGTAATTCAATTTCGGAGCACTTGTCGACATCCGATTGAGCTGAAATTTGGCAGGTGTTCATAATTCCGGTAACAATGCATTATGAAATTTTTGTTAGAGAAAAAAACAAATTGGCGGCTACAAGATGGCAGACGAGTTTTGTGGTTATGGTACGATTCGGTTCAAAATTGGAAAATTCAAGATGGCGGCTCTAAGATGGCAGACAAGTTTTATGATTATGGTCCGATTCGATTCAAAATTGGTGAGTGGGGGATTTCGGGGTCGGAGATTATGAATTATTTGTCAAAATTTATAAATTCGAAATGGCGGCTCCAAAATGGATTCTATTCAAAAATTTTATGTGGGGGTTTTCTTAGTCAGAGATCATAAATTTTTTGTCAAAATTAATAAAATTGAAATGGTGGCTCATAGAATTTTTGTTATAGAAAAAACAAAATGGCGCTCCAAAATTGGCTGTGGGGATTTTACGGTCGAAGATTATGAATTTTTCTTCGAAACTCATGAAATCAAAATGGCGGTTCGAAGATGGCCGATGATCTCTGTGTTTATGGTCCGATTCTATTCAAAATTGGTATGTGTGGGTTTTCGGGGTCGGAGATTATGAATTGAGTCGAATATCATTGATTTTTAGATGAAATTCATAAATTGAAGATGGCAACTCCAAGATGGCGGATGAGTTAATCTTTAGATGGTCTCCTCATTGAAGGACTAGATAGCTCAGAACTTCCGGCTTCATAACAACGATGCTTTAACAAAAATGCATAAGGCATACTTAAGTACTGTATTGAAACTGACAACTTTGGGCGACAAGCTTTTGAATCTATAACTGACCGAATAACCTACGTCATACATTCAAAGCAATTATTTTTGACTTTGTAGTATATTTGAATAACAATGTTTTTTATTGATTATTTTCCAAAATTTTTGTAATGGACATGTAAGCAAAATCAAATATTACTAACGATGGTAATAAAAACATCTGACGATGAAGAGGAAAAGTCCCAGAAATGCACTCCATACTTCAATCTGGAATCCGTATGGGCAAAATATAATTTCAGAAATGGATCATCGTTGAATAGGAGTTGGAGATTTCTTGGGTTGTGTTAGAACTGACGGAAATAAAGGGAAGAAAGTCAATTCGTTTTTTCTTCTATATATTTCGTCAACATTTTTTTTTAAAAGAATCTCCTAGTAGTTTTCTAGCTGCTTTGTTCATATCAAAGGTCACACTTGCTTTTTCGTAAAGCCCAACAATATCGAATCAATAAAGTTGTCGGTAATCCAACCTTGACGATTCCGATGGCATGGTAATATAAAACTTCTTATCTGCAACCGAAGCACGCGATATACTCTTTCTCGTGGAATCGACTCGATCAAAAACCAATCATCGCGAATAAGCTTCACTCATGTTTGCCTGACATGTGATTTTTGTTGAGTTATTTATCGAACTTCCCGGAACATGCATGCAGAACATATTCCGATCTCCGTAAATCTCGAATTATTTATCGATCCCATCATCCCTGAAATTGTCTTGCATCCTCAGATACAGCCCCCTAGGGTTGTTAGGCCAGTCGATCATGGATTTCCTTTGAATAACGAATGACGAACTAAAGTGAGAATTCTGGATTGCATCACAGTCCATCGAATTGATCAGTAGATAGTTATTTTTCCGCAACTGGACTTTTTATGTATCTAGCACATCAAAGCATATTGACATACTATACAGAGTGGGCCATTGAAAACGAAACGGCGGCTCTATAGGTCGGCAGAACCGAATTATATTAAATCGCTCGGACACATCAACTACATTTTCGAGGAGGACATCGTTCGCGATGAAATTCGCCGAAATACATTCCATCCTTCGGAGCTGTGACCACCACCCCTAAATTTTTAAATGGCAACATATGGCAAGTGATACCTTATTTGAAAGGTATTTTCCTTCCCGGTATCAAACAACAAAAATAAATTAATTCTATCGATTCGTCTTCGAGATATAGGATTTGGGTTAAGTTCCATGCCGTGATTACGAATTGATAAAGGGTTTTGCTATTTCATGTAATTTATAGCATTCAACAGGGCCGGATTAAAAGGTGTGGAGGCCCTGGGGCAACAAAGGAGTGGAGGCCCCTAATTATTTTTCAAAAAAGTTTTTTTTTATTTCATTTATTGTGGAACAAATCAAATTATTTCGACACGAGCATATGTAGGTATAATAAAATACAAGAAATAAATTAAATTACAGCATAAACAAAGGGATTCTTGCGAGCTTTTTTTGACGAAAAATCATCGATGATTTCGGTCAAATCCAGCATCCGGAGAAAATCTAAGAAGCGATAACTTTGATAGGCGGCTTTGTCTCATCGTAATTCGCCTATTTTTTTCTTTTCGGAAAATGAGCGCTTTCCAGTGCAATTTGACATCATCACATTCTCAGTTGTAATATCACAAGAGAGTGAAAATAATTCGACAGATTTTCGAAAACTTGTTGCCAGGCAATAGACAAGAGAGACCAACTGGCTCGAGTGGCTATTGCCAACAAGTTTGAGAAAGAAATCTAGATAATTATTTTCTATATATCGAACTCTCGTGTGGTATTCTTTAGATTATTTTTTGATGTTACGATCATAAACACATTTCCTTGCAAAATTATATAATGTACTAAACCGGTTTTGATTCATTTCACACTTTTCATGCGAATTGATGACAGACGTCAAATTAAAAATATAGATTGTCAGACAATTGAATTAAAATACCTCAAATTATTCCCGCGACAATTTTCTAGGTAGAATATTCCCACTTGATTGGCCAAAACGTATATGAATTATTTGAATTGAACGTTTCCATTGGTTTCTAGCAATGTCAAAAAATAATCACTGTAATTTCAATGTTTGAGAATGTAGCTCTGAAATTTTGGTTTTTAAGAATTTGATAGTAGAACATCTTAGATAGATAGTCCTTTTCAGGAGGATTTACATTTGTTGCGGAATGTCATCTTTCTCTTAGACTCACACTTTCAGATTTCACCTGTCACTTGTCAACGCCAATAAATAGGAAAAACAGGTATAGACGGGCAAAGTGTTTGTAGAATCGGCAGAAAAATAGTCAATAGAATTTGAACTTTTGTTCTATTATGGAATGCGCACAGGGCTCTTATAAATAATTTGATGCAATCATATTCATAAATTGAAATATTATTTTCTATTGCTTATGATCATTGAATTTCATTGTGTATCTAGATCGCTTGTGTCATTCGAAGAATACATCGACAGAAAATCCTTCATTTAATAAAAAAAAAAAAATTTCATATTTTTTTTTAAATTCAATTGTCCTTGTTTTTACAGCTAATTTCGATACGATATAATATTTTGTATGATAGTATGATGTTTCACTTGGTGATTGTTCCTCGCATATACACATGATTCATCAGATCGAAGATTAATATTAACCATGGATTTTGACAAGAATACGGAACATGTTTTTGAATGTTTAAAACGAAAAATGAGAGGAAAAAGTGGGAGAACTGCTCTTTCGTTGTCAGATTTTTTATATATAATTTTGCATATCCTGCGGTATTTGTTAGGAAATTTTACCTAAAAATTTATATTGTGGAGGCCCCTCTCTTGTGGAGGCCTCGGGGCTGCAGCCCCGTTTTCCCCCCTCTTAATCCGGCTCTGGCATTCAAAGCGCTGTTTATCGTTCTACGGTAAAGTTGGAGGGTGGAACTTGACGAATTTAGAATCTAAAGATGTTTCCCTCCCATTTGACACCTCACATGCTATGCTAGGACTAAAACTGGAATTTTTATTTTTCAAATAGTTTTTCAAGTGCCTAAATGGTATAAGTACATCGAATCACGTTAGCTCGTTTGAAAACAAGCCGAATCGGAGGCATTGACGTTTTTGGTACACCCGGTATACAAAATTTATATTAATTTATGAATTTCATGGTAATTTGAGCCACTCTGTATATTTGATTTTTGTTTTTTCTTTCCAATGACCGTCAACCATGTTTTTTTATCTCCAATGAGAGGCGGTTATGTTTTTCCCTCCAACAGGCAGCCTCCTTTTCTCTCCGATGACAGGCGGTCATGTTTTTTCAGAATGACAGGCGGTCATGTTTTTTCTACAACGTCGACCATGGTTTCTCCTAATGACAAGTGACACAAAGCGGCCATGTTTTTTCCGATGACAGGCGACCATGTTTTTTCTCTAACCAATGAGACACCCTGTATATCATTATTTTACGATCCCACCTGAACACTCTTATCTCTGAAATCTTCCAATCATACATTTTTCCCCATTACCCAACGCCCTGTGGTGTTCAATATCCCAACGGTGTGTCTCAACGTCTCGAACGCGATCTCCCCCACCGCAGTGACCTCTAGAGTTCCCGCCGGGAACTCCAACGCTCTCTCTCTACCACAGGTATTGTATGTCTCTCTCTCTTACTCACGGTTTTCCCTATACTTATACTCTGAGCTGCTTAGGTACACTAGTGTGATTTCCCAACTTCAAGTTGCTATATCTCGAAAACGAATCGATAGAATTAATTTATTCTAGTTGTTTGATATTAAGAAGGAAAATACCTTTCAAATGAGGGTTCACTTGCCATATGTTGCCATTTGAAAATTATGGGGTGGCGGTCACAGCTCCGAGGGATGGAATGTATTTCGGGTGAATTTCATCAAATAATACAACTTTTAATGATACTTACAAACAAACGACCAGAGAATACCAACATGCAATTGAAACTACAAAGAAAAAATCTTTCAATAATTTCTTGAATAATTCTTCTAATAAAACAAGGGACAGCTGGAAACTTATTAATTTTGAAAGAAACGAACACTTCAGCAAAAATGTATCTGAAAGTTTATCAGCCGATCATCTCAACAACTATTTCTCGCAGGTCGCTAATATAATTATTAGACAGTTGCCTTCAAACGATGATAATTACTATTATGATGGATCAATTCCTGATTCGTTGAAGCCCAAAATGCCAGGCTCATTCTTCTTTGAACCTATATTCCCTCATGAGGTAGAAAGTGCTATTCACCAGTTGAAGTATACCTACTGCTTTGACATGTATGAACTTAACAGCAAAATGATCAAAGAAAATTCCTTTTTACTAATTGATCCACTCACTGATTTATTCAATCATGTATTGTGGATGGTATTTTTCCTGACGAGCTGAAACTCACCAAAGTTATACCTATTTTTAAAAAGGGCGATAGAGAAAACCCTGAGAACTGTAGGCCAATTTCTATTGTACCCTACATTGGTAAGATCTTTGAAATCATATTAAAGCAAAGGTTGAACAAATATTTTGAGAAACTATTGAGCAATAATCAATTTGGATCTCGTCAACAACGATCTACTACTCATGCAATAGCAAGGGTTGTGAGAGAGATGAACGAGGGCTTTGAACAGGGTAAACTAACAGGTGTAACTATATGTGACCTGAGCAAGGCTTTCGACTGTGTCTGTCACAATATCCTGGTGAATAAGCTCTGTCAATATGGAGTAAGAGTATCTTTAAAACTAATTGAGTCTTATCTCCAGAATAGGAGTCAATGTGTTACTATCAATGAAACAACCTCCCAGCTTAATCTGGTTGAAACAGGCGTACCCCAAGGCTCGGTTCTGGGGCCACTTCTATTCATAATTTATACCAATGATTTTTTTTGTCATATGTTGCCTCATTTAAGTATTGCTTTTGCTGATGATAGCTCTCTTATAAGCTCTGAAAACAGTTATGGGTCGCTATTAAATTCGATGGAATCAGCTGAAAACCTCGCCCAAGTATGGTTTACAGTAGGTGACCATGCTAAACTTTTAGGATTAACTATTGACGGTAGTTTATGCTGGGAACCACACATCGAAAATACCTGTTCCAAATTGAGTACTCGCAATTTTCTTCTGAGAAAACTGAAATCGTTTGTTGATAAAAATACCCTTCTTTCAGCGTACTTTGCTCTTATCCAATCATATATCAGCTATGGATTGACCCTTTGGGGAAATTCCTCTCACTCTGAAAAAGTGTTTAAAATTCAAAAGCAATCCATTAGAATAATCTGTGGTTCGGGTTATAGGGATTCCTGTCGGCCATTATTCTGCCAACTCAGTTTTATGCCTCTACAAACTCTGTTCATTTATCAGACTTTGCTCGAGATTCATGAAAATGAAAAAAAACTCCTGACTAACTCAAATTACCATGACTATAATACACGCAACGCGAATCTGATCAGGTCTCAAATATTTAAATACAATAAGTCTCTCAAAAACTCAATGAATGTTGATCTTTACAATATACTTCCTACCACACGAAGAAACATAAACCAAGCTGAGTTTAAAAACTCTATCAAAGTGATACTGCAGAAAAAGTGTTATTACACTATCGCTGAGTACATGGCTGACCCACCCGGGATGTGATTTGATCCAACTATCTCAACACCATACTATGTGTATGGTATATCGTAATGTCTACATATGTGTACACGCATTATTTTATTTTTATTGTTATTGTATTTCAATTGTGAATTTGTATATTATTACTTTCTGTATTTATTTACTTGCTACCTGACTTGCAACATATGTTTTTTAACATTACGTAGGTAAATAAAGATCTATCTATCTATTATGGTTAAGTGATAATATTGACTGAATTGCATTTTTACCACTTGACGGCTACTATTTCTTCATATTGAAAAACTTCATTCAATCTCTGATGAATGAATTTCAAAGCTTTAGATCATTCCAGATGTAGTTCAATGTTCAGCGTGGTTTTAGCCGAAAAACAAACTGATTCCTGATATTACAAAAATATAACTTAATTTTTATCGTAAACTTTATAATTTTCAGAAAAATCTATCTATTTAAATATCCAATTGATAATGTTTCCTTTTTGGACCGGTTATTAAATATTTATTAGGATTTTTTTTTTCATGTTCTGGTTCCCACGAAAAGGGATATCCTGTAATGTTCAGAGAACATCGTGGGAACCAAGGGAAAGAAGGTAGGAGTTGGTGTTCTTCTTAAATTTCTGGAGGTTGTATGCCTCGGGGAACACCTCCCTAGGCAATGAGTTCCAAAGCCTCGCTGTTCGTTGGATGAACGAGTCTTTGGAAAGTGATGTTCTGCAGGTCTCCAAAGTGACCACGAAGGGGTGTGATGACTGAACTTGACGGGTTAATCTCGAAGAGACTGCCAAAGCAGGAACGATTGTTGATATTTCAGAAGAGCATCGCCCATGAAAATATCTATAAAATAGAGACAAATCGCCAACTTTTCTACGGTGTTCCAGACAAGTGAGCGAGTTTGTAAGCGAGGCATCACCGACGAGACGAATTGCCCTTTTTTGGACAGAATCCAATAGCCTCAGGATATGTTTAGGTGCCGCGCTCCAAATATGGGAACAGTATTCCAGGACAGGTCGGATCTGTGCCTTATAGATCATAAGCAGCTGAGTGGGGGTGAAATAGCTCTTGGCACGAAACAAAAAACCAAGTTTTTGGGATGCACTTTTGGCAATGGACCTCACGTGATTTTCCCAGTAAAGATTATTGCTGATAGTAATACCAAGCATCGATATGGATGACTTCAGTGGTATGGTTACTCCTGACAAAGTTATGTTAGGCACAGTGAGATCGGCTTTTCTAGAGAAAAGACATGCTTGTGTTTTGTTTGCATTGAATTCTACCAAGTTATTAGATCCCCACTCGAGAATTGTTGCTAAGTCCATATTTATATTATTAACATTTCTTCCTCGTTCATTTCTGGTTTCACGGGCTGTTATAGAGGCCCTGGAAGAGAAAGCGGTATGGAGGGTACTATCGTCGGCAAAGCTGTGTACTGGACATGAAGTTGCTTTCAACATGTCGTTGATGTGAAGTAGAAATAGTGTTGGTGCGAGAATAGATCCTTGCGGAACACCAGCATTTATGAGTAGAGTGTCAGATGAAGCTCCATCGACCACTACATGGAGAGACCTGTTTAAGACGGAAGCTTGGCGAGGAGTCCCTGGTGCCAAACTCGATCGAACGCCTTGGAGATATCTAATGCCACAGCTAAAGTTTCTCAGACAGATCAGCTATTCTGTATATTGCGGAACAGTTTGACAAGTGTTTTGATGTAATACTCGAATTCTTTCGGTGTCTAATTCTGATTCCACAATAAATAGTAATCGGAAATGAGCACCTCTTACTGTACCTGACATTGGGGTACTAGGCACTCCCAAAAATCGTAACACGAAGAGTGGTAACCATCGAAGCATTTGAAAATGTATCAAACCACTGACCAGAAGCCGTTTGTATAAGAGTCGCACTCAAAGCATCACAAAAAAATGTTTTCCAGTGAAAGTATATCCGTTAGCCCTTTTTCTTTCCTTTCCCGTCCGCTTTTTTATAGTCCAGGCGATAGTCTTATGGCCTGCTGGAACAAGTAGTGACTTATAATTCTGGAACTGGTAAACATTTTGAAGTTTTGTCTTTTTTCAATTCCAGACGAGTTCACATAACGAGGGCAACTCTTCACCAGCTAGGAAACCGGTTCGAGGTTGAGCCTGGAGAAGGAACAAGCAGAGAGGGTTATTTGGCAGATCACAAAATCGAAACTTTTCTCATAGTTCCTCCAAAGGTATGTTCAACTATAGTCGCATGGATTTCATATACCAGTGAACCTCATTTTATTATTCCGATATTTTAATAACAATTTCGGCAATTACAATAATATACAGCGACTTTCAAAAAGTTTGCACCATATAGGAAACTTTTTTATTATCCATTTGTCAGAAAATTTTATTCCTGATTAAAATTGGCGCATCACGAAAAACTTGCATAAAAGTTGTCAAAATTCTAAATTTCCAAACGGTGTACAGGGGATGACAAAAAATAGGAATTTTGATCAGGAGTAAACTACCCTTATTTTCGATATTATCAAAAGATTTATAGGGCGTTGGGTTGTTTAGTAAAATCATGAGAATATTGCTATTCTGGCTACCAGAAATTTGGCATACATGCTGACAAATATATGATAGACGAAAAACCATCGAGACACAGGCTGTGTCTGAAATATTGCGGCCGCCATTTTGGAAAATAATCGCCGAAAACTAGATTTCCGCCCAAGAACGGTACAACATATCGAAAAAGTTCAATATGATGAAATATAGAACGTGACAAGGCAGACATTTATCTGAAACATTTTTTTGTGAGACGAATAATAAAGTCAATAACTTGAATATGTTTAGTTGAAGTTTCTCTTTTTCTCAAGAAATTATTTCAAATTACAATATATATATACAGAGTGGCCACTTTTTTAATGGGATTGTATTGGTAACTTTTAAACCATAAGAGTTAGAAGGTCGGTCAAATGGAGAAAAAAATGCATTCATAGAAGCATTGTCAAGCAGTTCAAACAAATCGAGATTATCAGGGCCGGTTATTGAGATATCATAAGAAAAGTAAATTCTGTCATTTTGATTTTTCTATTTTTCCCACTTTATTTCGAATATTATCAAAAAATGTCACGGGAGTTTTTTATTTGACAGTAAATTACCCTCAATTTGACATTATCAGATTTTGTATCCAACGTTTCGTACGCTCTGGGCCACCCTCAACCTCATTTTTTTCAATACGGACCTGCATATTTTATGACACTTTTCGAAATAACTTTTAACGCTGAATTCAACGATATATCATACAGTGTCATTCAAAGTTGATTTTCAGGTGATTTTGACCCTTATCCAAATTTCTTTGGGGCGGATCTGTATTACATTAAGGTACCTTTAGTTTAATTAACAACATGCAATACATTTCGATGAGAAAATCAACTTACTCATCTCCAACTGAATGGAACGTAACAGAATCAAAGCAAGAAACAAGTAATAATTATTTACAAATTTCAAGAGGTGAAAAACCTAATTCATAATAATTGAACGAAACTATCATTTATTGAAAGAAAAATCAAATGATTATTCGAAAGTAAATGATGAACATTAATGAAGTGAGTGTTCGAAATGTCCACCATTTTGTAAAATGCACTTTGCGGTTCTGGAACCCATACTTCTTATACATTTGCTTATTTCGTTTCCTTGAATACCTTCCAATACATTCTCAATCTTCTCGCGAGGAATCATTATTGTTGGATTTGTCATTTGTTCCGTTGAAACAAATTACAGAATCGAACTTTATTTTGAGATCATTACGATATAATTTTTGCAAGGCTTGGTATTCAAATTTAAAATTAAAAGTAATTTCAATTTAACTTATTTGATATGGTAAGATACACAAATGAAGAGAAGAGAGATATGTACGAAGTGTACATAAAACTAGATAGAAATTCGTTCAAAGCACAACAGAGGTATGGTGAATTATATCCTGAAACAACAACACCAAATATTGAAATGTTTCGACGTTTATCTACAACGTTACTTGCACATAATTCATTCATCAAACCTAGAGGTCCTCATGTACGACGAAACGAGCCTATCAATGACATCAATGTTCTGGCCCAAATTCGAATGAATCCAGGAATAGGATCGAGAACTATGGCCAGTGAATGCAATTTATCAAAAAGTGCTGTTAATAAAATACTCAAGAGACACGGATACCATGACTATAAATACCAAGCCGTGCAAAAACTATATCGCAATGATCCTGAGAGAAGGTTGCAATTCTGTAATTTGTTTCAACGGAAGGTGCGGAATAACAACAATTTTGCGCACAATATCATTTGGGGAGACGAAACGACATTCACAAATTCTGGCGTGTTCAATCGAAGGAACAAACATTTTTATGCCACAAAAAATCCTCACTTAATTAATGAAGTTAGACATCAATATAGTTTTTCTTTGAACATATGGTGCGGTTTGTTGAATAATAAATTACTGGGACCTTATTTTATTGACGGCAACCTAACCGGAACAAAATATGTAGAAATTATAGAAGAAATGTTGGATGATCTTCCTATACGGTATCGGCGTAATAGTCCATGGTTCCAACAAGACGGATGTGGTCCACACAACTCAAGAATAGTCACAGACTATCTAAATCGAACTTTTCCCGATTCATGGATTGGAACAAGAGGTCCAGTAGCATGGCCTGCCAGATCTCCGGATTTGAATCCGCTGGATTTTTATTTATTGGGATATCTCAAAAATAAAATTTATGATACTACGAACCCGAGAATAGAGATTCTTCGCGAGAAGATTGAGAATGTATTGGATGGTATTCAAGGAGACGAAATAAGCAAATGTATAAGAAGTATGGGTTCCAGAACCGCAAAGTGCATTTCACAAAATGGTGGACATTTCGAACACTTACTTCATTAATGTTCATCATTTACTTTCGAATAATCATTTGATTTTTCTTTCATTAAATGATAGTTTCGTTTAATTATTATGAATTAGGTTTTTCATCTCTTGAAATTTGTAAATAATTATTACTTGTTTCTTTCTTTGATTCTGTTACGTTCCATTCAGTTGAAGATGAGTAAGTTGATTTCCTTATCGAAATGTATTGCATGTTGTTAATTAAACTAAAGGTACCTAAATGTAATACAGATCCGACCCAAGAAATTTGAATAAGGTTCAAAATCACCTGAAAATCAACTTTGAATGACATTGTTTGATATATCGTTGAATTCAGCGTTAAAAGTTATTTCGAAAAGTGTCATGAAATATGCAGGTCCGTATTGAAAAAAATGAGGTTACGAAACGTTGGATACGAAATCTGATTATGTCAAATTGGGGATAATTTACCGTCGAATAAAAAACTCCCGTGACATTTTTTGATAATATTCGAAATAAAGTGGGAAAAAAAGAAAAATCAAAATGACAGAATTTACTTTTTTTATGATATCTCAATAACCGCAACTTTTTCTCCATTTGACCGACCTTCTAACTCTTATGGTTTAAAAGTTACCAATACAATCCCCTTAAAAAAGTGGCCACTCTGTATATATATATATATATGGAAAGCATCAAATTATAGATAGTGACACCTATAATCTGTGTGGTGAAGCTTAGACCTGTTGTCGTGTAATTTTAATGACACGAAATTTAGTGCACATTAATAGGTCACCAACAGATGTCAGCATAAGCCAATCCACGACACCAATAGTCGTACTCCTATGGCGTTCAGAGTAACGCAAAACAAATAACGAGAGAAAGAGAAATTTGTTACGAATCCAAGAGAGCCCACCATCCGCCAACAGCTGTTTCATGGTTTCTCAATGATCAGGACGGCTTGTGGTCTCTTTCAAATTCGTATCAGATATCTCATAGTGCTAATACCTACCGGCAAGTACGAAAATGTGAAAAGCATCAAATTATAGATAGTGACACCTATAATCTGTGTGGTGAAGCTCAGACCTGTTGTCGTGGAATTTTAATGACACGAAATTTCGTAACGCAAAACAAATAACGAGAGAAAGAGATATTTGTTACGAATCCAAGAGAGCCCACCATCCGCCAACAGCTGTTTCATGGTTTCCCAATCATCAGGACGGCTTTCGGAAATTTCGTGTCATTAAAATTCCACGACAATAGGTCTAAGCTTCACCACACAGATTATAGGTGTCACTATCTATAATTTGATGCTTTCCACATTTTCGTACTTGCCGGTAGGTATTAGCACTATGAGATATTTGATACGAATTTGAAAGAGACCACAAGCCGTCCTGATGATTGAGAAACCATGAAACAGCTGTTGGCGGATGGTGGGCTCTCTTGGATTCGTAACAAATTTCTCTTTCCCTCTCTATATATATATATATATATATATATATATATATATATATATATATATATATATATATATATATATATATATATACATAGTGTGTCCAATTAAGTCGGCACCATATGAAAAACTTTTTTATTATTTGTTTTACGAAAAAAAGTTATTCCTGATTAAAAGTTCTGCATGGCCTAAAACCCAAAATGAAATAATCGGATATACATTTTTTGGATTTGTATACGAGCTTTGTCGAAAAATTTAAATTTTGCTCAAGAGTAAAGTACCTTTATTTTTTACAATATCGACAATCTTTATGAAGAAAAAAGTTGATCCCAATTGAAAACTACGGCCGGATAACCAATATTAGCCATCTCCCATGAAAAAAATATCTTTAATAATTTATTGTATTGATAAACATTTGATTTTTCAGTGCATTCTAGATAAAAAGCCGACGTGTAGACAAATTGATGATACACATAATTTGTAAGTGCATCCTAGAATAGATGTCGATTTGTAGACATAAATTATCGATGCTAATACAGAGAAAAGTTAGTAAAAATAAAACAATCTGTTTTTTATGGAAGATAGATAATATTGGATATCTGACTGTAGTTTTCAATTAGAATCAACTTTTCTCATTGAAGGTTGTCGATATTGTAAAAAATAAAGGTACTTTACTCCTGAGCAAAATTAACATTTTTTGACAAACCTCGTATACAAATGCAAAAAATGGATATCTTATTATTGCATTTGAGGTAAAACAAATGATAAAAAAGTTTTCCATATGGTGTTGACTTAATTGGACACACTGTATATATATATATATATATATATATATATATTATGTTATGAAAAACCAGTTATATATATTAAAAGAAAAAAAAACCACAAAAAGAATAATTACTAAATAGCTATTAGTTTCAAGAGATTGTTTTTACATAATTTTTGAAGTTCTATTTCCTTTATTAAGCCTCTGTATAATATGAATAGAGAAAAATATTCAAATACTATAATACAATCAATTTCATACACTGTCATAATGATTACAAACCATAATTGTTCAAAAGACAACAAAAAAGTCTAAACTTACAAAATCATCCTGAATAAAATGTGATCCACAAAATTATAAGCTTGAAACATACAGTATATGAAATTGTATCTAACTAAAAGTAGCCAATGGGAGAACAGCAAACTTCTTGATGACAATAGCCAATCAGGGAACAGTATGGTCAAATGTAAGATTTGAAATTGTGAGAAAATAAAGAGAAAGTGTCAGAGACAATTATCACTGAAATTGTATATGTTTATAAGAAAGGAAAAATAGTTTATTATAAGTTTTGAAAATAACCCCAAACAGTGAAAATGTGACAATATAGTGCGCGAATTCAAAAATTCAAATCGAAAGGAATGAGAAAAAAATGGTATCCTGGAAACGAAAAACAAAGCCACGGGGAGACTGAAAAGAATTTGAAAACGAATGCCACGTTTTGTTGGGAGAGAAAGAAAAATTCAATAATTCCAACATTATAAGCAGAAAACCAACATTACCTTATTTGTACACCGTATACAAATATTCCAAAGCTGATTCCTGAATTTGTATGGTTCCTTCGTTTTGGTATTGGAGTTCCTGAGAGTGGAGTGAAAGAGAATCCAAATCTGGGTGTATATTGAACAGCGACCGTTCCAGCGACAGGTATAAACTTTCCTAGTGCACATCACGAACTGAACAACTTCACTGAGAACTCATATCCCATCAGAAGAACTTTATTTCATTTGAATTCGAACTATTGAAGAAATTTTCACTTTCAAGGTAAAAGTGAGGTTGTGTATATTTTACCCATGAACTTTTCTCATGATTATCCATGAATATTTGTAGATTCACCATAGAATAATTATCTATCGTAGGCCAGGTAAATTTAAGTTTTCCTGAATAAAGGAAATAATTGCTTTTTGATACTTTGTTGCTTATTTTCCACAATTATCAGCAATCGTATTTATAAACACTGAATAGAAAATGACATCAAGCAGTGGCTAGTGGCTAAATTGCCTGAACCGGCTATCTGAGATAAGAGGCGTACCAACTGTGCTTAGCTGTGGTAAGGAAAGTGATAACAATTGGCAGCAACGTGACGAGAGAACAGTGACGTTAGCTAGCAATTATTATTACATCATTGCAAAATATATTATACAGGGCGAAAATACTGATCTATATCATAACAATTTGGCTCACAACGAAGAGCGGAAATTATTAGCAATTTTCATTTTATAAAAACAATTTATATTTGCAAATTATCATTATATTACAATTGGCACCCAAAACGTGGGGCGAAATAATAACAAAATAATTTGTTATATCATCATTATATAACAATATATATATATATATATATATATATATATATATATATATATATATATATATATATATATATATATATATATATAAATTTTTTTATATATATATATATATATAAATCACTTTTGGATCGTGTTATACGTACAATATTTTTCCTGTAGCCGTTTCGTATGTTAAAAAGGATATCGATGGATAATAACGCGCGAACAGATAAGTGAATTGAAAAACATCGCCGTAATAGTTATAAAACAGCTATTCAAGGAACCATAAAACAAATAACTGATAGTGTGTCGAACGAAATGGCAAAAAGTGTAAAGCAACAACTGGATACATTTGAGAAAAAAGTGGACGAGCTGAAATCCAATATCCATGAAAAAAGTCAATGATAAGATAGATTTACTGACTGCCAAAGTTAATGATTCGTCAGTGGCGTTCCAAAATCCCATGCAAATAATATCTGAAATAACCGAAATCAAACAACGAGAAAATAATATGTTTGGTATTCCTGAGGATAATACTGACCAAGAGGCGATAGTAAAGGATGTTGTCAAAATTATTATTCCGGATTTTGAAATGACAGGTTCAAAAATCCATTGTTTAGGAAAACCATCTGCTGGGAAAACCACACCTTAAAAAATAATTATGCCTGATAGCTCGAAACACTCACAACTCATCAGGAATAACAAGAAGATACAAGCTGTTGACCGGTTCAAAAATGTATACATCAAACCCGATCAGACAGTGACGCAAAGGGAGCTTTCTATTAGACTGCGCCAGGAACTGAGAGAGCGTCAAGAGTCCGGTGAAAGTGACTTAATTATAAAATACAGAAATGGATTTTCATTTATCACAAAAAAAAAACTGAAACATCAATGACAGGCTACTAGATTTCGTGATATGTTCAACCGACTCTACATGTGTTGTGCAAAATGATGAAGACCCATTAGTACCCATAGATCCCCATCAACCAGGACTTCTGATACAGCTGCCCAACGACTCTGTGAGCTACAAAAAATTTCCAACAATTATTAAAAGGTATGACATGAAAAGAGTCGATGTACAAAAGTTTTCTCGATAACTGTGTGGAATTAATTTGACTCCTTTTATCCTATCAAAATGATGTTGACTCTATGGGTGAAACTTTCTATGATATTGTTCAAAAAATGATTCCTGAATGTGCACCGCTTGCAGAATCTAGATCAAATTCGTACCCAAGTTGGTATAGCAAAGAATTAATTTGACAGATAAAATAAAAAAATCACTATTTGAAAATGCATAAAAAAACGAAATACTTGTTTTACTTAGAGCGCATGAAAAATTTGAGAAAAATTATCAAATCCAAAATAACAACCGATTATAGGTTATATATTACTACATCTGGAGAAAGGATGAAAAATAAATGATGTATAACCATGTTCTTTGTTCAGTCCTAGTGTCTCATATGCTATTCAGTGTACCGCGTATTTCATCTAGGTTCTGTAGCACATTTCATATTCCAGTTTCCAATACAGCGCAACATTTTCATTCTTCTATAGCTGCAATATCTAGAAGTGTTAATAAGGTTCCTAGTGTAGATATATTTTTTCTAACTTTCCAAAAATTCAAAAAAGAGATTTTCCGTTTCATTCAGAATTGATTCTGTTATATGTGTAATTATTTATAATACGTATTGTATACACCTGTAAATGGGCTTTTGGGCCTGCTGGATGTATTGTACAAATAAATAAATAAATAAATAAATAACGTATCAACTTTATATAGACAATTACATATAACAATCAGCCTTATGATTACATTACTTATGAATATTAATTACACAATTATGACAATTACTATTACTTATACTAATATTATTAGGGATATTAACAGAGGTGGCAGTGTTGAAATTAGAATTAGACGGATCAGTAATTGTACTAGTTTTCGAGATATTAATTTCGTTACGGCCCTTTTCAATCTGTGAAGCTATGTGAATTTTATTTCTTAAAATAATTTTCTATGTATCCCTCTGCTAGATTGGTTGATTTCCATCCTCCGTGTTTCTTCAAGTTCTTCACTTTCAGCGAGTAAAGTGGCTGAGCTCCTGAGTAAACAGTGCCCGGTGTATTGTTTGGGACTCGGTAATTTAAGAAATTCAGCAATTGTGCAGGCGATTTTTCCAGGAGTGTGAATACCAATAGGTTGTATAGTACATTTTCCGTTTCTATAATAAACAAATAATCTACGATGTGGTGTGTTTGCTTGACGTAATGACAAATATTTTCTGTATGAAGAAATATTATTTTCTCCAATGACGACAAAGGTTCTATCCATATTCGTTTTAGAATTAGGAATTTTTATCAATAACATGGTTGTCTTATCTTCTATATCATCCAAATTCATTTTACAATGCTCTTCACGACGACAAGCGCATGCCAAACCAATTATTAATGAAACCTAAAAAACCAATTCATCATAAAGAAGAAGAGGAATTCGATTTAATTATATTACCTTTGTCATTAGGTAGATATTATCTCCAGCTTCTGATAAGAGAAGTGATCTATTTCTTCTTTATTCAACCTTTTTGATTTTTTTGGTTTATTGGCAATGGATTTTCTTTTTTGGAAAGCAATAACTTTGGGATAGCGGCTTATATCTATATAATTCTTGAAATTAATTGTGGACAAGCATCGAGTAATTGCTCCAGAGGCTTAATTGATGGCTTTAGGTTTTTAGATTTTCCATTAAATCTTTAGGATTTTAGATTTTCCATTAAATTGAGATTCACTTGTTAATTTATAGTATGCACATTTTATCATTGCTCCATTATTGAAATAAATTGTAGACCAATTCATTCCTCTCTCTTGACTTTACCGGAAATAATAAGTAGCCGCTGTGGCAGATCCACTAATCTCTTTTGATTTTTTTGGTTTATAGTCAATGGATTTTTTTTTAAGGACAGCAATAAATTTGGGATAGCGGCTTATATCTATATTATTATTAATATTAATTGTGGACTATCATCGTGTAATTGGTTCAGAGACTCGATGGCTTTAGGATTTTAGATTTTCCATTAAATATGCAAGAATCACTTGCTAATTTATAGTATGCACATTTTTATCATTGCTCCATTTTTGAAATAAATTGTAGACCAATTCATTCCTCTCTCTTGACTTTACCGGCAATAATAAGTAGCCGCTCTAGCAGATTCACTAATCTCATGTGGTATCATTTCAGCCTCACTTTCCCTACTGATTTCCATTTGTTGGATTTAAAAAGCGGAAAAACACACACCAATGTTACATGACAAGCGCTTTCATAATACAATATAAAGTTCATGTTATTGTCAAAGCCGCCTACATAGATACCCAAAATCGTCACGAACGTAACAAGAATCGTCCCGAAAGTAAAGAAATCGTTTCAAAATTGAAAAAAATCGTCCCGAAAATAGCTATTTTCCGTATCATTTGTGTAAAGTGGTGATTTCGAATCACTAAATCATTATTTTCGAGACGACTGCAGAAAAATTTCTTTTGGATCTAAACCGCAGTTTCACATTCAAGAATGAATCATGAAACAGTTGCTGATTGCTACTGATCCGGTCCGCTGAAATGGTTTCTCAGCTGTGAAACCGAGGCTTCATATTTAGAAGATATTTCAGTTGAGTGGCAACCCCTTTTCTATGAATTTTGTAAGCTTCCCAATGTAAGTGAAACATTTGCTTGAGTTGAAAAACCCAACGCATTTGTGATTACCACATCTGAGGAACCTTTTTCTGAATTGAAATTTCATTCGTCACAGATTATTTAAATTAATCTAAGCTCGTATTCTGTTTAATATTGATCTCCAAACTTTCTGGAAGGTCGAGTTTACAAGCCTTTTTTATTACGTATAATACTTCAAACTCGTTAACAAAATCTACCTGCTATTTTGAACCCTTGTGGCCCATCAAATAATAAACGATTCATCACTAAACCCTTTCATTGGTTGTTGTACAAATTTAAAGCAGATTTGCTAGATAGTCCGGTCAATCTAGACATTCGAAGGTGCATAAAATCACAACAAGCTGAAAATCAGTAGAATTGTTCAAAACATAATTATGAATAAAATTTTTGAGTTCCCCATCATTCCCGTGTATACAAAAAAATTTACTCGAGGTCAAAGGTCAAAAAATGAGTTGTTCGCGATTTTCAGCAAAACGGTAAGTTTTATCATAAAAGTACTCCGGACAAAAATGTAGATCATAAAATTATCTTTAAAAAATGGATCAATACTTTTTTTCCTACGAGCCACCGTTTTGAGATATAACGATTCAAAAAGTTGTAAAAGTTGTTATCGTCATAATATGCACACGTTTCCTCGCTACCTATGAGGTAGTGTACTTGGCGCATTTTTTTTAACGTGGTTCAAAGAAGAAGTTTATCACCATACTTTAGTTTTAGTCGTAGCTTAATCGTTCTGTTATCTAAAGTCGTAGTTTTGCAAACAATTTGTAATTCGTTCAAAGTGTCTTCATACCACGTTCAACAGTAACAACTTCACTTTCAGTTAAAAGTTTGGCATAAATAAAACAATATTCTGACATTTTTGTTATAAAACTCAAAACAGCACGATATAGGTTAGGATAAACACGTGTTTTCACTACAGAGTGGCGCTCAAGACTAACGGTATTTCATTTATTATAGCAGGTATAAGACCCTAGCCACGCACACAATAGAACAAGAGACAGATGTTGTCTCGAAGTTACACTAGCGTATAAATTAAGGAACTGGGTTTCATTTTACATGATATTCTTATAGTTATAACTTATGTATATTTTATATTTTATGTATAAGTTACAATACCGATCGAAAAAAATTTCAACATTAGAACAACTCTAGAGATGTATATACGTGGCGTACTCATGCATATTATGACGATAACAACTTTTACAACTTTTTGATCCTTATATATCAGAAACGGTGGCTCGTAAAAAAAAAAGTATCGATACATTTTTTATAGATAATTCTATGGTTCACAATTTTTGTCTGGGGAACTTTTATGATAAAACTTACCGTTTTGCTGAAAATTGTGAAAAACTCGTTTTTTTTACCTTTGACCTCGAGTAAAAATTTTTCCATACACGGGAATGATGGGGAACTTAAAAATTTCATTTATAATTATGTTTCGAACAATTTAACTGATTTTCAGCTTGTTGTGATTTTATGCACCTTCACTCTCATTTTTTGGTCTAGATTGACCGGACTATTGACCCAGAAGTTCAATGTAAATGGTACTTTCGATTAACGCACAAATTCTTACAAGCTTTTATTACGAGCTTTTATTTAGTTTCACCTGTCCCGATGTTTGTCATCAAATCTTGCAAATTAAATTTGATCCACTTCCAGTTGCCCGATTAACGTGAAATTTGGTAGGTGTTCATAGTTCCCGCGACAATGCATTATAGAATTTTTGAGAAAAAAAAAACAAAACAAAATGGCGGCTCTAAGATGGCGGACGAGATTTGTGTTTATGGTCCGATTTGACTCAAAATTGGTATGTGGGGGTTTTCGGGGTCGGAGATTATGAATTTTCTTTCGAAATTCACAAATCCAAGATGGCGGCTTCAAGGTGGCGGACAAGATTTGTGTTTATGGTCCGATTCGACTCAAAATTAGTATGTGGGGGTTTTCGTGGTCGGAGATTACGATTTTTTTTTCAAAATTCACGAATTCAAAATGGCGGCTCTAAGATGGCGAACGAGTTTTGTAATTATGGTCCGATTCTATTGAAAATTGGTATGTGGAGGTTTTCGGGGTCAAATACTATGAATTTATTCTCAAAATTCATAAATTCAAGATGGCGGCTCCACATGGTTGTGATAATGGAACGTTTCTATTCAAAATTGGTATGTCGGGGTTTTTGGGGTCAGAGATTATGAATTTAGTCGAAGATTATTGTTTTTCTGTCAGAATTCATAAATTGAAGATGGCGTAGCAGTTAATCTTCAGATGGTCTCCTCATCGAAGAATTGATAGCTCAGAACTTACAGGAAAAATGCCCCATAATGACTATGCATTAACATAAATGCATAGATTGAGGTGTACTTACTAAAACGCACAAAATAAAATAATTAATAAAAAAACCTATTTAAAGACAAGCTTTTATTCAAATGCGCTGAAAAGTTAAAGATTTTAGCTTTGGATGTGCGACGTAGGTTATTCCGAAGTTATACCTCTTTTGAAAGGTATCGAAAAACCCTATTCAACGATACTAATTTTGTTTGTGTTTATGGCAGTTTTGGCAACTCGCTTTTAAGAAACGCAAAGCTGTGATGAATTGAATCAGTTAATACTAAAATTCCAAATTCAAGCTCCGCCTCTGGATAGTTGTCAAATGAGCTCTGACGTTTTTATTAGTCTCCCTAATTCGACGTTTTTGTAATTGTCCAAGTTTTTGTACATTTAATGAGTTGTGTATTGTTGATCGAACGTTCAACTGTTTTAGCAGCTTTGGGTACTTTTAATATTTTTGTACAGTTTAATAATTTGTTAAACTGTTGTGAGCCGAACGTTTGAGTGCTTCAAGAAGCGATATGGTACGTGCTTTAGGTGATAAAGTAGCAGCGATCCTAATTCTTGGTGAAACTGGACAAAATATTCATGCAGCAGAACGCATTTTTAATGAGAGGTTTCCCGATCGCCCCGTTTCGAGGACCTATTTGAGGGAGCTTCTTCGTAAGTTTGAAACAACGGGTAGTATTAAAGATGCGAAACGATCTGGCAGACCACAAATTTCTGATGAGAAAAAAATTGATATACTGGCAGAAGTAATAGTTAATCCTACTTCTTCAACAACTCACGTTGCATCTACCTGTAAAGTCAGTCGAAGTACAGTACACAGGGTGTTGAAAAAAAAATTTCATCCATACAAATTAAAAATGGTTCATCAACTCTCAGACGGCGACCCAGACCGAAGACTAGAATTTTGTGAAAATATGGAAACTAAAATTAACCAACAGCCAGACTATGTCAAAACCATTTGTTTTAGTGACGAAAGTACTTTCTATCTAAATGGAAATGTAAATACACATAATGTGAGGTATTGGAGTGACGCAAATCCTCACCTATTTCGTGAAACACATACCCAATTTCTCCAGAAGGTGAATGTTTGGGCAGGTATCTTGGAAAACTACATCGTTGAGCCTTTTTTTTTAATACTAATTTTACTGGTGAGGTTTATCGGGAGCTGTTGCAAAACGCAGTAGAACCGTTAATCCTTGAAATTTTGGAAGATAATCCAGATGAATTCGGCAATTTGGAAATAACATTCCAATAGGATGGTGCTCCTCCACACTATTACGGTGCAGTGAGACGGTATTTGGATGAGGAGTATCGTGGTAGATGGATTGGACGACGAGGTTCAATGGAATGGCCAGCTCGATCACCGGACCTCACACCTTTGGATTTTTTTTATGTGGGGGTACCTCAAATCGAAAGTTCACGCCACTGAACCTGACAATATTGACGTTTTAAAACAACGTATTGTTGCAGAATGTGAGGCTGTTTCTGCAGACACATTTGCAAAAGTACGAGAAGAGTTTAAAAATAGGATATTTCACTGTCAGGAAGTAAATGGAGGTCACGTCGAGCAATTTCTTTGAGTAGATACTTATTCTTAAATCTGTAATTAATATCATACTGAATGGAATTTAAATTTTAATGTTTACTAATGAGCCATTAAAACTGCCATAAACACAAACAAAATTAGTATGAGTAACAGTTTTTTCGATACCTTTTAAAAGAGGTGTCGCTTGCCGTAGGGTTCCATTTAAAATTATTGTTCAATGGCCTTGTGACGTCATCTTTGACGATTTCGTCCTCTATCATCACTAGTAGGGAAGTTCACAACCTTTAATATTCAGTTTCCAAATCTCACTTGTTTATGTATAATCGTTCCAAGAATAAGAGGGGGGCAGGGGACTTTTGAGGAGCACTGTAGATTCAAAAGCTTGTCGCTTCTGTATTCAAACTGAAAACTTTGCGCGACAAGCTTTTGAATCTATAATTCACGGAATAATCTACGACGCACATCCAAAGCTATTATTTTTTACTTTTTAGCGCATTTCAATAAAAGGTTTTTTTATTAATCATTTTATTTCCTGCAGGCGTTCACCATACTGCCCATACACACACCACATCACTATTCTACTAATAGTATTATCTATACCTCAAACCCGATAAAGTGTAATATGTAGTAGTTTACGGTAATTTATGCTATAATTGGTCAGCGAAGTTATCGACTGGTTTTTACGCGGGAATATTTTTAACTCAATTTGGTCTACTTTATACGGGAAATGATATTTATTTATTTTTCCGGATTCCTTCATAATTCAACGTCATAATATGTACGATTTTGAGTCGAAGATGAATTATTCACCTAAGAATGGATATATACTATAACGAGAGTTGGGGTGCTCTTTTTTTCTTGAAAGTCGTAGGACCGGTGTGGGTTCCCAGATACTTTTTATTTTTGATTTCGTTGATAGCTCAATTGATCCACGTCCTTATCTCACGTGAATACTGGATAAATCATCTATATTTATAAATTCACGATGCCGATGTATGAAACAAAGCAGTGTAGAGGTATTCTTGACTCCACATTCATGGATTAAACAGAATAGATTGAATTTGAAACTGATTTTTCGGTGACAATTCAACTCATGTATAAAAAATCACATATGCCACAGTGCAATTGTCAGTTTGACAGCGGCAAAAGTAAGCTGCAACTTTCACAGCGACAAATGCACTAGTGGTTTTTTCACTTTTTCATTTGTTCATCAATTATCGCGGTGTTGGTTGCCAAAATAAATAGTTTGACATGTTTGCCAACAACTTATTGAATTTCTAAGCACTAACAATGAGTCGATTCGGTGAGTCTACGAATGCCGAAATTAGTCAAATTGTTAATACCTGTGTGCCTACTATACTAATACAGTTGCAACGCAATCATCAATCTGGCGACAATTTCCTACGTTTTGCGATGCAAAAAGATATAAATTTGAGCCAGATATGTCCATCGAGAAATTGAATGTAATATTGCAAGATTGGGCATTTAATATGCGAAAAGGCAACGGAGAAGACTACAAATAAGCGGCAGTTAAAACAATTTGGAACACCACCGCTAAAATGCTACAAATAAGATATTATAACGAATTCAATATTGTATTTAACCCTTTCACCGACGTTCAGTTTGATTCATCACGAGCTGCACGTAATGCTGAACGTAAAGTCCTACAAGCACAACCCGAAAAGAGAAAATCTAGTGAATCAGCTCTTAATAAATCAGAAGTATTTGCAATGGCCAGATTATATGACGGAAATGAACCGGAAGGACTTCAAAAGAAATTATATCATATTTTGGCGTTTGAATTAGCTTGGCGCGGAGGAGAAGCAGCTTACTGCAAAACCACTTATTTCGTATCTGAAATCGAAAATAATGGAAAAGAAACTGGACGTATCGAGTATAATCCTCTATTTTCGAAAACGAGACAAGGCGGTCACAATAAATTATGTGACAGCAAATAGATTACACCTAATATTTGAGAGGAAGATATTTGCCCAATACGTTCATTTAAAAAGTTAATGGAAAAACGAAACACTTTTATAACATTGGACAGAGTGATTTGTTGAAAATATAAACAGGATGTTCATAAAATCAGATGTGGAATCATCTGCGACTGAAAGATAAACTTTAGTCACTATCTTCCATCGTCAAGATAACCTCTTGTGGGGTATTCATGTTGAAAAGGGAAACATTCTCAATTAAATATCGATAGAAAGATTTTTCTGTGAATTGAAAAATCCACGATTGAAAGAAGTTATTTTTGGTGAATGTCTAACAGAAAACAACTACTTCCCCGGCAAAAGCCACGCTGGACATTGAACTACATCTGATAGATATTCTGAAGAGGCCCTAACTCAAAAATCTTCCTATCAATATTTAATTGAGAATGTTTCCCTTTTCAAAATTGGACAGAGTATTTCTTACACGAAATCCCTTTTGGAAAAAGAGAAATTCTAAAGGTTGGTATAAGAATGTGCCGATTGGAATTAATGAAATTTCCACACACGTATTGGTATAGATGTCAAACGTGTTAAAATTACAAATCACTCAAATCGAGCTGTAGCAGTTAGCGAATTGAGTAAAAGCGGAATTGAAGAACACGCTCTAATGAAAATAACAGGACACAGCAAATCATCATCGATAAAACCATATTTACAAGTTGACAAAGAGTATCATTTGAGCATTAGTCAGTTAATTCGTTTGGAAAAAGAAAAAACTTCAACATCTACTACAGAAACGATTAGCTGTGGCATCCGCAGCGACATCACTGTTCCTAGTATGAAACTGCGTTTTTAATAATTGTACATTCAAATAAAAATGTGTTTGATTTGTTGAAAATATAAACAGGATGTTCATAAAATCAGATGTGGAATCATCTGCGACTGAAAGATAAACTTTAGTCACTATCTTCCATCGTCAAGATAACCTCTTGTGGGGTATTCATGTTGAAAAGGGAAACATTCTCAATTGAATATTGATAGAAAGATTTTTCTGTGAATTGAAAAATCCACGATTAAAATGAAGTTATTTTTTGTGAATGTCTAACAGAAAACAACTACTTCCCCGGCTAAAGCCACGCTGGACATTGAATTACATCTGATAGATATTCTGAAAAGGCCCTAACTCAAAATAAAAAATCTGAAATTGAAAATTTGCATTTTCATTCAGATAGTTATTTGATTTTCTATTCCAGTCTTAATTAAGAACTCATAAAGATGAATGAGGCAAAGAAGAATGTTTTCCAAAAGAGAGTACTCACCAGAAATCATTCGTAACATTGACGCAGGAGAGACATCGCATTCACTAGGTCTTCAATACATTTTTGTCGACGAAAATCTATTTCACGCTTCCACGATCATCAGGAAGACCGGAAGAAATGGAAAACACATTTTCGAGAAGCAATCTCACTTGGCAAAGATGGAAAAAGTTAGAATCATTTCTTTTGGAGAGACACTTTGAAATTAGTGTTTTCTGACATTAAAACCTGTCATGGGGTATGATAGATTGATTTGTTGAAAATATAAACAGGATGTTCATAAAATCAGATGTGGAATCATCTGCGACTGAAAGATAAACTTCAGTCACTATCTTCCATCGTCAAGATAACCTCTTGTGGGGTATTCATGTTGAAAAGGGAAACATTCTCAATTGAATATTGATATGAAGATTTTTCTGTGAATTGAAAAATCTACGATTAAAATGAAGTTATTTTTTGTGAATGTCTAACAGAAAACAACTACTTCCGGCTAAAGCCACGCTGGACATTGAATTACATCTGATAGATAAAAATCTGAAATTGAAAATTTGCATTTTCATTCAGATAGTTATTTGATTTTCTATTCCAGTCTTAATTAAGAACTCATAAAGATGAATGAGGCAAAGAAGAATGTTTTCCAAAAGAGAGTACTCACCAGAAATCATTCGTAACATTGACGCAGGAGAGACATCGCATTCACTAGGTCTTCAATACATTTTTGTCGACGAAAATCTATTTCACGCTTCTACGATCATCAGGAAGACCGGAAGAAATGGAAAACACATTTTCGAGAAGCAATCTCACTTGGCAAAGATGGAAAAGTTAGAATCATTTCTTTTGAGAGACACTTTGAAATTAGTGTTTTCTGACATTAAAACCTGTCATGGGGTATGATAGATTGATTTGTTGAAAATATAAACAGGATGTTCATAAAATCAGATGTGGAATCATCTGCGACTGAAAGATAAACTTCAGTCACTATCTTCCATCGTCAAGATAACCTCTTGTGGGGTATTCATGTTGAAAAGGGAAACATTCTCAATTGAAATTAAATTTTTAATTAAAAACTATTATTAAAATGAAGTTATTTTTTGTGAATGTCTAACAGAAAACAACTACTTCCCCGGCTGAAGCCACGTGGATTTTATGAACATCCTGTTTATATTTTCAACAAATCAATCTATCATACCTCATGACAGGTTTTAATGTCAGAAAACACTAATTTCAAAGTGTCTCTCCAAAAGAAATGATTCTAACTTTTTCCATCTTTGCAAAGTGAGATTGCTTCTTGAAAATGTGTTTTCCATTTCTTCCGGTCTTCCTGATGATCGGGGAAGCGTGAAATAGATTTTCGTCGACAAAAATGTATAGAAGACCTAGTGCATGCGATGTCTCACCTGCGTCAATGTTACGAATTCTTCTTTGCCTCATTCATCTTTATGAGTTCTTAATTAGGACTGGAATAGAAAATCAAATAACTATCTGAATGAAAATGCAAATTTTCAATTTCAGATTTTTTCTTTTGAGTTAGGGCCTTTTCAGAATATCTATCAGATGTAGTTCAATGTCCAGCGTGACTTTAGCCGGGGAAGTAGTGGTTTTCTGTTAGACATTCACAAAAATTTTTTAAGGAATTCAATTGAGAATGTTTCCCTTTTCAACATGAATACCCCACAAGAGTTTATATTGACGATGGAAGATAGTGACTAAAGTTTATCTTTCAGTCGCAGATGATTCCACATCTGATTTTATGAACATCCTGTTTATATTTTCAACAAATCAATTGTTGTATTCATTTTTTGATGAATTGAAATGTCCCACAGCAAACATTGCGAGAAGGTTATGGAAGACAAGAGAATTAACAGTCAGTACACTTAGTCGCGTAACCTCCACGATTTTTAGAAGTAATTTTTCTGGTCTACACCGCACAAAACTGCGATGAATGCACGTTTTGACACTACAATCCTGCTGAAAATCATCAATCTTGGCAAATCCAAGATTATGGAAAATAATATTTTCGTGATATATGATTCCCAGTCAGATATTCATGATATGCTGGAGGTTGCATGAATTATTAGATCTGCCAGAGAGATATTAAATTGCTCTAGCAGGATTGAATGAGCCGTGGGGAACAAGGCGGGATAGAGAGTAATAGGGTGTTTGTTTTGCCAGAACGACTGCTGACTTGATTAATTTTGGTACAAATGTGACGGATTCATATTATGGAAAGGATATTTTTCGGTGTGATTTTTCTAGTGTCATTTTCATACAAGTTTACTTACTCTCTCCCTAATTATATTTTGTTACAAATGAGTAACCTTCATCTCTTGTTGATTGTTGCGTGTTATACTGGGTGTCCACGGAAGGTGGCTCTCCCCTATACCTTTTTTGTTTTCGGAGATAATGGAATGAAATTTGGAGGATCTGTTTAATGCATAACACTGCATTTTTTTACAAGTAATTCAAATTCCAGATTCACCGGAAGTGACATAAACTTTCGATTTTTAAATGGGACACTTGGGATATTTTCAGTTTTTTTGTCTCCATATGACATTAAAAATACAACCATGTATCATTTGTTACTGTTTGTAACCGTTTTTCAATTTTTTTTCGAAATAAATTTTTATTCTAGAGGGCTATGGATACGTTCAAATAACTAATTTCAGTCCTAAAATGTTTGTAAAAATACAACTTTACTGTTTTCGATCAAAATGTTTTAGCTATGTGACGTTTGATTTTAAAATTTTTATAACTATTTTTTTTCAAATGGCAACATGGTGGCTCGTCGGCTTAGAAAAAAGAGCATTTTATTACGATTAATTTGATACCGCACTCTATTAGGTTGTAAAAAACTTTCGATAAAAACTGAAAACACCATAACGTTAGAACTTTTCTATAATTTTTTTAAAATTAAACTCGATTAAAATCAAATGAAGCAAAATAAAATAACCTTCTTAGTCTAATGATATATTGAGCTCCTAACTATGAGTAACTGATTTTGAGTCGGCGCCAAACAAACAATTATCGAAGATCATTATCTATGAAAGAAGTCATCAAAACGCAGCCGTGCATCTCGCTGCCATCATTTTACGCTTCACCTAATTCAATTGCTGGTTTGTTTGGCGCCGACTCAAAATCAGTTACTTATATTAGTTTAGGAGCTCAATTATCATTTAGACTAAAAAAGTTTATTTTATTTTTTGCTTTCCAGTTGATTTTTTCGTCGGTTTAATTTTTTGTTGAAAAGTTTTAATTTTTTTCTTTTCAGTTCCGTATTTCGTCGGTTTCATTTTTTGTTAAAAAGTTTTTATTTTTCAATTTTTTGTGGCTGAAATCTACCAATTACTACCTACTTGTTTTTTGATAACTTCCAAAATACTTACTTACCCACCTTACTTCAACTATTACCAGTTAAATAATATGATTATCTACTTTAACTATTTGTTGTAATATGAATTATTTTCGTTGTTCTGGTTAGTTTATTTAATTACTTTGTATATCATTCCATCCTCTCATAAAATATACTGATTTTGACGGAAAAAGAATAATGTCAATAGCGATCTGTCATTGTCAAGTACGTATGTGTGTGCCAATGTTCACTAGTGAAAAATCAATTATCCCCTATTTTTCTACCCGTAAGGGTGGCTTATTCCTTTCAAAATCCAAATATAGGGTATACCCTATCTATTAAAAAAAGAATCATCCAAATCGAAGAACCCAGTACAAAGTTATGCCCGATAGAATCGGTTAACGGACCAGAATTCAGAGGGTGAGTGATCAATATCCTTCATTTCGCTACCCTTAGGGGTGGATTTCATCTTTCAAATTCGAGTGGGACCAAATTCGAAGTACACCCTACTGAAAAAAGAATTATTTGAATCGGACGCCTCAGTAAAAAGTTATGCGTGATCATACATAAAAAAATATGATGGAAAAACATAAAATATACGGGTCGAATAGAGAACCTCCTTCTTTTTGGTTTCGTCGGTTAAAAATGAAGCACCTGTTGAAAAGGAAATAATTCTATTGAAACTACCTATTTCCATATGTTTCGGGTTCCAGATGTTCAAAGTGACCTCCATCTTGTTGCTGACAAAGGCGAACTTTTCTTATTGTTGCTTTTACAACGTTTCTCAACTGTCTTGGTGTAATTCTATGAATAGCTGCCCTTACTTTCTCCTCCAATTCATGTCGTGTGGCAGGAGGTACATCATAAACCTCGTTTTTGCTAGATGCTCATAAAAAAAAATTGAGGCGTCAGGTTGGGTGACCTGAAAAGTTTTTCAAAAAGAAATAAATAAAGGTGAAAACAACCCTATTTTACCTCGCCGGCCACCTAACTGGACCCATATTTCCAATCCAGTTTTCGTTGTATCTTTCATGCAGATATTCCGTAAGTGCCCTCAGGTTGTGTGGTGGACCACCATCTTGTTGATGAAATAATCCAACTCGATTTATTAATGGAACTTTCTTCCAAGAAATGCTCAATTTCCTGCGTGAGGAAACTTAGATATCTAGCGCCTTTCAGGACACCGTCAAAAATTATAGGGCCTAAAATTCTGTCCCCTAAAATCCCAACCCAACAATTGAAACCAAACCGTTCTTGGAAATTTCCTTCCTCCATCAAGTGTAAATTTGCATCGCTTATTATTTCTGTTGAAATGTCCCAAATTAGTGAAACCGCTTTCGTCAGTATACAGAATTTCATATGGAAATGTGTCACCTCCAAATATTTCCTAGGAACCAATTGCAATACTAAAGTCTTGCATTATCGTTTCGGTACAGGTGCTAGTGTAGTTGATATTTAAATGAATGATATTTATGTTTCTTCAAAATGTTAGCTGCAGAAGACTTCGAAATGTCACATTCTCTTGCGATCTCCCTGAGTGACATATCAATATTTACTTGAACGTATGCCAGAACATCTATTTTTTTTTCTTCACTCAACAAACGAATCGTTCTTATCATTATCAGGCTCATTTCGCATTTTTTTAACCAGTTTTGGAAAATAGTGTCGGGTCGGGATATCTCTGTGCGTAGAGACGTGCAGCATCGCTTGAATTTTGCCTACACTCTCCAAAAACTAATGACATATCCACTTCAGTTCTTGTATGGATATTGTTATCTTCCATGATTTTCAAACAATGAGGTACACAATAACTACCTAATTGACTTTGTAGAAGAGATGTAAAATAATATGTCGACACGTCAATTTTTACCGCAACAATTTAATGATTTTGTTTCAGTTGTGTTGGTCACAGGCTACTCGATGATTTCAAATCTTATTTTAATCTTCATAAGATTCTTCATTTAACGAAAGTTCTGACGTTATATTTTCAGTTTCTATCGAAAGTTTTCTTACAACTCAACCCGACAAGCCACGTTGCCATTAGAAAAAAAAATAGCAATACAAATTTTAAAATCAAACGTCAGATAGCTGAAACATTGTGATCGAAAACAGTAAAGTTATTTTTGAGACGGCTGCAGAAAAAAAGTATTTTCAAGTATTGAATGAATGTGGTTTTTTGTGGAGGAACAACGTTTCTTGACATGATTTTTGGGTAACCTTCCACAGACTGTCAAGAAAAAAAGTATTTTCATTTTTATATTAAAAAATTAAAGTATTGGAAACGTCGAGGGGACCTCGAACAAATATCCATAACTTCCTCAGGTACACTCCGATCGAGATGATCGTCACTTTTTTGGATTAAGCGGGACCATTCCACGTTGGAAAAAATCCCATTGCGGAGAGCTGCGTCTAGTTTTTTTTGGACATATTTGACAGGTGACAATTGCGTCATTTTCTGACAGGAGTAACATTCTGCGATTTTTCTGGGTTTTTCGGGTTTCACGGCCAATCTGTTGGGTTGAGTTATCACATGTGCTATATTTCCGGAATCTACGCAAAATTTCCAACATTTTGGTTTGCACTGAAGATCGATTCCATCACTTTGAATTTTCGATGGAATTTAGGGGTAAATAGGGTTGCTCGGAAATTTTACTTCTCAACTTTTTCTCTCCGATCGAAACTGATTAGACCATACTGAATCGATTGGCGTTCGTAGAATCTCTCTATCTCTAACCGTTCTCGAGTTAGAAAATAATTTTTCTGGAAAATCTTGGAAAATCGAGAAAAAACATTTATCCAAAAAACAATTTTCAAAATATTGTTTTTCAATCTTTATTGCATATTTTGCCAGAGTTTCAGACCGATATCCCTGTCCATGATTTTTTTCTTGTTGCTTTCAAAGATGATCCAAACATTTTAAAATTTCTACTCAATCTAATGAATTTTCTCAAATTCATTCGAAGTGAATCAAGATGCTTTTCATTGAACTCTCTGCATGTTGTGCTGATATTTTGTTACATTGATCATAAATGATGAATAAATCTATTAAAACCACATTTGAGTAATTATTTTCTACCTACGGACCTTGACTTCAGGGTGACAATGAAGGGTATAGTATGTCAGTTCTCTATCAGAACAGAGTTGGTAGCCTACTAGCTAAATCACTATCTGATAATAACATAAATGAACATAACTCACAAACTGTACGAGATAGGTATAGGGGGAGTAATTAAATGGGAATATGTAACAGCTTTTCAAATGAGTAATAATATTCCAATAAAAAGTTTCAGTCATTTTCATGAGTCTCCGGAAGGAACTTACTGTTGAGCCTCCCTGTATGCTGAACTGAGGTCTGGTTCATCAACAGATTACTTAATGGATTTTCTCAGTAACTAAATAATAGTTTAAAAAAACTAAAAAACACACTTTTATAAAAAAAAAACTAAAAAAATATAAAATGAATTTTAATAAATTTGAATTAAGAATAGTGTGAAAAAATTCGATAAATATAAATTAATAATAATGTAAATAAGAAAAAAAAATATTTTATCTAAAAAAGCTTTTTAAGATTCAGATTAGGCACCCCACGCTTTTTTTTTAAATAAAATGAAAATTTTTCTTATTTACATTATTATTAATTTATATCTATTAAATTTTTTCACACTATTCCCAATTCAAATTTATAAAAATTTTTTTTTTTTTATTTTTTATTTTTTATAGAAGTTTTCGTGTTTTTTAGTATTTTTAAACTATTATTTATTTATTTTTCAGTTCGGTTTTTTATGAAAAGCGTGTTTTTTAGTTTCTTCAAACTATTATTTCTTTTCTACTTTTCAGTATGGTTTATTCATAGAAACGTGTTTTTTTAATTTTTTCAAACTATTATTTGTTCTAATCTACTATTAATTCCGTGATTACTATTAGAAACTGTGATTATTTTCCAAATCATCAATGTGTACAGCTGTATTAATAGTCAAATCTCGATTTTAGAAGTCATTCAAAGATTTCAACGTTGTCAATATATACAGTGAGCCGCCATCTTGAATTTTTCAATTTTCACGGAAGAATCATAATATTCAACTACAAAAACCCCCACATAACAATTTTGAATAGAATCGGACCATAATCACAAAACTCGTCCACCATATTGGAGCCGCCATTTCGGTTTTTTTTCACACAAAAATTTCTTAATGCATTGCCACCGGAATTATGTACACATGCCAAATTTCAAATCATTCGGACGTCTGGAAGTGGGTGAAAATCAAGTCCAAAGGAGTCGGTTACAAACATACAAGTGAAGCTAATATAAAGGCGTGTAATAAAAATGCACCAATCCGGTCGCACAATAAACCATTTTGTAGGTTTTTGAATTCTCTACAAAAGTTCCATCGAGTGTGAAACGATTCCATCAATACTTTTTGAATAATTTGTAAAAAAACAAAGAGGTGGTCATTTTTAACAATATTTCTTGTTAAAAAAATTCCACAAAGCAATTTCGCTGGGGTTGACACCGGTAGTCTACTCGACAAGTTGAAAATGGTCTAAAATAGAGATACTGCTCTTAAAATTATGTGTGATAGCTCATTGGATCCAGAATAACGCCTAGAAAAATGTGCCAAAAGCGTGTATTAGCATATAAAAAATTGCAAAAATTATAAACAATTGAAGATGAAAAAAAATTGCATTCCGTTTTTTACCAATATTCCATAAACTATTCATATTTAAGAAATTTCAAAAAAAGATTTTGAAAGAGGAGGAAATTTTCAATAAAAAACTCCTGGAACTCTCTCTCCATTATTTATAATTTTAACTTAACGCTGAAAATGGGTCTCCGAGCGACATTTTTAGGTTGCGCGCGCGGCGTCAAAAGCGAGTACGACTCATTAATTAATTTATTTAAGGTATTAAACATTTTTTATTAAATTTGAAAAAATTATGGTGTATTCGGAACACTATGAATGATTGATTTCCGTTAGGAATTTCACTTAAAGTTGATTTTTCAACAAGTTAAACGATTATTAACTAACAAAATTTTCTCGAACTTCTGTCTCAATTGTAAATAAAAAAAAATGTTTAAATAATTGTCGTAAAATTTTTCGCTCCGTAGAGCCTTCCTTATATACATACTCAACAAGATCACGCAATAAAAGTTGAAAAAATATTCATACTTTGTTTATAATAATTTTGTACTTGAACAAAAACAAAAAAATCCAAGTAATGTTGTTAAAAAAATATGTTTTTTTCTTAATCATCATATTATCGTTTTTTATTAATACAAGATATAAATTGATTTATTAATATAAGATATAAATTGATTTGAAAAAAAAAAAATTACCGCCACTTGTTGATTTTTTTTTTATAAACAAATTGATTATTTCAATATTTTTGAAAAAATTTTTTTCACAACTTCATTATATTACAAATATTATGATTTTAAAAAAAAATTTTTAATTACAATTTTTAAAAAAATTATTAGTTTTTTTTTTTCGAAATCATAATTGACAGTCCTCTAGAAAGTTACAAAATATTTTTTTTATCAACAATTCCATTGTTTATTAACTTACCAATTTGTTATAAACAAATTTTTAACTTTGTTAGATTTTTTCCTGAAACTTCTAAAATTTACAAAGAACCATATATAACAAAATATTGAAATAATCAATTTGTTTATAAAATTTTTATCAACAAATAGCGATTTTTTTTTCTGCAAATTAATTTATATTTTGTATCAATAAAAAAAAGATAATATGATGATTAAAAAAAAAAATTACATTTTTTAGTTTTTTTAAAAAAATTTTAAAAAAGTAGGAATATTTTTTCAACTTTCATGGCGTGATATTGTTGAGTATGTATATAAGAAAGGCTACACGAAGCGAAAAATTTCTACAACAATTATTTAAAAAAAAAATTTCATTTACAATTACAATTCGTTAGTTAACAATCGTTTAACTTGTTGAAAAATTAACTTTGAGTGAAATTTCAAGGGAATAAATTATTTATAGTGTTCCGAATACACCATAATTTTTTCAGAAAAAAAAAAATATTTAATACATTAAATAAATTAATTAATGTGTCGTACTCGCTTTTGACGCCGCGCGCGCAACCTAAAAATGTCGCTCGGAGACCCATTTTCAGCGTTAAATTAAAATCATAGATAATGGAGATAGAGTTCCGGGAGCTGGAAGTTTTTTATTGGAAATTTCCTCCTCTTTCAGAATATTTTTTTGAATTTTCTTGAATATTGATAGATTATGAAATATTGGCAAAAAACGAAATGCAATTTTTTTTTCATCCTCAATTGTTTATAACTTATGCAATTTTTTATGTGCTGATACACGCTCTTGGCACATTTTTCTAGCCGTTATTCCGGATCCAATGAGCTATCACACATAATTTTAAGAGCAGTATCTCTATTTTAGACCATTTTCAACTTGTCGAGTAGACTACGGAGTTTTCATCTACTAACTGTCTTTTGAAGGAAGTATAGGCTATTTGCGTCTTCATTCAAGGCCTGGTATTTTCACCTCCGGTTATACTAGGAATAAATTAACCAATGATTCGAAAGTGCTTTTGCTTATCAATAAACGTTAAACAAAAGCATATTCTAACCGTTGGTTGATTTATTCCTAGTATAACCGGAGGTGAAAATACCTGGCCTAAGTGGAAGAAACCTCTGTTGGTTGGCCTAATAGCCAGAGTTGCAAATGTATGGCGAGTCCGAAACGATTGAGAAAAGACGGAGAGGCCGGACGCGCTATCGCTCGAAGCACCACATTATAGTCGGCGCGCCGAACCGATAGAGCATTTTATGCAGTGCTTCTCAAAAGTCCCCCTCTTATTTTTGGAACGATTATACTTAAACAAGTGAAATTTGAAAACTGAATATTGAAGGTTGTAAACTTCCCTACTAGTGATGATAGATGACGAAATCGTCAAAGATGACGTCACAAGGCCATTGTGACCACTCATTTCAAATACCGGCAAGCGACACCTCTTTTAAAAGGTATCGAAAACATCTATTCAATGATACTAATTTTGTTTGTGTTTATGGCAGTTTTGGCAACTCGCTTTTAAAAAACGCAAAGCTGTGATGAATTAAATCAGTTAATACTAAATTTCCAAATTCAAGCTCCGCCTCTGGATAGTTGTCAAATAAGCTGACGTTTTTGTTAGTCTCCCTAGTACGACGTTTTTGTAATTGTCCAAGTTTTTGTACATTTAATAATTTGTATATTGTTGATCGAACGTTCAACTGTTTTAGCAGCTTTTGGTACTTTCAATATTTTTGTACATTTTAATAATTTGTTAAACTGTTGTGAGCCGAACGTTCAAGTGCTTCAAGATGCGAAATGGTACGTGCTTTAGGTGATAAAGTAGCAGCGATCCTAATTCTTGGTGAAACTGGACAAAATATTCATGCAGCAGAACGCATTTTTAATGAGAGGTTTCCCGATCGCCCCGTTTCGAGGACTTATTTAAGGGAGCTTCTTCGTAAATTTGAAACAACGGGTAGTATTAATGATGCGAAACGATCTGGCAGACCACAAATTTCTGATAAGAAAAAAATTGATATACTGGCAGAAGTAATAGTTAATCCTACTTCTTCAATAACTAACGTTGCATCTACCTGTGAATTCAGTCGAAGTACAGTACACAGGGTGTTGAAAAAAACACAAATTTCATCCATACAAATTAAAAATGGTTCATCAACTCTCAGACGACGACCCAGACCGAAGACTAGAATTTTGTGAAAATATGGAAACTAAAATTAACCAACAGTCAGACTATGTCAAAACAATTTGTTTTAGTGACGAAAGTACTTTCTATCTAAATGGAAATGTAAATACACAGAATGTGAGGTATTGGAGTGACGCAAATCCTCACCTGTTTCGTGAAACACATACCCAATTTCCCCAGAAGGTGAATGTTTGGGCAGGTATCCTGGGAAACCACATCGTTGGGCCTCTTTTTTCAAATATTCATTCAACTGGTGTGGTTCATCTGGAGCTGTTGCAAAACGCGATAGAACCGTTGATCCTTGAAATTTTAGAAGATAATCCAGATGAATTCGTAAATTTGGAAATAACATTCCAACAAGATGGAGCTCCTCCACACTATTACGGTGCAGTAAGACGGTATTTGGATGAGGAGTATCGTGGTAGATGGATTGGACGACGAGGTTCAACGGAATGGCCAGCTCGATCAACGGACATCACACCTTTGGATTTTTTTCTGTGGGGGTACCTTAAATCGAAGGTTTACGCCACTGAACCTGACAATATTGACGTTTTAAAACAACGTACTGTTGCAGAATGTCAGGCTGTTTCTGCAGACACATTTGCAAAAGTACGAGAAGAGTTTAAAAATAGGATATTTCACTGTCAGGAAATAAATGGAGGTCACTTCGAGCAATTTCTTTAAGTAGATACTGATTCTTAAATCTGTGATGAATATCATACTGAATGGAATTTCAATTTTAATGTTTACTAATGAGCCATTAAAACTGCCATAAACACAAACAAAATTAGTATCATTGAATAGGTTTTTTTGATACCTTCCGAAAGAGGTGTCGCTTGCCGTAGGGTTCCCTTTAAAATTATTGGTCACAATGGCCTTGTGACGTCATCTTTGACGATTTCGTCATCCATCATCACTAGTAGGGAAGTTTACAACCTTTAATATTCAGTTTCCAAATTTCACTTGTTTATGTATAATCGTTCCAAAAATAAGAGGGGGGTAGAGGACTTTTGAGAAGCACTGTATATGGTATGGCACGTGAATCACTCTATCTGTTTGGCGCGACGACTATAGGAGGGGAAAACCTTCTACAGTGGTCCAGTACTTGATCGATTGCTAATATCTGTTATAATTTGTACTGGTCCAATGGTTCGTGTAGCTTCCGTTTCAACCCATGGAAAATCTTATAGTTCGCGAATTCATTTCTTAATCTGCATGTAGTGCTTTTATCGTCCATGGAACTGTCACAAGAGTTATGCACTTCATTTTCCCAGTGTCGATGTCGCTTGCATGAATCCGATAATAATCCCGAACGGTAACAAACAAGCGTATCAACGCAGTCCCTCGGGCCATTTATTAATGAAAGTCGAGCAATTTTAAACAATTCCAAATGGAACGTGATCGAAACGCATTCAGTTCAATCGACTGTCTAAATATGTATAGCCGTTTCACGATTCTCATAAACGCAATCCACACAATGGATTTAACGAGGCGAGCTTGTTTGATGTACAAATAATAAAACGAACAGCATTCGATATAGAATAGACAGTTTCTTTTACACCCTATATAAACTAATGCAATCGCTATCGTGTTATCATGGAATTATTCTAATATACCTTAGGTTGATTTGTTGAAAATATGAACAGGATGTTCATAAAATCAGATGTGGAATCATCTGCGACTGAAAGATAAACTTTAGTCACTATCTTCCATCGTCAAGATAACCTCTTGTGGGGTACTCATGTTGAAAAGGGAAACATTCTCAATTAAATATTGATAGAAAGATTTTTCTGTGAATTGAAAAATCGACGATTAAAATGAAGTTATTATTTTTTTTTTGTGAATGTCTAACAGAAAACAACTACTTCCCCGGCTAGAGCCACGCTGGACATTGAACTACATCTGATAGATATTTTGAAAAGGCCTTAATTAAGTCTTAATTGAAACTGGATTAAGACTGGAATTAGGACTGGAATAGAAAATCAAATAACTATCTGAATGAAAATGCAAATTTTCAATTTCAGATTTTTTCTTTTGAGTTAGGGCCTTTTCAGAATATCTATCAGATGTAGTTCAATGTCCAGCGTGGCTCTAGCCGGGGTAGTAGTTGTTTTCTGTTAGACATTCACAAAAAAAAAAAAATAACTTCATTTTAATCGTCGATTTTTCAATTCACAGAAAAATCTTTCTATCAATATTTAATTGAGAATGTTTCCCTTTTCAATACCTTAGGTGTAACATACAGAAATTTTAGCAAATTCTATCGATGCCTAGAAACTCTCTTATACAGTGTGACCCATTCAAAATTGTACCACCCCTGTAGAATAAGCATTTTTCAATCATTCATTATTTTTCAATATTAAGCATCAAAAACTGTATTTTGACAAAAAATTTCATAACTTTAGTTTTATTTCCAAGGTTTATGGTTTTTTTTCTTTGTCAGATTTTAATATTAAATATCTTTGTTCTGTTAAACTATTTAAAGATAAAAAATTAAAAGTAAGCAAAAGTTCATTAGTCAATTTTTTTTTTTCAAATTTGACTACACCACTGGATTTGTAGTCGCTATAAATAAAAACCATCAGAATATCATAAAAAAATATTTGTTAACAACGGAGTTACAACAACTTTGATTTTGGAAACAAAGTATTTGATTATAATTTTTATTTAGATTATAGACATATTAAGAGTCTGGCAACACTGCCGATACAAAGTAGATCACCAGTGAACTTGTACAGTGAAAATGCGAAGTCAATAGCTCATTCCGTTCTACAGTTATAACTCCTGAAAGTATGGTAATGTGAGCGACTTGAGGTTGTGGCGATTTTGTAATGAAAATCTGACTACGCCACTGGATTTGTGCCGAAATTACACCTCAATAAATAGGAAATAGTGTAAAAAATATTCGGTAGAGATACGATGAATGTGTTGAACTAAATGGAGGTTTGGTAGAAGCCACAAAAATTCAAATATTTAATTTTACAGTAATGTTTATTGTAGTTTTAGTTTTTGCTTAATGACGTTTTATTGTTGAATAAATACTTCAAAACTTGTTTCTGTTCATTTCATTTTTATCGCCTATGGAAGAATGTACTACTGTATAACTTGAAAATGAATTTCAAATTTTCTGTTCTTTTCGAATACACTTATAACCTACATTTAAATAAATGATTTTAAGGGAATATAATTTACAAATCCAGTGGCCTAGTCAGATTTTTATTACAAAATCGCTTCCACCACAAAACGCTCACATTACCATTCTTATAACTGTAGAACGGAATGAGCTATTTTCACTGTACAAGTTCACTGGTGTTCTACTTTGTATCAACTTTCTTGCCAGATTTTAAATATGTCTATAATATAAATAAAAATTATAATCAAATACTTTGTTTCCAAAATTTAAGTTGTTGTAACTTCGTTGTTAACCAATATTTTTTTATGAAATCTTGATGGTTTTCATTTATAACGACTACGGATCCAGTGGTGTAGTCAAACTTGAAAACAAAAATTGCCTAATAAACTTTTGCCGTTTTTGACAAAGAAAAAAAACCATAGTGTGCCTTGGAAATAAAACTGAAGTTATGAAAATGTATGTCAAGATACTGTTTTCGATGCTTAATATTGAAAAAAAAACATTTGAGATTGGGGTGGTTCCATTTTAAATGGGTGACACCGTATCTCTGCCTAGTCCTTTTTCGTTCTTAGCACTTCAATGTTTATTTTTGGCGTTTGATGAAATCTTTGAAAACTATGTATGACTTGAGGAAGGATGTTTTTCAGGTATGCTAAAATCGGCCACTCAAACAAAATCACCCTCTGACTAGTATGAAGGAATGTACGGTTATGGTTCAAAAGCATACACATTAATTTCTGTTATGATATGAACAGTAAAAAGTTTAACATATCTTCAACGCATCAAATAAAATTGAGTCTTGCACACATTTCACTTTCAAACTCTGACCTGAGGGATTCATCATTCTCTTCCATTTCCAAGTACAGTAAACCTGTTTTTTTTTTCAGAAACCGGAAAGCGAAACTCAAAACGGCAACGCCAAACCGCGTTTGTCCAATGCGACGGAAAGAAATAACAGCATTTGCGAGGGGAACATGGGGATGGCCACTCCGGGGGGCATGCCCCACCGTTCAAGACCCTCCAGCAAGATGACTAAGTACGTGGAATGTTGGGGGGCGGATAAGCCCTTCGCCAATATCGCCGAGTCGACGCTGGCAAAAAATGTCGAACTGACGGTAAATAAACATTTAGGATAGTTTTCTGCTCTCATGACGGAATCTGGATACAATATGACCTTGAAAACATTAATTTTTTTAATATAGTGTCTCCCTGTGTGGCAAACGTCAGGCATGTTTTTAAATTTTATTGGGGTGGCACAATATCGCCTGTTTGCCATATTGATAGCAAGAAATTAATGAAAATAACCAATGTTTTTAATTTTTTCTTGTATGGCACCACACTAGAATTTTTCCAAACACCCTCGTATTACATGTACCCTGAGCAAAGTTTTTTGTTTCAACTTGAACCAAATGCCTTCTAGTTTCTTCGAGCGACTCACGACCCCACAGAGTTTGTCACTAGTGACAATAGTGAAAAGGATTAATCCATCTAAAAACTCGAAAACCACTCGAGCTTCCGTCCTTTCCTTTTTACACTGAAATCCCTCCATTATTCTGAGCTCATTTACATGTTCATTGTTCCTTTTTATTTGCAGTCGTCGCCATTGCCGCAGGTTGGTCAGTAAAATGAAATTATTTTCGTGTTTCCACTAACATGAATGCCCGCTTATTTGTGTGACTGAATTTTACGAGCGAATTATAACAATGCCAGTGTTGTAATGTTTTGTGTGTACGTGTTGATGTGTTTTTCGTTTTCACAAAGTGCACTTGGTAGGGCTCACATTAGTACAGTGTCTGGCAAAAAGTAGTAGTAGACGGGTTTTCAATCAGAATTTCCTTTAAGGTATATATATATATATATATATATATATATATAAATATATATACAGTGTGACCCATTTAAAATGGAACCACCTCTGTAGAATACGCATTTTTCAGTCAATCTCAAAAATATTTTTTTCAATATTAAGCATCAAAAAATGTATCTTGACACAAATTTTCATAACTTTAGTTTCCAAGGCACTCTATGTTTTTTTTTCTTTGTCAAAAACGGCAAAAGTTTACTAGGCATGTTTTTCTTCCAAATTTGACTACATCACTGGATTCGTAGTCGTTATAAATGAAAACCATCAAAATTTCATAAAAAAATATTAGTTAACAACGAAGTTACAACAACTTTAATTTTGGAAACAAAGTATTTGATTATAATTTTTATTTAGATTACAGACATATTTGGAATCTGGCAACACTGCCGATACAAAGTAGAGCACAAGTGAATTTGTACAGCGAAAATCCGAAGTCAATAGCTCATTCCGTTCAACAGTTATAACTACTGAAAGTATGGTAATGTGAGCGATTTGTGGTGTACTAAATCACAGCCTACTATTGATTTAGTACAATACCTATGCCCAATGTATTAGTTCAGATTTCCTCAAATTATTGATACCTTCTCTGAAAGCTTGTTTCACTTGAGTTTTGAAAAATGAAAAAGGAACATTTTTTTGTCCTGCTTTCTGTTTTATTAATGAATAAATAATTTTGATACTTTAAAACTTGATTCGGTTAATTTCGTTTTTATCGGCTATTGAAAACTGCATAACTTGAAAATGAATTTTTAATTTTCTGTTATTTTCTAATACACTTATAACCTAAACTTAAATACATGATTTTAAGGGAATATAATTCACAAATCCAGTGGCGTAGTTATTACAAAATCGCTTCCACCAGAAATCGCTCACATTACCATACTTTCAGGAGTTATAACTGTAGAACGGAATGAGCTATCGACTTCGGATTTTCGCTCTACAAATTCACTGGTGTTCTTCTTTGTATCGGCAGTGTTTCCAGATTTCAAATATGTCTATAATCTACATGAAAATTAACATCAAATACTTTGTTTCCAAAATTTAAGTTGTTGTAACTTCGTTGTTAACCAATATTTTTTAATGAAATTTTCATGGTTTCCATTTATAATGACTTCAAATCCAGTGGTGTAGTCAAATTTCAAAATAAAAATTGCCTAATAAACTTTTGCAGTTTTTAACGAAGAAAAAAAACCATAGAGTGCCTTGGAAATGAAACTAAAGTTATGAAAATTTGTGTCAAGATACAGTTTTTGAGAATGACTGAAAAATGCGTATTTTACAGGGGTGGTTCCATTTTAAATGGGTCACACTGTATATATATATATATATATATATATATATATATATATATATATATATATATATATATATATATATATATATATATATAGTTTTGTTTATATTCCGATCAAGCCACCACAGCAGGACGGCTAGATGGTCTTTTTCGAATTCGAACCAAAACACTCAGAGAATATAATGATTTTACTGTCTGTAAAATCTTAGCTTCAAATTACTCTAATGTCCTAAATGTCATGTTCCTTTGATTTAAAAAAAAACCTAGTATTATTTTGTCTAGGGTATCTATCTGGTGGATTATTTCCCATTGCCATGCATTGGCGAATCCGATATTTGTCAAGACATGAGGCACTAGAGATTTTTTTTTTTTATCGATATTCCATCTACCACCCACACACCTATTGTAAAAGTTAGCAGTAGCAGTAGTAATCGTGAAGCTTAGGACATTTTTCTATATCCATGTTCTATATACCTGATGAGGTTAGGGGATGAACTATTCTTGAAGGCATATTAACAAAAACAACAAAGCTTTGTAATGCTTTGATGAAGGCAGTGTAGAATTGTTTCTAGTGCAATATCGATTTTCAATAACTTTCTCATTTTTACAAATTTTCAGACCCTGGCTATGATCGAGTCCAACTTGCTACCAGACCGTAACACATGTCTAGAGTGCAGGTGAGTTCATATTCATTGAGAAAGTTATGAAGAAAAAATATTTTCATGAGAAAAGGGTAATGATTTGCTTTAGTAATTAATGTGTTCATTTAAATTATATCTGAACATCATTTTAATCCATTGATTGATCTGTTATGAAGGTATAAGATCATTCAGTGGAACAATACGTGGGACCTATAATAGACCCTTGAGGTACAACATTGGTTATGTAACATTGCTACCAAAGCTTACATTTTCAAGATGAAAAGTCAGTCATCCGAATACAAAACTATTTCAAGATTCAAGTCGTCAACTTTTCAGATGAACATGTTCTCAATGATCGCTTATGCAAAAACTATTATTTCATTTTTCGACAAAGAATTTATTAGAGATAATAGACCTAGGAGGGATTTTTATGTACTCTATCGTACCAAATGCTATTCAATAGGCGAGATCACATACTCACAAATTTGCTTCATACGTGATTGAAGTTGAAATATAGTTATAATAGTCCAGGATCCATGGGCCACTTTCGCACTTGATTACTATCAAGCTAATTTTCCGTGAGTAGCTTCATTTTGATGAGACGCCCAACAATTTCCTGTACGAAACTCTCGATTGTGGTAGCTAACAGAGGTAGCAAGAATAAAATATGTCGATTTGATGATTCTCAAAAATTTATTACTAACTGGTTTTTTTTTCGTTAAATCTCAAGATAATTATCTAAATTTTTCGAAAAAATATTTGTCCTACAAAATGTATGGTTTGATCGAAGAGTCCCCTCCTTCCAACATGTATCGATTACGGAGTCATCATAAATGATTACTAACCAGCTGATTTTTTTTTTACTCAGTTAATATGTATATCATTTAACAGTCATATTGTCCTACAACTTGCGTGGTACGTTATCCCGGTCCTACGCTCAGAAATTGTTAATTCCGCAAGACCATTTTTCTTATTACTAACTGCAGGACAAAAATATTACATAATAGGTTAGTGTGTTCTCTGCCCAAATGAAACAATGTCCTACAAAAAAAAACAGGTATGTATCACTAGTCCGACAAGAGTTGTCATTTTTTCGTTTTTCTATTTGTAACATAAGATACAGTGAAAAATCTTTTTTAAACTTTAAATAACTTTATTTTTCAGTGAACTAGGTACAAAATTTGTGTATTTATATATAAAAAATTTATCTTCATCAGATTTATCTGATAAATCTTCATAATCTTCGCTACTAACATCGCTGTCATCTTCATCTATTTCACTTTCCTCATTCGTGATATCTGACTCTGTAATAACATGAAAAAATTAAGTAAATTATATAATAATGAATAATCAATCAATAAATAACAATAGTATCAATAGGGTACCTTGTATGTCAGAAGATAATTCTTCAAAAGATGGACTTTGGGGACCATCAAACCAATAATATTCATATTTGCCATCAATTATCGTCCATCCAAAATTTTCTGGCAATTTTTCCGTGGGGCACCGCATGTGTGCATTACACCATACATTGCAGATGAATGCAGTTCTTTTAATTTGGTGCAACAATTCTTGTTTTGTTGGTGGCAAACTGGAAGGATCATATCCTACGATTTTTTGTTTTAAAATTTCTTCATTTTCATTTTTTTATTTATACCCTTTTTCAAATAACTCATACCGTCCTTTATTGATATCATTTTTTGTTTTTAATGAATACTCTCTGCATACATACTCTTCAATAATTTGAACTACCTCATTCGATGTTGACGAATAATAATTTTTAAACTTCTTGTTGAGTGAAATCAACCAAAATGTCAACATTTTTTTTTGTGCGCTTGGGAAATAAATTGATTTTTAATTTCATGAATTTCAAATATATATTCAATTGGAGCACCGCGATAACGTACCACGCAATTTGTAGGACAATGTGACTGTTAAATTATATAAATATAACTAAGTAAAAAAAAATCAGCTGGTTAGTAATCATTTTTAATTACTTCATTATCGATACATATTGGAAGGAGGGGACTTTGATCAAACCATACATTTTGTAGGACAAATATTTTTTCGAATAATTTAGATAATTATCTTGAGATTTAACAAAAAAAAAACAGTTAGTAATGAATTTTTGTGAATCATCAAATTGACATATTTTATCCTTGCTACCTCTGTTAGCTACCACAATCGAGAATTTTCGCACAGGAAATTGTTGGGCGTCCCATCGAGCTATTCACGAAGATTCAGCTTGATAGTAATTATTTTTACATCAAGGATCTGTACTACTACCTTTGAGCGTAGGACCGGGATAACGTACCACGCAATTTGTAGGACAATATGACTGTTGAATGATATAAATATTAACTAAGTAAAAAAAAAAATCGGCTGGTTAGTAATCATTTATGATGACCCCGTTATCGATACATGTTGGAAGAAGGGGACTCTTTGATCAAACCATACATTTTGTAGGACAAATATTTTTTCGAATAATTTAGATAATTATCTTGAGATTTAACAAAAAAAAAACAGTTAGTAATGAATTTTTGTGAATCATCAAATTGACATATTTTATCCTTGCTACCTCTGTTAGCTACCACAATCGGAATTTTCGCACAGGAAATTGTTGGGCGTCCCATCGAGCTATTCACGAAGATTCAGCTTGATAGTAATTATTTTTACATCAAGGATCTGTACTACTACCTTTGAGCGTAGGACCGGGATAACGTACCACGTAATTTGTAGAACAATATGACTGTTGAATGATATAAATATTAACTAAGTAAAAAAAAAAATCGGCTGGTTAGTAATCATTTATGATGACCCCGTTATCGATACATGTTGGAAGAAGGGGACTCTTTGATCAAACCATACATTTTGTAGGACAAATATTTTTTCGAATAATTTAGATAATTATCTTGAGATTTAACAAAAAAAAAACAGTTAGTAATGAATTTTTGTGAATCATCAAATTGACATATTTTATCCTTGCTACCTCTGTTAGCTACCACAATCGAGAATTTTCGCACAGGAAATTGTTGGGCGTCCCATCGAGCTATTCACGAAGATTCAGCTTGATAGTAATTATTTTTACATCAAGGATCTGTACTACTACCTTTGAGCGTAGGACCGGGATAACGTACCACGAATTTAGAAATAAATATTAACTAAGTAAAAAAAAAAATCGGCTGGTTAGTAATCATTTATGATGACCCCGTTATCGATACATGTTGGAAGAAGGGGACTCTTTGATCAAACCATACATTTTGTAGGACAAATATTTTTTCGAATGATTTAGATAATTATCTTGAGATTTAACGAAAAGAAACCAGTTAGTAATAAATTTTTGAGAGTCGTCGAATCGACATATTTTATCCTTGTTACCTCTGTTAGCTACCACAATTGAGAGTTTCGTATAGGACATTGTTGGGCGTCTCATCAAAATGAAGCTACTCACGGAAAATCAGCTTGATAGTAATCAAGTGCAAAAGTGGACCATGTATCCTGGACTATAATGTATTATATATGCATAGTTTTTCCTCAAATTCAGTGAGACATTCAAAGTCAGCGTTATTGCCGCTTCTTTTGACGTCATAAGTCCATTGATTAGGCATTTTCCTGAGTTGCCAGAGTCTTTATTTTCCGCAATTTCTGAGGAAACATTATTTTCTTTCATCCTATGAATAAATCAGAACTTATGTCAGCCTGTGTTATATTGAAATGAAGACTTCGTATTTGATAGCTGTCCTTGATTTAGTAGTTCTTGAATAATCTGTATGTATGCCGAGTGCTACTATTTTTTTGTCTTGCTCTCATTGTAAAGAAATATTATGAATAAAGCTTGGCAACGATGTAATTCCTGGCACTCTCCGCGATCGACGAGTTGCCAGTGTCACTATTTCGCGGAACTTCTGAGGTAATGTTATTCTGTTCCATCCTATTGTAACGAACCTAGGCCGGACCTGTCGCCTCACACGTTGCCATCGACAGCGATGAGATCATCCCCGGAGATATTCGAGAACCATCCAGTCGCTCTTCCGCGGAAAACAACGGTCAATATTGGAAACAATTGGAACATGCCGTCGCCAACCGTCCGAATTCGAAACATCGAGAATGCTGTATCGGAGATAAATAGACAGCCCTCAAGAGGGAGGACACAGTCTGAACGAGCCCATACCATCGAGCTATACAGTGGCGTAGTAATATAAATTAAGTTGTAGATTAAGTGTTAAATAAATTAGTTAAACCAAGTTAAGTTTATTTACGTTACAATTGGTGTCGGAAGTGAGATTTTGAAAATAAACAAGTGATCGTGGAGTGGATAGTCAGAAAAATAAATTGATAGACCTTTTGTACGCCCAAAATAGACAGTGGCCCAGGTTTTCGCGAAGTGGACAATTGTGCGTGGGAATATAAACTGATACACTGTTCGCGTGAAACAGAAAATAGACAGTGGCCCGGTTTTCGCGAAGTGGACAATTGTGCGTGGGAATATAAACTGATACACTGTTCGCGTGAAACAGAAAATAGACAGTGGCCCGGTTTTCGCGAAGTGGACAATTGTGCGTGGGAATATAAACTGATACACTCTTCGCGTGAAACAGACAATAGACTGGTGGCCCGTGGAAAAAAATTCGCGAAGTGAATTTTTAACAAACTGATAAACTTTTCGTGTGAAACAGACTGATACCTCGTCAAAGACAAAATGTGTTCAAGAAAAGTGCGCCTTGCGGATTTGAAGGTAGCGGAATTGAAACAGGAATTGGAGGAAAGGGAACTGGAAACAACAGGTAAAAAACAAGTACTCCAGGAAAGACTTGCAGAAGGACTTATACAAGAAGGTGAGGACCCCGAAACATTTTTATTCGAAATTCCGGAGGTGTTTAAGTTTGGTAATGAATAAACTGGAAGAAAATTCAAGAAGCCTGGAAGAAAATGCTAAAAATCTGGAAGAGAAGCTTGAAGAAAATTCTAGAAATCTGGGAAAGAAGATTCTGGAAGAAAATTCTATAGAATCCTGGAAGAGAATCGCTAGAAATCTGGAAGAGAAGCTTCGAGAAAATTCAAGAAGCCTGGAAGAGAATGCTAGAAATCTGGAAGAGAAGCTTCAAGAAAATTCTAGAAATCTGGAAGAGAAGCTTCTAGAAAATTCAAGAAGCCTGGAAAAAATGCAAGAAGCCTGGAAGAGAAGTTCCTGGAAAACACAGAAGGCCTAAAAAAAGAATTGTGTGGTGTGGCTAATTTTCTAGAAGAAAGAATGGGAACCGTTGAGACAGAGATAGATAAAATTAGGGAGCAAATGAACACGGAGGTAGATAAAATGAAGGAAACGATCAGTAAGCTGGAAAAACGAATTAATAGTGCGCCCTCCACAGAGATGGTTAACGAAAATGCAATGCTGGACTTGAGTTTGAACTTGGATAAAGTTCAAGAGGGTATAAAAGATGTCAAGGTCATTTCTGAAATAGGGAAGCTTTCCATGAAGCCGCCTCAATTCGACGGAAAAACTCCATGGGAAAATTACCGCCGACAGTTTGAAGCAGCGGCCAAAGCAAATGGATGGAATGCAGGGGAAAGAGCTGTAGCACTAACACTTGCATTACGTGGAGAAGCGACGAATATTCTACAAACTCTTACCGCCCAAGAACAGGAGGACTATGATCAGCTGATTAAACATCTAGAATTACGATATGGCCAGGCCCATTTGGAACACGTATACCACTCCCAGCTGCAAAATCGCTGTCAGAAATCGGGCGAATCCTTACAAGAATTTGAAACTGACATTGCACGCTTGGTTCGTCTCGCATATCCAGCCATACCGGAAAATGTAATGGAGCGATTGGCGGTTCAGGCATTCTTGGATGGACTCCGTGACCAAGAAACCAGACAAGCGTTGATATTAGCTCGTCCAACACATCTCGTAGACGCACTGGCACGAGCTTTGGAATTCGGAGCAGCAAAACAATGCTGCAAAACCCAAAGTAAAGTTCAAACGATTGAGGAAGACTCACCGGAGCCTGCTAACTTGGAAGCTGCCATAAGAAAAGTGATGAAGGAAGTGTTGCCTGAGAAAAGACAGATAAGATGCCGGAATTGTGGCAAAATTGGACATGTGCTAGCAAATGTCCAACAGGCATGTGTCCCAACCTCGGTTAACAACGCATATGTCGCTATCCTTCAACGACAGAACAAAGGTGTCTTCGTAGACGGTCTCATCAATAACGAGCCTTGCACCATGCTGCTAGATACAGGTGCGACTAGGACAATTCTCGGGCCTTCCTTTGCCAGAACACCGGAACGGATTGAGCCGACAACTTGGAAGCTACGCACAGCAACAGGGGAGCCAGCTACTGTATATGGCGAGCTACCGATTGAAATAATTTTGGGCAGCACTAAAGTGAAACATCAGGCACTTGTAGCGGACATCGAAGACGATGCAATCATCGGAATGGACATCATGAATTCCAGAGGGTTTGAATTGGATTTCAAAGACGGCGTCCTACGTGTCAACGGAGAAGAGCTGGTGCTTCATGGGAGAAGTGAGGGGTTGATCCTTGTGTTGTTGGCTGAAGATGTAAGCGTACCTGAGAGGGCTGAAACCATTCTGGAGGCTCGCCTGGACGGGAGAACGAGCAGTGGAAACGTGGTGATGTTCGAGCCCAAACTTCATGATGAGAAAATTGGACGAGGGATTGCACTAGGGAAGACCTTGTTGCGTGCTGACAAATTTGTGCCCGTAAGGGTCATGAATGTCAATTATTTTCCAGTGACCTTGAAGAAAGGAACAATATTGGGGCACTGCTCGTCAGTTTCCTCAGTAATCCGGAGTGTACGAGGTACGATTAGCCAACCCAACAACTTGCCCACAGAACTAGAAAAATTAGTTGCCATCTCTTCCAAAGATATAAAACCAGCTCAACAGCCCAAACTAAGAGATTTAGTTAAGAAGTACCAAGACATCTTCGATACCGGACAAGGAAAAGGAGGTCGAACTAATGTGGTCCAGCACAAGATTGATACTGGGGGTGCCCGACCGATCCGGCAATCAGCAAGAAGACTTCCTCTTGCCAAGAAGGAAGAGGCTGACAAAATAGTCAGCGATATGGGAAAAGAAGGAGTTATCGAACCATCTGACAGTCCCTGGTCCTCTCCAGTCGTACTGGTGAAGAAAAAGGATGGATCGACTCGCTTTTGTGTAGACTATCGCCAACTTAATAATGTCACGAAGAAGGACAGTTACCCTCTCCCGAGAATAGATGACACCCTAGACACGTTGGCTGGTTCCACGATTTTCTCGACCCTTGATCTGATGAGTGGATACTGGCAAGTAGAACTTGCTCAGGAAGATCGAGAAAAGACTGCTTTACCATCGGCTCAGGATTGTGGCAGTTCACCGTTATGCCATTCGGGCTCTGTAATGCTCCCGCCACATTCGAAAGATTGATGGAGACAGTGCTGAAGGGACTCTCATGGAACACGTGTCTAGTGTATCTCGACGACATAATTGTGGTCGGCAGATCGTTCGAGACCACGTGAAAACTTGGAGGAAGTATTCCCTGCGACTGAGGAACTCCGGATTGAAGCTGAGCCCTAAAAATGCCATCTGTTCCAAAAAGAAGTACGATACCTCGGCCACGTTGTCTCTGGGGAAGGAGTAGCAGTGGATGACCAGAAGATCAAAGCTGTTAAAGATTGGCCCATCCCAAAAGACATTCACCAACTTCGAAGTTTCCTTGGTTTATGCACATACTATCGCCGATATGTGCTGGGATTCGCCAACATCGCTAAACCACTGACCAGGCTCACGGAGGGCCAAACAAAGTTCCAGTGGTCCGAAGAATGTCAAGACTCATTCAGGAAGCTGAAAGGAGCTTTGATCAACGCACCTGTACTGAGCTATCCCTACCCAAAGGGAAATTCATTTTGGATACGGACGCCAGCAACGTGGGACTCGGAGCTGTCCTATTTCAGATCCAGGAGGGACAGGAGAAGGTCATTGGTTATTTCAGCAAGACGCTTAGCAAACCAGAGCGCAATTACTGTGTCACCAGGCGAGAGCTGTTAGCTGTTGTGAAAGGAGTGGAGCACTTCTACAAGTACGTGTATGGAAGAAGATTCCTGTTGAGAACTGACCATGCAGCTCTCAAATGGCTCTTACAGTTCAAAATCCTGAGGGTCAAGTAGCACGTTGGATCGAGAGACTCCAAGAATTCGATTTCGAGATCGAACATCGAGCCGGAACTAGCCATAAGAATGCAGATGCCTTGTCGCGAAGACCATGTCCAGATGATTGCTCACATTGCCGACGAGCAGAAGAGAAAGAAGCAACACTTTGTAGAACCGCGGCAATGGATGACAACTGGAATGACAGCAAGATCCAGAAAGACCAAGAGAAAGACCCCGACCTTGGCTTAGTTGTCAGCTGGAAGAAGGGCAATCGAAGACCATCATGGCAGGAAGTTGCAGGTTACTCGCCGGCTGTTAAGTCCTATTGGGCACAATGGAACTCTCTTATTCTGGACAATGGGATCCTGAAACGTGTGTTGGAGGCCGATATTGGTGGGGAAGACAGACGCCAAATAATTGTTCCCAGGAACAGAAGAGAGGAAGTGCTGCGGGAAATCCATGATGGAGTCGCCGGAGGACATCTGGGAGTGACGAAGACCCTGCAGAAAGTGAGGCAACGGTTTTACTGGGCCAATTGTCAAGCTGACGTCCAGGACTGGTGCAGAAAGTGCGCTGTATGCGCTGCTAGCAACGGACCTCGAATACGACCCAAGGCCCCGATGCGTCAGTACAACGTAGGCAGCCCGTTCGAGAGAATCGCCATTGACATCGCCGGCCCGTTTCCCGTATCCGACCACGGGAATAAATACATCCTTGTGGCAATGGACTACTTCAGTAAGTGGGCGGAAGCCTATGCCCTGCCCAACCAGGAAGCTATCACCGTCGCCGACGTCTTGGTGAAAGAATGGATATGTCGATTCGGTATTCCAATGGAGCTGCACTCGGATCAAGGCAGAAATTTCGAATCCAACCTTTTCCAAGAAATATGTCTACTGCTGAACATCCGCAAGACAAGAACCACGGCCCTACATCCGCAGTCCGATGGAATGGTGGAACGGATGAACAGGACGATCAACCGCCACTTGTCCAAGGTTGTCTCTGACCATCAAAGAGACTGGGACCAGTATCTTCATTTGTTCCTGATGGCCTATCGATCCGCAGTACACGAGTCAACCGGTCAAACTCCTGCTAGTATTATAATGGGCCGAGAACTGCGACTGCCTTGTGACCTGAAGTTTGGGATACCGCCAGGACAAGACACTGCGGGAGAGGACTACGTCAGCAAACTTCGGCAGAGAATGGACGACATCCACGAACGAGTCCGGTTGAACATCCAGAGTGCCAGCGATAAAATGAAGAAGACCTATGACATCAAGGCCGACGCTGGAGGATTTAAGGTTGATGACCTGGTTTGGCTGTACAACCCCAAACGTCGTCGTGGACTATCACCAAAGTTGCGGAACTCGTGGGAAGGCCCGTATAAAATCGTGAAAAGGATAAACGACCTTGTGTACCGAATCCATAAGCACCCGAGGGAAACCAAGGGTCGTCCATTTCAACAGGTTGGCCCTTACGCTGGAAACCATGACCAAGTTCGCACCCTCAAGCCACCGGAGGATGATATGACGTTCGAGAAGTTTATGTCCTTGTATTCAAACGGGCAGAAAGTTCTACATGGGTTACTAGAGAGGAGTCACGAGACCTTTTCGAGGTGCCTGCTGACTACGCACTAGCGCACTGTGTGGCAGAAGATCTTCGAATGTCCAGGGGCATCGCCGTAGTGTTCTCCAAGAAATTTGGTCAACTCCAAACACTGCGGGAGCAGAATCCAGAAGTTGGTGGGGTGCTACAGTTGAAGAAAGGCCAGAGAAACATCTACTACCTAGTTACCAAGAGGCATTCCCAAGATAAACCGTCCTATGAAGATGTCTGGAAGAGTCTCACCAAACTAAGAGATACTATGGTGGACCAGAATCTGGCGGATCTAGCAATTCCAAAACTATCCTGTGGTATTGATGGGTTGGACTGGAGAGTCATAAGAAGTATGCTGGAGGCGATATTCAGATCCAGCGGCATCAGGATTTTGGTTTGCTGTAACCCTCTTCCACGACCGATCATGAAGACCGTGGAGTGTTACTTCCATCGAACTTCACGGTGCAGATATGGGGAGTCATGCAGATATCGTCACACTCCAAGGATGAAATTTCGGGACGAAATGTCTTTAAGAAGGGGGCAATGTAACGAACCTAGGCCGGACCTGTCGCCTCACACGTTGCCATCGACAGCGATGAGATCATCCCCGGAGATATTCGAGAACCATCCAGTCGCTCTTCCGCGGAAAACAACGGTCAATATTGGAAACAATTGGAACATGCCGTCGCCAACCGTCCGAATTCGAAACATCGAGAATGCTGTATCGGAGATAAATAGACAGCCCTCAAGAGGGAGGACACAGTCTGAACGAGCCCATACCATCGAGCTATACAGTGGCGTAGTAATATAAATTGAGTTGTAGATTAAGTGTTAAATAAATTAGTTAAACCAAGTTAAGTTTATTTACGTTACACTATGAATGAAACAGAACTTGCGTCAGCATGAGTTATATTGAAATGAAGACTCCCCATTTGATAGCTGCTCTTGATTTAGTTATTCTTGAATGATATGTATGCATACCGAGAGCTGTCATTATTTTTTCGTCCTGCTCACATTGCAAAGTAATATTATGAATAACGCTTGGCAACTCTGTGATTATACCCTGTCGTTTTCTCACTGGCAGCTAAACACCCTCATTATAAATGCAAATCTGGGAAAAGTTGTTAACCGTCGGCTAAAATGAATTTCATGGTAACAAACACGTGTTGACAAGACTTTATGTGTTTTCCATGAAATTATTACAAAGCATCGATGGTAAAAGTACTGATCGTGGTTCGGTAAACCATGTTTTAATATTTATTTATTTATAAAACTTTCCAAGAAATAATACATGTGTATAACAATAAAAATTAAGAGTAATAATCGACAATTCATCGATTATTGGATGAAGTTACACTTGTCAAACTATTATAACTGCGTCCTGTGTGCGACTTCGGCAGCTCACCTAAAATGTTTTAGTTGCAAATAGTGATTGTAATAAATGTATGTAGTTATAGTCCATCCAATATCAATTGCAGAAGCTGTTTCTATAGGGAGCAAATAAAAACTCACTTCGCTAACACGAGCGTATATGCGAAGAAACGGAACGAAAAATAATCTGTACTACTCGTTAACATTCTCCGTCGGCAAACGGTAGATCAAAAGTGCTGATAGTCAACGTGGACTTGACTGACTGCTGACTGTTCTACAACCGATTCGTCTGGGCCAATCAAGTCGGACATCAATGCTTGCAGGTCATAAATCACGCGTTATATTTGTGTTTTAATAGCTCTGAAAGATTAAAAACCAGTAGCGTCTGTGGTCTTGGTGTGTGCCCATCGAAATACGTTTTAGGATATTCTAGTTTTGAAAGAAAGAAATTATTTTTCTTTCTTAATGTATTTGTATGAATAAAAGCTTGTCTTTAATTTTTTTTTCATTTTTCATTATTTATGAAGTATTTTTAAAATCTTAAAACATCTGAATAAAATTAGTTATCTCCGCCACTGCTGCTCACAGGATTTCATCGCAAGACTTTTTTATGCTTCTGCAACTGATATTGGGAAAACTATATAGTATTTCTAATCCCAATTGGACCGACATAAAAAGTTTCAAGAAGGAATTCTCTTTCTTGTCGCCGCCTTGACATAGGCGTCGGTACATTATTTTTCAGTGGTATATTTTTAGTTAGTTATTCTTACAATTATAGCAATTGATCATGATCAACTGAATTTTTCCACCCTGAATAATTATGAAAATCTTCGAAATAAAAGGTAGTTGATTACTGAGTCAAAAACTCTAAAATACAATAAAAACAAAAATAATAACTCCGAATACTTGTCAAAAATATACTTAAAAAAAATAGATGTCAACAAAATTGGACTAGAAAGATCAAAATTCTTCTTCGCTACATTCGGATGAGGTGGAATCATCATCAGGTTGAATAACGATCGGATTTATGGAACTTATGTTCTCTTCCTTCATAACGTGGGCCACACAGTTCTTCCACACCTCACTATTACCTACTTCATTCACCACTCGCCTTATATTGTCAAGCACCACAGCATTCAAGGTCGGTGACTGATTACATTTCCGCAAGCGCGAATCACATCTTTTGTAGCTCCATCAATGTTTGCGAATTTTGTATTCCTTTGTTTTCATTTCATTGGATGGTCAATATCATCCCCTGTTTTAATAACCCGAAGAATTGTTGAACGAGTTAGTTTCGTTAACTCGCATATTCTTTTCATAATTTCATTCTGTGAAGTGTGCAGTTTTCCTTCTTCGAGCGTTCATGAATATTTAAAATTACTCGCTGAAGTTGAACATCCAAATCCTTATTTTCAAATTCCGGATTCTTGTCGATTGACACAGATTCCTAGCAACGTCTCCTTTCACTTGAGCCCATATGAGCTCGATAGGATTGAGCTCACAATGGTATGGAAGTAATCGTAGTACAATCGTCTTTTTTTCTTTAGCCATTTCGTCAACTACGCACCTACTGTTTGTAGTTTGCTTTGTACTGCCTCGCAATGGATAATAGTTCTTTTTCGGCATGTTAATATCACGTGGGAAATCTTTCTGCTGCAACCAATATTTTTTTTCCATTTTGATGTTGACAACGTTTCCTTAAGCCTGGAATGGTAGGTCCATGACAATAACGGCATTCGCAGGCAACAGCTCTATCATTTGTGAAAAGTAGTCCTCAAACACATCCGCATTCATTTCTCTCGATGTTCAGAATCTTTTTGCGAGCAAACCACCAGATGGAACGATCATACTAGTAGGTAACCTACTGGATAGAAACCATGTTAATCTGATCATCAAAGATGAGAGATTGGATTTACTTACAGTTTCTTTAACACAAAATTATTTCCAATTTAAGAATAATTTTTATTCTCTGTCCTTTTTTCACTGGCAGCTGAACACCCTCATTAAAAATGCAAATCTGCGAAAAGTTGTTTACCGTCGGCTCGAATGAATTTCATGGTAACAAACACGTTTTGATAGGACTTCATGTGTTTTCGAGTTTATTTTTCTAGTCCACTCTGTTTTATCTCTAATAACAATAGAACGATTAAATTATTACAAAGCATTGATGGTAAAAGTACTGATCAGTGACGTGCGTTCGGTAAACCATGTATTAATATTTATTTATTCATTTATAAAACTTTCCAAGGAACAATACATGTTTATAACAATATTAAATTTAGAGTAATAATTGACAATTCATCGATTATTGGATGTATCAAAGTTACACTTGTCAAATTATTATAACTGCCTCCTGTTCTCGACTTCGGCAGCTCACCTGGAATGTTTTAGTTGCAAATAGTGATAAATGTATGTATATAGTGATAAATGTATGTAGTATATAGTGATAAATGTATGTAGTTACTTACCTAAATGTCCATTTAAGTCATCATCGGTATCCGAATCAGATGAATCTTCGGGTCCTATTGAAATTACTAGATATTCCACAGTTTGGTCAATTAAATTATTAAGATCCCGAATCTTCTGTTGAAACTTGATTTACAGCATTTTCCAATTGTCGCTTGTCACTTTGGAGAACGAGACGTACATCATCCAATTCGAAAGTAGTGTTGTTCCTAGCGACGTCTCCTTTCATCTGAGCCCATATGAGCTCTATACGATTGAGCCCACAATAGCTTGGAGGTAATCGTAAAACGACCATATTTATTCTTCAGCCATTTCGTCAACTACGTACTGTTTGTAGTTTGTTTTGTGTTGCCTCGCAATGGATAATATTTTTTTTTTACCATGCTATTATCATGTGGGAGATCTTCCTGGTGTAACCAATCAAATATATATATATATATATATATATTTTTCATTTTGATGTTGGCAACGCCTCCTCAAGCCTGGAATGGTAGCATTAATAACGGCAATCGCAGGCAACAGCTCTATCATTTGTGAAAAGTAGTCCTCAAACACATCCTCATTCATCTCCTTGTGGTAATCTTCTGTTGATTCCGAGACGAATTGCAGCAAACCACCATCGACAAAACCATGCTCATTTCCAATATGGGTAATGATTAACCTACGCTCGGTGTGGGTAACCCAGTGGGATATCCTTCCATGACTGCTTGGCCGGAAAATGTTATGTTAGTGTCGACCCATGTTTTCTGCTCAGTGTATCCTAACGAAGGATACACTATGCCATGTTTCGTTCAAATAATAAATTGTCCTTCCTCCAGATCGATACTTCCTGATCGTCCATGAATAATTTCTTCTCCAACGCACAATTTCGTCTTTATCTATAAGGAGGGACTTTCTATTCTGCTTTTCCCAGGAAAAGCCTTTCTCGCGCAAAAGTTTCCATAATTTGGTTCTGCATACTTGTGGTGAATTGCCGTCTTCCTGAATTGACTGTAGAACTTTGTCTATTGTTGGTATCTCTTTATTTATATAAAAAGAGTGAACTTTCCTTCGGATGGCGGTCCTATGAAAGTCATCGATTGATAGTGACTTCCTTCTTGAAATTTGTTTTGGTGTACTAATGTCTCTACTTTTCCTCTCGTTTAAAAACCTGTAAATTGTTCTTTCACTCACTCCCGTCGTATTAGAACATGTAGACACTATCTGGCGAACGGAACTCGGGGGTTGTTGATAAACAAGTGCATCATGCACTAGTAGTATAGTATCCGCGCTGATATTCAGAGATGAAACCTGGAATAACGTCAACATAGCTGCATAAAACGATCCTAGAAAAATTCTCACCTGGTTGAATCATAACCTACTAAGTTTGAACATGAACAAAACTAAATTCATGACATTCTCTCTGAATACCAGAGACACACCTCCAAATGATACCTTAAAAATACACACACCATTCTGCAATGATAGATACACATGTAACTGCGCAACGATAGAAAGAAATTCCTCGATTAAATATTTGGGAGTTACTATTGACCAACATATACGATGGGATGAACACATTACACATGTCATGAAAAGACTGAGACTTCTCATGTACAAATTTTATATGCTTAGAGATATTCTCTCACGGAAAAACCTATCCCTCGTATACACCTCTCTGGAAAGCGTAATACGCTACTGTATTATATAGTCTTAGAGCCGGTGGGAGATCGACCTTCACCGATCTGATAACTCGATGAGACATTTTTTATCAAATATAATTTATAAACAAATATGCCCATGATAACTTGCCTATCGAAAAGTGTTCATAGCTATTTTTAATTGAATTAATTTTAATCAATTTTCTTTCATCTTCACTCTTTTGATAACCGAATGAGTTTCATCTCAACTGATAGTTTTTAACACTCAGAATATGCCTAGGTAGGCTTGCCTACTTATTTCTGTGCATGGCTACCTGGCAAGCAGATGTGAACAGGTAAGTCAATATAGGTAACTACACCGATCTGTTAACCAATCGAAATTGATATCATAGGTGGGATAATTTAATTACAGAACCAATCGTATAGGCTTGCCTGCAAAAAGTCGTACATAAAATATTATTGCCAAGCTATAAAGTTTTAGAATTTTAGCTATTTGATAGGTGCGAGAGAGAAAGTAGAGCGTCCGAGGTCCGTGTGATAGAACAGGACACAACATAGCAGCTGCACGCTACCTGACCGTTGAATGTATCCGAGTGCGCATGCTCGTGTACATGTGAGTGACAGTGACACCATTTATTTACACTCGACAGTAATTTTGAACTCTAATTTATTATAACTCTGATTTCGATCACAATTTTTGTATTATTTCACAGTATATATATACTTACAGCTATGAAATAATAAAAAATAAATAATTTGATATATTAATAAATGAAAAAATTCAACAATTTTTTTTTCATTTTAAAGCTAAATTATAAAATTTAAAAATGCTAAAAAATCTATATTTTTTATTTAAAATTGAAGAAAGAATTATTTATTTATTATTCAAAATCAAATAAATGCCGTAAAGTGGGAAATAATAAGTGTTTCTTTTGAAATTTTAGTATAATAAATGAAAAAAATCATCAATATAGAAAAATGAAATTTAATACATTTATGTTGTTAAAAGCGTTTATTACAAAGCATATAAAAGAGTTCAAAATTACTGTCGAGTGTAAGTAAATGCTGTCACTGTCACTCACATGTACACGAGCATGGGCACTCGGATACATTCAACGGTCAGGTAGCGTGCAGTGCTATGTTGTGTCCTGTTCTATCACACGGACCTCGTACGCTCTACTTTCTCTCTCGCACCTATCAAATAGCTAAAATTCTAAAACTTTATAGCTTGGCAATAATATTTTATGTACGACTTTTTGCAGGCGAGCCTATACGATTGGTTCTGTAATTAAATTATCCCACCTATGATATCAATTTCGATTGGTTAACAGATCGGTGTAGTTACCTATATTGACTTACCTGTTCACATCTGCTTGCCAGGTAGCCATGCACAGAAATAAGTAGGCAAGCCTACCTAGGCATATTCTGAGTGGTAAAAACTATCAGTTGAGGTGAAACTCATTCGGTTATCAGAAGAGTGAAGGTGATGAAAGAAAATTGATTAAAATTAATTCAATTAAAAATAGCTATGAACACTTTTCGATAGGCAAGTTATCATGAGCATATTTGTTTATAAATTATATTTGATAAAAAATATGTCTCATCGAGTTATCAGATCGGTGAAGGTCGACCTCCCACGGTCTCCTCTACTAATAGTGTTTGGGGGGGAAACCAACACGACGTTACACCCTCTACAAGTCATGCAGAATTCATTATTAAAAATAATACACAGAAAAGATAGAAGGTTCCCTACTCAAATACTATTTCGAAAAACCAAAGTCCTAAATATTAAGGCTCAATATTGCTATCAAGGTCTAATTTGGATGTTTTCCAACTTAATAAAATATACCACAAGCTTCTCGAAAACAACTCCATTTTACCGAAAGATTCATCTTATTTTTTGGACTTACATTGTATAACTAGCTCCCTACGGATCTAAAAACTATAAAAAAAATCAATGAATTCAAACTTGCTATTAAGAAACACATAATAGAAAACCCAAAAATACTATATATTCTTAGAATATACTGAAAAAGCAAACGTAAATAATATTAATCAATTTTGAATTATATTTCAATCCCCTTTTATGCTCTCTCTCCGACCCTCACCCCCCCCCTGGACGAATCAAAAATGTCAATTACTACTTAGAATTAGTCTATATTATACTAAAATTGACATTCCATCTACGAGTGTGTGAATCAACACAAACAGGCGCCTTGTGCCTAGGTGCATTTCACCCACTTGTGGTGGCTTAAACTCGATAAAAATTCTATTATTACCACGTTTTGTACCGAATAATTGTACTGATTATTGTACTGATTATTATTGTATATATTGTACTGATTATTATGATTAAAACTGATTTGATTTGAGTTCTTTCTCTTACAGAATATGCAACAAATGTATTGGGTTTAAATGCTGTGAAGTTTCACCCGATGCCATTTTCAGAAGCACTACTCAAAGATTATGTTATATTGTATTTAGTAGAAACTAGCCGACGGGGAAAACCCATAATTCCTTCATTTATTTGCTTTCAATACCAACTAATGATCCTATAATGGGGCAGGTACATCCACTTTGCATTCATTATCCTTCATAATCACAATTTCGAATTGTATTGGTTTTACCTAAGAAGTAGGCAAATTTTAATTATGAGGTATTAACTAAGAACCCTCATTTTGTAATAATGTCTGATTCTTAGAAACGAATGTACAGTTAAAGTGTATCTCGGGAATTTCCATCTAAATATTTTATTACTATAGTAAATGTGCTCAAATATTTACCTCAATTGTTCATAATAACAAGTGATGAGGGGAATATGTATTAGAATTATTATATATTCATTTTGTAGGTATTTAACCATATTCTCATAACTTGCTCTTAAGTAAATCCGTGTTTACAGTATAGAAGTTCGTAATGAGTATCATTGAATTTCCGTCTTACAATTTGGTAAGAAATGTAACTCCTATGGTTTATGTTTATTTTATTTCTGCCAGTGAAAAAAGGACAAAGTATATCTTGCGCTCTCGGCAATTGGCGATAGATCTGAATTTGTTACGTCACATCCTGCCGCGGTTTTCGCAGTGTTCAAACAGGATAATTTCTTTGGATTTTTTTTGAAAAACTACTTTGGAAAAAAAAAATAAAAAAAATCCAATTACTTTTCCCATCGTTCTGGACATTGTGGTATTTTTTCCAGGAATTTGTGATCTCGCCTATTCATCAATCTGCTTTTATATACTATCATTATAAACGAAAATCGATAAATTCTTATGGAATAAATGAAATATTCACGGTAAAACCATTCCGTTCGTTTAGATTAGAATGTATTCGCTGCAACTGAGTGAAAAATAGTGAGTATATAAATTCCACGCAATGACCATTATCGTTAACGTGATCCATTTTCCGATTGCCATGAATATTTCATAAAGCGTCCCGGGTAATAAATGATCTATTGAACAAAATGTCGGAAAGGTAATGGATACCGTTTAGATATATATACGGTCCTGAGGTTGAAATATTGGATAGAAGATAGAATAACTACGAACACAAAACATGTGGATTGAGTTTTCATGCGATTCCAGTTTTTTTATTATGTAAAATAACAAAACGGTTAAACAGCAATTGACGATTTAATACAATAACAATATGTATACAAATAAAACGTTCAAAAGAATTGTTCAAAATGACCACGGTTGGTTTCTAAACATTTTTAAATCCGGATACTTGTAGAAAGATTTGTTACCCTCATTATCTCATTGGCTCCTCGATTTTTTATTTGTTTAAAAAAGCCTGAAACAGGTCGATTTCTATTGTCAATTTGACAATTTGCAGTATAAAAATATTACTCCCTCCTTGCACCCCCTCTGAATTATGAGCACCTCCTCAAAAATGAGAAGTGTGGCAACTTGTTCGAAAATGATTTTCATTCTCTGTTCAGCAATATTCAGCAATTTTGTCTGAAATATTGTCTGGTCTATTGAAATATACTTTTGATTTTAAATAACCCCATAAGGAATAATGAGGTATTTTCTCATCTGTTCTGCTAAACGTTAGGAATAAGTCGTTCAAGACACCAAAAAATTATTCACAAAACCCACATAAATAATGTAATGTCAATCTAGTAGACTACTGTTATTTTTATATTTATAAGTTGGTGACACACGTCAGTGTATTGAAAAATATTTGTGTGTGTATTTGATTCAACTATAACTCATTTATCCGGAACTCAAAGAATAGACATTTCAATTATGATTGGATGCGGTAATAAAACAAGAACTCAAAAGGAAGTTTGTGAAATGTTTAATAATAAATACCCTGGTCAACACGTGTCACAGTCTACAGTTAGCAAAATAGAAACAAAATTTCGTGAAACTGGACATGTAAAAACTATTCAAAAACCAGGTTGAAATGTTAAATTGGATGAGGAAAAAAAGTTAGATGTACTGTCAGCGATTGAGGAAAATCCGCATATGACTAGTAGACAACTTGCCGCCGACAATTATGTAAGTAAATCATCGATATTGAGAGCTTTACATAAAGAAAAATACCATCATTATAAAGTTCAGTTGGTTCCGGAGTAAGCAACAATTCTGTGAATTGATGATGGACAGAATGGAAGCAGATTTACATTTCATAAACAAAATTGTTTTTTCTGATGAAGCTACTTTTCATTTGAATGTAACGGATAATAGACAAAACTGTAGATATTGGAGCAGATAAAATCCTCATTGGATGTGTGAGGCTCACACACAATATCCTAAAAAAAGTGAACTTTTGGGCTGGTATCATTAAGAACAAAATTATTGGCCCTTATTTTTTTAAAGGCACAGTTAATGGTGAGGTTTATCTAGATTTTTTTATGACTTTTTCACAGCCTACATTGAAAAGACTTTTTCCTGATGTAAATGATCCAAATGCAATAGATAGATCAATTTGGTACCAACAAGACGGAGCTCCACCGCATTACAAACGTATTGTTAGAGATTATTTTTCTCAATTGGTGGATTGGAAGACGTGGAACGATTGGATGGCTGCCTAGATTCCCCGATTTGACTCCTCTCGGTTACTTCTTATGGGGTTTTTAAAATTCAAAGGTATATTTCAATAGACTAGACAATATTGCAGATTTAAAAGTTAGGATAACGGAAGGAATTAACAACATAACCCCTGAGGTCCTACAAAATGTTGTACGAGAATTCCAAGATCAACTTGCTTATTGTTAAGAAGTGAATGGTGGTCATTTTGAACATTTAATTCAATTGTAAAATAAATTGAAAAATACTTCCTAAACATTATGTGACATTATTTCCTTCATTCTACGTAAAGTATCAAAATTTTACATTTTCGAAATAAATCCTTAGTTATGATTGCACCAAATTTGAAAAAACTTAATATTGCTGAACAGAGAATCGAACAAGGTGCCACCCGACCCTGCTTCTCATTTACATTTTTTGAGGGGATAATATTTTCATACTGTAAATTGTCAAATTGACAATAGAAATCGACCTGTTTCAGGTTTTTTTAAACAAATACATAATAACGCTAAAAATGAATTTATTCCATAGCAATGGACCGCACTGTATATACACATTTCATTGAATCTCCTGCATGTTTTTGCTATAATTTGATCACATCGACCATGAAGAATGAAGAATTCCATCAAAACTTCAATTGAATAGTTATTGCCTTCGATTTTGATTCTTTAAGATCAAATTTTCATTACTGAACGGGCAAATGTTTTATTATTCATGCACTGATTGTCGAATTTTCATAATGATATGTTCCATGCATTTCATAGTTACCTGATACAAAATAGGGCAAAATAATCCTGTTTTTATCATGATACATCATTTGAAAGTAACTTCAATTATCTTACAGGGAATTCTGCTAAAAAATAGCACTTTTCACCATTTTTGTAACTATTGGTAAAATCGCAAATTATGAACGATCCTAATAGTATAATAGAGAACAAATCCCCTAAAACATAAATGATACACAGGAAATTTGTAGGATACACTCAAAATTTCAGCTTTCTACGGATCCAAATACCGCCGTAATAAACATTTAATTGAACTATTTTTTGCACAAAAAATAAGTAAATCAATTAATTTCTCGAAAACCGCTGGAGATGGGCATAGAGAAATATAATACCAAAAATAATTGGGAAGCAAAATTACCAGAGAAACCAAAATTTCAAAATAATCCCATGTCCCGTTCTCCGCAAACGTCTAACTTACAATCGACCTTGAGTGACCCTGTAGAAAATTACCAAAAATGACATAATTCCTTCTTTATTGTGAAAATACTATACTTGGAGAAAATATCCATCGAGCATCAATTCCGTGAAAATGCAGAAAGTGAAAAGTTTGTTGTATCTGAACTATACGCTACGATTGAAATGCATTTGGTGAACCTTCAATGCATTTTCTGTCCCGGACAATTCTGGGGTGTCACCGAAGTAATCTTCCCGAAATTGCACGACTCTTTCCTCTTCAGTGCAAATCTTGCCATCGGCATATCTGGTTTATCGCACACCTCGGATTAGAGGAAACACGTCGGGGAAGTTGAAGCGAGAATATCCGTACGATTTTCGTGGAAAGTGGAATTTCCGTTAATGCGAACCAGATTCATTGGAGCGTATCCCGGCGAGGGAAAAACATATTTTCCACGTTGCGTCACTCGAATCAATCGCGCCGTCAAAGGGAGCACGAGAATTGTGTTTGCGGGCTCTTGAATTGGCATAAACATGAATGGCGATTAGCGTTTCGGTGAATGATCAGGAAAATTCACATTCTCATCATCTTGGAGCGGAAAGCGCGTAGACGAATGTCATTCCCGCATACTCAGAACGAGAGAATACACAACTTTTCAACCTAAGTCGTTCTAAAAAAAACATACAGACAGCTATTTTGGATCAATCGATGGAGCAGAAAATGGCTGATTCTGTGACGAAAATAGTGCCAAGAAACCGACTGTGTCATTATACGAAAGGCGATCCTCAGTTATATCCTGTTATGTTTCCGACTCGCAACTATCATTGCTCAATTAACCGACGAAACCAAAAAGGGCGAGGTTCTCTAGTCGACGCGTATATTTTTTTTTTATGTATGATCACGCATAACTTTTTACTGAGACGTCCGATTCCGATAATTCTTTTTTCAGTGGATAGGCTGTACTTCGAAGATGGTCGAAGTTGGGTAGCAAAATGAAGGATATTGATATATGATCAATTATAGATATGAAGGCACTTGTTAGCCAGAATTATATTGTTTAACTCTCCCGATGATTTGTGTTACATGTACCATTTTATTTCAAGACTTGTCGAACTGGATATTTATCAGTTCATCGTTCACTACTGATAATCTAATAAATAGAAACAAGATTTTACCAAAATCTAACAAAAACTACAAAACAGCTGAAATTCTGGATCCATTAAGCAATTCTTTACCATGATACGGTCCTAAAAATAACAAAAAACTTTATATATATATATATATATATATATATATATATATATATATATACAGGGTGGCCCACCACATTCGCCTCGGTATTTCTACGAGAAATGAAGAGAGTTAGGGAAAAACTTTTAACACAGTTATATGTGGGTCCATGAGGAGCATATTCCAAAATTATTTTGAAATATATAGGGTGATCCCCAAAAAAATTACATACCAAAGTTATATTTTTTCTTATGGAACACCCTATATTTTTTTATATTTTTAGATACTATAGACAAAATAAAGGTGAGTTACTATCATATTTCCCATACTTAAAACTGACCGTTTCTGAGAAACTTTGAGAAATTTAAAAATACAGACCATAATTTGAAAATTGTTTTCACCCTGTAACGTGTACCGAGCTGCTCGTGATTAACTGTACTGCTTAGCTCAAAGGTTAAAGTTAACTACTACATGAAATTTTTAAATGCAATATTATACAGAGTGGCGAAAAAAATTGCCTCAAAATTTGGACACACATTTTATTAAATAACTTCTTAAAGTTGAATGGAACACCCCGTATTTAGTGGCGTAATTTGACGGAGAATTGGATTCCCTTCAAAACTATATTAGGGTTCCCTATACCCATCTCTTCTGCTTTCTACACGAAAGGCGTTTTTATATTTTACTTATGAGTAATTTTTTTATCTTGAAAATGAAACACACTGTATTTTAATGAAAAGCTTAAAAAGCATTTTTGAAGTCATTCTATCGAAAAATTAAGAATTTTAAATAGTTTATCATTTTAATAAATGCTCAAAATGGTGTCCATTATTCTCGATGCATAGACGAACTCTTTCTTGAAATGAGTGCTGAACTCTGGATAACATATTTTGCGGTATTCGTACTTTCATATCCTGAGGTGTCGTTGGCGGTGTATCGTGAACAATACTTTTGATATATCCCCATAAAAAATAGTCGGGACTTGTAAGGTCCGGAGACCTGGCTATTATTAAAAAAATAGTATAATAGGTTTTATAGGAAATCGTAAATGTATGTTTTTATTGACCCCATATTGTAATTTTGGTATTTAATTCAATATGAAGTCTAATTTGCTAAGAAACAAGCGAATTTAACATATTTCGCCTCATTAATTAAGACACGTGCATCTTCTTATTTTGAAGAATGCTTTAATATTTCAGAAATGGCAATGAATTTGAGTTTTTACATTTGCCTGCATTTTACTTTAGATACACCGTATTTTAAAAAATTTGAACTTCTGCTTCTAGCGAATCTACGTATTCCTTAATAAAAAGGTTTTTAAAATGCTTTTTGAGCTTCTCATTACAATACAGTGTGTTTCATTTTTAAGATAAAAAAATTACTCATAAGTAAAATATAAAAACGCCTTTTGTGTAAAAAGCAGAAGAGATAGGTATAGGGAACCCTAATATAGTTTTGAAGGCGATCTAATTCTGCGTCAAATTACGCCACTAAATACGGGGTGTTTCATTCAACTTTAAGAAGTTATTTAATTAAATGTGTGTCCGAATTTTGAGGCAATTTTGTTCGCCACTCTGTATAATATTCCATTAAAAATTGCATGTAGTAGTTAACTTTAACCTTTGAGCTGAGCAGTACATTTAATCACGAGCAGCTCGTTACACGTTACAGGGTGAAAACAATTTTCAAATTATGGTCTGTATTTTTAAATTTCTCAAAATTTCTCAGAAACGGTCAGTTTTAAGTATGGGAAATATAATAGTAAATCACCTTTATTTTGTCTATAGTATCTAAAAATATAAAAAAATATAGGGTGTTCCATAAGAAAAAATATAACTTTGGTATGTAATTTTTTTGGGGATCACCCTATATATTTCAAAATAATTTTGGGATATGCTACTCATGGACCCACATATAACTGTGCCAAAAGTTTTTCCCTAACTCTCTTCATTTCTCGTAGAAATACCAAGGCGAATGTGGTGGGCCACCCTGTATATATATATACATATATATATATATATATATATATATATATATATATATATATATATTTATATATATATATATAACAGTCAATAGTTGAAGTAAGGAGAGTAAGTTAGTATTTCAAAAGTTATTCAAATATAGTAGGTAGCATTTAGTAGATTTCAGACACAAAAAAACAAACTTTTTAACTTAAAAGCAAAAAATAAAGTGAACTTTTTTAGTCTTAATAACTAAGCTCCAAAACTAATGTGAATAACTAATTTTGAGTCGCCAAACAAATCGGTCTAATGTTTGGTTAAAAGTTTTAATTTTTTAATTTTTTGTAGTTAAAATCTACTGATTATGTTACGTCAATATCTCTACCGATTGGACTATGAAGTTCCTCATGAATATTTCACCATAGTTCTCCATCCGGGGTCCTTCCGAAGGCAAGAGGAAAAAATATAAAGTAAAGATACCCCAGAAGTCACGTTGATCGTTCCCTCCTGACTTTCAACCTTTCTCCCTCGCGAGGAAACACCTAACAAATGAGGAATTTATTTCTCCCATCTCCAACCGTAAAAACGTCCCAATCCCGCGTTGCCTTCCCCCGGGAAAGCAGATCAACCTCTGTATTATGTATGTGCTACTTAAGCCCCGACATTGTAAAAGGAAAATGTGGACTTGTTTCAGGAAATGGTGGAGCAGCGAAGACCTCCATCCCGCCTTGTTGTGGTTCCAGAAACGAAAGCAGGAGACGGAGTATCGCAGCCAACCCGATCCGGAATTCCGGTGCTACATCGCCTGCGCTTGTTTTTTGTTCCTAGCGATGTGCGTCATGCAGATCGCGACGATTCCGAGGTAAGTTCGAGGAGTTATGTTTTCTTAGTGTGGGATTTGTACACTGGGAAAAAGGGATTATCAGATAGGGGGGCATATATTGGGTTTTATTGTGTTTCTCTGGGAATTTCCAGAGGCGTGGATTCTTTCTATCTGTTTTGTATTAATTGCGATTATTTCTGATTAAGGCCCAGTATTTTCACCTCCGGTTATCCTAGGAATAAATTAACCAATGGTTAGAATGTGATTTTACTTTATCAATACACGTTAAACAAAAGCATATTCTAACCGTTGGTTAATTTATTCATAGGATAACCAGAGGTGAAAATATCGGGCCTTAAAGTATTGTAATTCTGAAGAAAAATTACAATAATTTTTCCTATATTTCAGAGAAACAATCTCGAATCCCGAATAGTACCTTAACCATGGGTGAAATCTGCCTCTTGAATTTTTGATATGTTCACTAAAAAAAACATTTCAACCCTAAAATAGTTCAGTTAATTCAATAATTTGAGATTATTAGAGCCAATTTTATCCTATGGGTTTAAATATGAAGAAGTTCTAGAATATTAATAAACAGATAGTTTCTCATAAAAATAATGTGAGCGAATGTAATTTGCATTTGATTGGAATGAAGATGACTATCGTTTGTCTCCTCTTGATGAAATTTCATTATTTTCATTGTCAAGAGCTTTGCGTAGATCCAGTGAAAGGTGTCTACATTTTTATATTCTTGTTATTTGTAGTTGGATATTTGTGATTACATGCAGTACTATTCTCTCTTCTTGAATCCAGATGATGTTTCATTTATTATTCATCAATCAATCAATCTTCAATTCCATTTTTCGACAAGGTTAAGATATTTTGGAATTGTCAATAAATAGATAAAAATACGCAAAATGAAATTGACATAAATAAAATAAACGAATAGAAAAATTTTATCCAAAATTTTTCACACATATGCTGAATTTCTTAAAAATCATTCACACTATAAAAACACTTCTCAAGTAAAAAACATTCCAATCATATTAGAAAGAGGATATTGCAGTTCAGTTTGTCTGGAAGATTATGAAAAAGTTTTGGATCAACATGATCAGGAGCACTTGACATTATTTTTTTTTGGCAAAGTGAACATTGTGTCTTGTTCGTGTTCTATGTTCATGGATATCAGAATTTCTAATGAAGAACGCTGTATATTCTCTTTTGCCAATGACAGAATCCAAGTGGTTGACATACAAAATGAACATAATTGGGCCCAAGATGGAACCTTGAGGAACACCCTTCTCTAGTTCCTTGCTAGACGAACGTATACTTTTTATTTGGCGAAATGATTTCACATACGGTCAAATCAGGCTAAAGTTCTTGGGATTATATTTTCAACAATTTCTAAAAATGGGTGTAACTTTGGGAATTCTTTTATTTTCCGGTTGTTTTTCCTTGTCAAAATATTTCTTTTTACCCGACTACGGCAAAGCAAAACGGAAGTGATGATTCTGACTGGTATGTATGTAGGTATATCGTCGTCAAGCCGAGGCCTTCGCCATCACTCATGGCCTAGAACAACTGGTCGAGCTACCAACCCGCATCCCTGATGTCAACAACCAGTCTGCCAATACACTAGATCTTTTCCTCACCACCAATCCTGACCCGTATAGAATAGAAGTTTGTGCCCCACTTGGAAACTCTGACCACACCCTCATCTCCACAACATGCTCTTTCCATTTACCATCGAGCTGCACAATACCACCCCGTCTCATGTGGCATTACAATTCGGCCGACTGGGAAGGTCTTCGTATGTTTTTCTCAGCGTTTCCATGGAAGAGAGTTTGTTTCTCTTCAGTAGATCCAACACGATGTGCTGAGACAATTTCTGAAATCATCATGTTGGGGATGCAAACTTACATACCGAATACCGAAAGAAGAACATCATCCGATAAGACCTGGTTTAACAGAAACTGCTCTAGAGCTGTGGCTTCCAAACAGGCAGCATACCATCGATGGCTAAAAAATCCGGGCCCTGAGACCAGAGCAGCATATGTCGAGGCTAGAGGCATATGTAAAGAGACAATAGAAAGCTCAAAAGATGCCCACAAAGCCAAAATAAGATCAAAACTTGCTGAATGTCCTAACGGATCCCGTTCATTTTGGTCTTTCGTAAAGCTGTGGGAAGAAATTTCACTTCCAGCTCATTCCTCCCTAACCAAAGAAGATGGAACACTAGCAACGACTGCCCAGGAAAAAGCCAATATGTTTGCGCACCTATTTGCTGGAAATTCCACTCTGGATTCATCTGGAAAACATCCCCCGAACATTACACCTATTGACAGTCACATGCCCGAGATCACCTTTCGCCAACGTACTATCAGAAAGATTTTGCTGGGTCTCAACACCAACAAAGCCTGTGGATCTGACGGAATCCGCCGATTGTTCTCAAGAAATGTGCCCCGAACTAACACCTGTTCTTTGCAAGTTGTTCAACCACTCTTACAATTTGGGGTATTTCCGTCCAATTGGAAAATTGCAAGAGTACAGCCAGCCCCTAAAAGGCAAAAGGCCCTACCTAGCAACTACAGACCTATCGCACTGCTATCTATTATTTCAAAGGTCATGGAAAAAGCCATCAACATCGAGCTCAGAAATATCTGGAAGACTCAGGAATTGTCAACGATAGGCAATATGGCTTCCGCCATCAGAGATCAACTGGTGACCTGCTCGCTTACGTCTCACATATATGGCAGCTATCTATTGAAAAGCATGGAGAAACTTTAGCTGTGGCATTAGATATCTCCAAGGCGTTCGATCGAGTTTGGCACCAGGGACTCCTCGCCAAGCTTCCGTCTCATGGCTTGCCCCCTCAGCTGTGTTCTCTGCTTGCTAGTTTTCTCTCAAACAGGTCTCTCCATGTAGTGGTCGATGGAGTTTCATCTGACACTCTACTCATAAATGCTGGTGTTCCGCAAGGATCCATTCTCGCACCAACACTATTTCTACTTCACATCAACGACCTGTTGAAAGCAACTTCATGTCCAGTACACATCTTTGCCGATGATAGTACCCTCCATACCGCTTCTCTTCCAGGGCCCCTATATCAGCCCGTGAAACCAGAAATGAACGAGGAAGAAATGTTAATAATATAAATATGGACTTGGCAACAATTCTCGAATGGGGATCTAATAACTTGGTAGAATTCAATGCAAACAAAACACAAGCATGTCTTTTCTCTAGAAAAGCCGATCTCACTGTGCCTAACATAACTTTGTCAGGAGTAACCATACCACTGAAGCCATCCATATCGAAGGCCTCTGCATGGGCCATAAACATATCCTGAGGCTATTGGATTCTGTCCAAAAAAGGGCAATTCGTCTCGTCGGTGATGCCTCGCTTACAAACTCGCTCACTTGTCTGGAACACCGTAGAAAAGTTGGCGATTTGTCTCTATTTTATAGATATTTTCATGGGCGATGCTCTTCTGAAATATCAACAATCGTTCCTGCTTTGGCAGTCTCTTCGAGATTAACCCGTCAAGTTCAGTCATCACACCCCTTCGTGGTCACTTTGGAAACCTGCAGAACATCACTTTCCAAAGACTCGTTCATCCAACGAACAGCGAGGCTTTGGAACTCATTGCCTAGGGAGGTGTTCCCCGAGGCATACAACCTTCAGAAATTTAAGAAGAACACCAACTCCTACCTTCTTTCCCTAGGTTCCCACGATGTTCTCTGAACATTACAGGATATCCCTTTTCGTGGGAACCAGAACATAAAAAAAAAAAAAAATATATAACCAACTATATAACTTCTGAATTACTTATCATAATTGACAAATGAGGTATCGTTGGAAGAGTCTTGACAGTCCGCTGGTTATAAGCTATGTGACGTCACCTTGAATTGAATATGGCGCCCTCTAGGAGACATAAAGTCATGAACTAAACAAAATATGTCATTAATGATGCTGTGTTGGGTGTTGGGTATCATGACCATGGCTATCCTCTGAACATCACTATGAATATGTATTAAATACATGAAAATATAGCACGTGTAAGTTGTTTATTTAATAGACGATAAGTATTGAATAGTTTGTACATAACAATTTCAGATGAGAATATTTTCTTGTTTCATACTTTTTAGAGCGTGATTTTTGAGTTTTCGGATTTTTGTTTTTGAACTTATTTTTATTTAGAACACTGGAAAGAGGTGTTAACATGTATATTCATAATGTCAAAAATGGAGTGATTTTCTGGAATCTAAGTGATTGATTATTTCTCCAATAGACTTGTCTAGTTGTTGGTTCCAGAAAAAGAAGAAATATTCATATAGTCAATGTCAATAATGCTACTAGATATTTTTGCTCCAATTATTACAAAATATTCATTCAAATATTTATATATTCCTGTTTTTTTTTCATCAATTCTCGTGATTATTGAATATATAGTGGTTTCTGATATTTGCTGATTTTTATCGCGAGTGATTTCATTTGTCGATTTTTATAGCTATTTAAATACTTTTCTCTTTGTATATCTTGATTTTTTTTTACATGATTATAATGATTGAAGATGATACTCTGGAGTATACACTAATGGAATTTTGTGTTTTGATGCAATTAAACTTGGTTCTCAGTTAAATCAATTTGGAAATCTCTGCATTGCACCATGGTTCATCTTTACCACAAACCAAATTTATTCTTAAAAAAATTGTCTATACAAATTTCCCATAGTTTGTATCAATAAAATATGATTATCGGTTTTTACCTTCTATGGGATCAGTTATGAACTTTATTGAAAATCAACACGAAACTTGTTAAAAAAATCTCAGAAATACCTAACAATGTACAATATCTGCTATAAAGTCAATTTGATGCAATTTTTTCTACAAAAGACAAATTTGTCTTTCCGTGGGAAAGCTGCATCTTCTTCGAATGTTCCTTAACTGAATCGATCACCTGTGAATTTTTCAAATGGATGAGATTTAAAAAAAAATCCTCTTAGTGTCCCGGAATTGTTTGACATATCCAATTTAGTTTTTAGCACCTAGATAAACGCATCACTTTATGGAATCCATTCCCTGTGGCTATCAATAATAGCCCAATTATACCCAAACTTCTCATATATGTCATTGGCAGCAGGATTTTGAAGACATCCCATCTCGTCTCTTATATCTATATTTCTTAGACAAAATGTAGGTGAAGGAAAGTCCCATCGCTAACTTGAAGCTCCAACATCAGTGTTATTGTTTTTATATCTCCTAGGTCGCAGCAAATACCTCACAAAGTCTGTTTTTACGGCTGCGTTTATTTAAGGCGAGTGTAAATATTCTCGGAGGATGAATTTTGAATTCAATCGTAAAACAAATGTTTGTGGTAAATAAATACGCCAGCAGAAACAGGGGTTATTTGATCGAATAGGTTTTACACAGGCGAACAATCAAACAAAATACAGAATAAATACATCATTGGTTATACATGAAATTCACCATTCAACTTGCTTATTCCGGAACATCTACTAGGCCAATCACTTGTGTGAAAGAAATAGTCGTTTTCAGTATGTATATTACATTACATGACATATCGTAACGCGACAATTCGTAACCCCACAAATGGACAATTCGTAACGGTGACACTTCGTAACATCGACAGTTCGTAACTACAACTATTCGTACCGCCAACATTTTTTTAAAATCAAGTTTAGCATTACTGGATTTAGATAAAAATGCATTTTGCATAGTTTCCTACACTAAAATTAGTGTTTTTTTTTCAAGATTACTTTTTGCATATATTTTAGTTGATATGACAACTGAAGAATATTTAGTTTTTTTTAAATAAGTCTGAATAATAATGAAAAAATTAAAACCAATTCAATAAAAATGTATTTATTATAAAAATTAATACAATTTATATTTCTAGTATCCATAAAGTATAACCAGGCATACGATTTCAAGAGAATGTATATTTATTTAATGTAAAAATTGAAACATGTGCGTTATATTTCTTAGAAATGTCAATCGTCATTCAACATCATAATCTTGGACGACTCTAACTAAGCGCTCTTTTATTTGGTTATATTTCAAACGTTTCGGCATTCTTTGGCCACTTTCATATTGCAAATAATATGTGTGTTGTGGAGTACCTTCTGCAAAAAGTCCATCAAGAAATTTCCACATTGTTAGTCTAGTCAAGTAGGTCAAACATTTTCGCATTCTCCGAAAATTATGGTTGAGGTATCATTCGATTCGGAATGACATGTAGATAGTTTTTGAGAAAATGCTAAGGCCACTCGCAAAACTTGCAATAGTTATAAACAATTAGGTGAAAAAAAGGGGGTTTGGTTTTTCGCCAATAAGTCGAGATAATATGAAATAAGATTCAAAAAGAGGAACTGTAGGACCAATATTCATAATTTTCCCAGAGGGTTGAAAATATGCCCGGAAACGGGTACTCCGGCTTGCGCAAGCCACGCCCGCTCCGGACCTTCAATTAATAAATATTATTTAAACTTATTAAATATGAAAATTAAAAATTTAAATTCAGGCGCCTGCAGGATAGATCAATGAACAATAATTCGTGGTCCAAAAATTTTTATCGCCATTTTTCAAGAAGTTATCCATCAGTTAAATAACAATTTTTTGTAGCACGAACATTAACATTGCAAGTGCGATACTTGTTAAACTATTTCTCTGAGAATTTTTTCCTTTCGTGGAATTATTTTTCAAAGGTCTAAGAATAGATTTAAATTGAAAAAATTACTTAAAAATTATTTTTAATAATTTTTATCTCCTATTGTTTAAAAAATTGTTATAAACAAATGCGTTGTTTATGAGATAATTGAAAAAAAAATTGAAAACACAATCTTTGATGATAATTCTGATTAAAAAAAAAAGTTTCTTGGAAAAATTTTTTATTGCTTAAAAACGCATTTGTTAAATAAAAATTTTTTTTACCACTTGTTATGAAAATTAAGGAACCATTTTTCTTCCCGATATTTATCTTGGTCTTTGATATTAAATAAAAAAAAACGATCATTATTTAAACTTTCATAGTTTATTTAATAAACAATTTGTTATAAACAAATAAATTATCTCTTTGTATTTTTTCTTTTTCTACTTAAAAAAAAAACAACCATTTATTGAAAAAAAAAATTATGCGTATTTTTTATTGAACTTTCAATTTTCTGTTCTCTTCCATTTCACCACTCTGACCTGGTTTTTTATGTTTAATTTTATTATAATTTCTTAACTAATGGAGATACAAGGAAAAAATTTAAGACTTATTCATTCTTTATTAATTAAACAACAAATTGAGCCAAAATTGAAGCTCTCACTCAATTATTTATTTAATTTATACAATTTGTTTATAAAAATAATCTTTCAGAAAAAAATGTATTCTACTTTTATGTCTAAATATCTTATAAACTAATATAACTATGACCATACAACTTATGTAACTTCATAGTTTCCAGCATCATAATTATCATCAAAGATTATGTTATCAAAATATTTCTTTAAATTATCTCATAATTTCCTTCTCTTTTTGAATAGTTTTTGAGATATTGGCGAAAAACCATACCCCCTTTTTTTCACTTAATTGTTTATAACTATTGCAATTTTTGCGAGCGGCCTTAGCAATTTCTCGAAAACTATCTACATGCCATTCCGAATCGAATGACATCTCAATCATAATTTTCGGAGAATGCGAAAAAATTTTGACCTAAAAAGCACTTGTTGACTAGACTATGTGAGATGGGCACATTGAAATAAAGATTGAAGTGAATAGTGGAAACCTTCTACGCAGTTGGTAGTCCTGGTCAAACCATATGCTGCATTTTGACGATGATTCCATATGTTTGGAGAACATGATGGATCTCGCCTACGGCCATTTTGTAATTCACGACCTCTAATAGACGTATTTTCAAAGTACTGCAAAAACTCTTCAGTTCTGTCATCAAATTCAGGGAAAATTCCTGCGACTTGTAAATATGCATCAGTTGTTTCTTCTATAGGGAGTAATAATATTGAAGTTGGCATACTTCAAAATTTCCTACGTTAGAATTAAATTCACGTTTCAAACCGATTTTCCCTAGCTTTCGGATCACTGATTGATTTAAATGGAAACTACATCCTTTTGTTTCAATTCCAGGAAATACAGGTTGAAAAACATTGATTGCTGCCTTTTCAAAATCAAGTAGGCAAGAATTGGGTTTTAAAGTTGGTAGTCGGGTTTTTAACATACGTAACAATCTTCGATAAGTTTCTTCAGTCTTATTTGGCAGTAACGCAAAAACACAGAGAAATGCTATACCATTAAGTTGAACGTGGATAGTATAAAGTTGGAAAAATATCTCAGGTATAGTATTTCTAATCCCAATTGGACCGACATAAAAAGTTTCGAGAAGGAATTCTCTTCCACACGACAAAACTCATTTATGATTGTACCAGGAACGCTTTGAAAGTAAAAACACTGCTAGTATATAAATTTCCCATTCGCCGGGCAGTGCATATGAATACTCCTCGTAGTACTCTTATTTTTGTTGCCGTTACAATTGGGATTAGAATAACTATACAACTTTGAAAGTTCCATCGACTAACCAATTTTGATGTGTCAGTAACAAGTATAATAACTGGTCATGTCCAAATGATAATATTCTATTAGGATCATCAGATCCACTGTCATGTGCATAATAGCAAGTTGTTGTATTTTTCAGAAAGTAGAAAATTTATGTTGTTGGGAGTAGCAGATACAACAACTGTTTCTCTCTGTTTGGTACGCTGAAGTGTTCTTGAAATTCAAGTCTTTTTTTGAAGTAGTAATTTAACGCTCTCATTTGTTTCAAGAAGTTTTGTACCATAAATTTAGGATTTTCATATTTGCTTTCATCTCATTCACCATCTTTCTTGCATCTGCTGCGGAAAGTTGTACAAAATGTGAATGTTCTTCGTTGCATTTGATGATATCGTCATCTTTTGTATGCACCATTTAATCCGGTCAATCTAGACATTTGAAGGTACATAAATTCACAGCAAGCTGAAAGTGCGTTTTAATTGTTTAAAACATACTTTAAAATAACACCTGAAAGTTCCTCATCATTCCGGTGCCTGGAAAAAATTTTATTCGAGGTCAAAGGTAAAAAATCTCGAAAAAAATTATTTTTTTGCGATTTTCAGCAAAACGGCAAGTTTTATCATAAAATTGTTCTTGACAAAAATTGTAGATCATGAAATTCTCTATAAAAAATGTACCTATAGTTTTTTATCTTAGAGCCACCATTTCTGAGATATAACGAGTCAAATAATTGTAAAAGTTGTAAACGACATAATATGCACACGTTTCCACGCCACCAATGAGGTAGTGTACTTAGCGCGTTTTTTTTAACGTGGTTTCCCCAGTAGGCCCATTCCACATGTCTGTTATGATTCTGTTTAATTGAAAACTTGCATAGTAAAATATATTAGCAAGGGTTGGAGATGATAAAAGCGATTGAAATTAAAAAAATGTAGAAATTTATTCATCTGATTCATAACCTTCAAATACTTCTTCTTGTTGTTCTTCTTCTTGATCTTCTTCTTCTTCTTCTTCTTCTTCTTCTTCTTCTTGATCTTCGTTTTGTTCGTTTTCTTCATCCTGGGTGTAAGTAAATTGCGTCAATAGCGATGTATCGCATGTTTCCTCGTTGGTATCAAACGAATCCTCCACTATTGGTGATTCAGCATTAGAACATGACTGGCCTTGACAATGTGTACATGCCAGAGAACACAACAGTCCAACTTTTTTACAACCACATTTATCGTTGCATCCCTTTTTACAGTTGCAAAAAATTGTGTTCAGCAGTTTTTCCGGCGCAGGTGGGAGTAAAGTCTGAATAGGTTCTAATGAATTGTCGACCAACTTCCAACCCCAGTCTTTTGGGTCAGGGAGACAGATGTTGTCTCAAGGTTACACTAGCGTATAAATTAAGGGACTAGATTTCATTCTACTTAAAATTCTCATAGTTATACTCATGTATACCGATTGAAAAATATTTTTAGTTATATTACAGATTCAGAGATGTATCTACGTGGCGTACTTATGCATATTATGACGATTACAACTTTTACAATTTTTGACTCGTTATATCTCAGAAACGGTGGTTCTAAGAAAAAAAAGTATTGATACATTTTTTATACAATTTATCTCTGAAATAATTTTATGATAAAACTCACCGTTTTGCTGAAAATTGCGAAAAACCAATTTTTTTCAAGGTTTTTTACCTTTGACCTCGAATAAATTTTTTTCCAGGCACCGGAATGATGAGGAACTTCCAGATGTTATTTTTAAGTATGTTTTGAACAATTATACGCACTTTCAGCTTGCTGTGAATTTATGTACCTTTACTCTTCTTTTTTAGTCTAATTTGACCGGATTAATTGCTTTGCACTTGTAATTATAACCGTTCCGACACTTACAATGCACAATTCCAGATTCGGTTACCCGATTTTGAACAAACTCGAAATTTTGGTATATGAGAGTACGTTTTACACGCGAACTAAGACCATACGTGAGTTCATTTGCCATATTGAATTTCCTACAATTATTAGTCAGAAAACTATAGACACTAGTGTTTCACAATTTATATGTTTGAAGATATTCCTCTTATTAGCTATATTATCAATCACAAGGTGTATTATGATAATTGGTAATTCCATACCTTCCTTTACAAAATGTTTACTTAGAAAGTTGGGAATTCCTAAAAATGGTAATCGGCTTATCTAGGTATATGGCAAATTAAATTACATTGAAAGGAACAAACTTTATTTATGTTCCCTGTTACAGGTAGATTATATTTTCTGTTACAGGTAGATTATATTTATTTAAATGAGTTAAAATTGTTTATCCTGATGTTGGTCCGTTAATGATAAACGTAATTCCAATTGCAACTGTAATAAAAATTGGTTTCCACGTTAACAAAAATAAACAAAATTATTCAATTCTGGCGTTACGAATTATACCGTTACGAATAGTTGTAGTTACGAACTGTCGATGTTACTACTTATTTAAAATATTTTTATAATCTGATGATGATGGTGACTATAAAATTCTTCATTTTTGTTAAGGAAGGGCAAACATTTGATAAAATTGAACCCATTAGAAACCTATCAGTTGAAACTGAAATAGAAATATGTACAATTCGCTATAATGTAAATTGTTTTGACATCTCTGTTGTTACAGGGTACAGACCGTCAAATGACAAAATTGATATCTTCATAGATTGTTTAATACATGCACTCAACCTAGCAACTGACTGTTCTGACTTCATGTATTGACTACATAGTGACCACCCTCCTCTAATCTAACACTCAATGTAATCTGATGCAATCTAGCTGATCATCTGGCACATATTCTGGTATATCAAGAGGATCATATTTCGACAATTGAAAAAAAAAAACAAATCTCCCATCATGAAACGTCAGAATATGACTGAACTGGAAACTAGGTTGTTATATGAAGATTGGTCTCCAATTTACCACCCAAAGATAAATGAAGCATTCCAATACTTCTTTAACATACTATTATGGTGTTCTGATGTCTCCTGTCTTTATAAACGTACTCATCTCAAAAACAATACAAAGGCTTGGGTAACTCAAGAGATAATTGACGAAGGTAGATATTTGGGAGAAATGTTTTGGTTTCTCTCAAACTCTCAGAATTCTGAACCTCATTTGACAGAAAGCTAACAAAGCTTAAGAGAACACAAGTATAAGACAGAGTTGGCAAAAAACAATTATTCTAGCACAAAAATACATAAATCAGAAAACAAAACTAAAGAACTGGGAAAAACTAAAAACAAATTATGAAACTTGATCTCCTTTGAACAAGTCTGTGGTCCCACAACAGAGCCTGATGAAGTGTCAGAATTGTTTGATGATAACTTTTCAAATGTAGCAGAACCTACTATAACAAATCATTCTGGACAACACTTGTCTCTCCCTTGTACCTTATAAAAAATCTCCTCATAACTAAAACCCTTCCCATCTTTACCTCTTCCTGAGGTAGCTAAAACCCTATCTGAATTGAAAAATAAAAAATCTGCAGGATTTGATAAACTCTCAATTGTCATAATAAAGAAAATAATCCCTACCATTATTGAACCACTCGCACTAGGCTACTTTCCAGACATTCCTCAAGAAAGCAGTTGTTATCCCTGAATATAAAGAAGGAAACACAAAAGAAATAGACAACTAGAGACAAATCTCTTTGCTCTGTTCCATATCCAAACTATATGAAAAAGTTGTGCAGTCAGAATTATAGATCACTTGGAAACAAATACTCTGCTGTGTAAATTTCAGCACGGATTCAGAAAGAATAAATCTATCCAAAATAAATCTATCTTAATATTTTTTTGCTTTTTACTCCCAACCGATTTTTTTTTTGGGAAGGCCAAAAAAACCTCTTCGAAAATTTGAGCTCTTAATATTAACATTAAGTACTTTCCCAGAGCGTGGAAAGATTTTCCATATAAAATACACGTAATCTCTCATGCTATCTTATCGTACCAAAACGCAATTTACTCAGGATTACATGCTCTACAAAAGTGCATATGGCGACGTAGCTGTACTCCTGTACGAGTGTACGGGTCACTAAATTTGATTTTTGTAGAAAATTCTTATTTTTTTGACGTTACTTCAAATTTTCAGGGAAGTTTTTTTTTGGTCATTTTTAACAAAATTTTCTGTTGGGAGCAAAAACAAAAAAATAGTAAAAGAAAACACCTTTATATATATATGTATATATGTATATATATGTATATATATGTATATATGTATATATATGTATATTCAAAATTCGCGGTGAAATAAAAAGACCAATAAAAGTATCTCCTACTATTCCTGCCGAAATGTTTACGCTGAACTGTTCCTGGTGCCGAGATTGTCTGATCATGTGTGGATTTTCTAGTGCCCAAATATGAACGTTGTAGTAATTCACTACTCCGTCGCGTGTAAAGTGAGCTTCGTCGGAAAAAAGGATACGAGTTAAAAATGCAAGACTCCTAGTACAGTTGCGCAGTATCCATCGGGAGAACTGCAAGCGCCGTGGAAATTCTCGCGGAAGCAAGCCTTTGACGCGCTGGATATGATATGGGTATAACATGTTTCCGTGTAAAACCCTCCAGACAGTTGAATGGGAAACATCCAAATCCCGTGCTGTTTGTCGAGTACTCATACCAGAGTTTGCGTCGATAACATTTACAATTTCTTCATCTCTTACTGGGTTGCGTGCTTGTCGCGGTCTGCCAGCATCGTGCCTTGGAGTCTGAAATCTGCCGTATTCCTGAAGGTCCTGATGGGAATTTATAAAAGTTCTATAGTTGAGAAGCTGGCAATTGGGAAATCTTAGCGCGTACAACCTCTGAGCTTCAAGTCCGATAACATTAGACAGATCGTAAACAAAATGGATGTCAGCCAGATGTTCAAATGAATATGGTTCATTTTCCATTTTAATGTTAAGCAAATACACGATGAGACATTCACCAACCTTCAAATAATGTCACATACTTCAAAACAAACCTTAACATCAAAACGAAAATAGCAGTCAGAGCCCGCTAATTCTCTTTCATTGTTTCGTTGAAAAATTCAATTTACTCTAGCGAATTACAAAAAATGATTTTACTTGTTTTCTCGATAACGGTCGCAGATACGTAAACATTACAAGGAACAAAAAAAATTATAAACAAAACAAAGAATTTATTCCATATGGAAGAATCCACCAGCGGCACACTACAAAAAAGTTCAAGGGGCGAAAAAGGACTTGACCCCTGAAAAAATATCTCCCTGTAGTTTTTGACAATCAATTGGCATTGATGTAATCCCTGAAACGTAACCTATGTTTCAAATTTGATCCTAATATCGCAAAAAAAAACTTGAAATTTTAACGCTCTGTAGATCGGCAACGAAGCGTTTACGGATAATGTTTATCGACAAAAAAAAGTTTTATTTTGACCTCAAAACTACGCCCCTGAAATCTTGATACTGAATTTTGAAACACCCTGTATAGTAACGTGATCATCATATGTGTTATGACCATGAATAAATTCCTCGGAATCTACATGGATAATCAATTAAGATTTCTTCATCACGTTCAACAATTGGGAAAAAAAAGCGTCTGGCTGCTACGCTCTGCGAATAGTGGCCAATGAATTGGGAATAGCAACAGCTAGGGTGGTTTACCACGCACTGATCAAATCACATATTTGTTATGGTATAGCTTTTTGGGGCTCATGAACACAAGACTAACTTCCAGTCTATTTTTGTACGCGCCATCCGCTACTTGTGCAAAGTAGGACCGAGAGTATCATGCAGGCCTCTCTTCAAACTACATAACATATTAACGGCTCCATCTCTCTTTATCCTTGAAACAGTCTGCTTGGTCTTCAAAAACGAATCCTTCTATGAGGTTGATGCTGGCATCACCCTCCAGAACGGCAATCTGAAACTACCCCTTCCATCTTCTAATTTAATCAAGAATTCACTAATTTATAATGCAGCTAAAATGTATAACCACATTCCAAGGAAAATAAGGAATATTGAAGAATATTACCTTTTTCGATCCTCAATTAAGAAAATGCTTCACGAACTGGTTCCGTATAACGTTCAGGAGTTGTTCCTGGCTACTCTTCAATAACTCTTTACTCATTAGTCACTAGCTACATAATGGTCAGACAAAGCATTGAATACTTTTCAACTAATGTGTATTTGATGGTGATGCCTACCTTCAGGCCTCAATTTTAATATTTTCTAATATTAATGCCTTTCAATATTATACTCTTAGGTACTGGGGTACATGTATGAACTGGGGAACATGTATGTGGAATGTATTTACGTGTATACCTATCCCACCCCCATCTTGCTTGAAGGGTCTTGCCTACATCCACATATCTTATTCTCCAGCATACTTACCCCGTGTACATGTCTTACATGTATTTCGTGGTACAGGTTATTAGACTCAAGTGCTTGCTTATAATTTTTTCTTTCTCTCTCTTTTATAAACATAAAGATGGTTTTCCGACCAACTCCCATTTTCACGAGTATAACACCCGTGGGGCTAACCTATTAAGACCTTACCGGATTAACTTACAGAAATCCTCAAAGAACTCACTCGATGTCGACCTTTACAATGTCTTACCGTCCACTACCAGGAATTTACCCTTGCCAATGTTCAAAAAACGAATCATGGAATATCTAATTGAAACATGTTTTTATAGTACAGAGGAATATGTTGCCTTAACCTCAGTGCTTGAATTTCTATAACATTTCCAATATGTACCTATCATTAAGTCTGTGTGTATGTACGTTTGTGTGTTTATATATCAGATCTATTTTACTCAATGTTGTACATATATATATATATATATATATATATATATATATATATTTATACAGGGTGTTTTATAACTACGGTACGAAACTTCAGGGGGTGTTTCGTTAGGTCATTTTACAAAAAAAGGTTCTTATGAACATATGTCCAGAGTTGCTTCGTTTCTGAGATACAGGGCGTTGAAGTATAAAAAAAAGGTATTTATAAAATATCCTGTATATCCTGAAACCGATGTGGTTGAAATGTGGTACAGCTATTTGAAGTAATAAGGCAATTATTTGGCCCTAAGTAGGTCCAGTGGCGTCTCAGTGGGCACCACAGCCAACAATACTGAGAAAAAAAATATTTTCTCCTTTTCAGTGCATTTGAATATAAGCGTGGGTTCTGAAAAGTTTTTTATAAGCGTGGTAAAAATACAACTTTTTGGCCTCCTGTGTTTTTTTTCATATTCAGTTTTCGAGAACAAAAAAAATGAAGGCACTCTACAATCATGATTACCTGCTATGGAGACCAGCTGACAGTAATAGTATTGTCATAGCAGTAAAAGTCAGTGTTGTCAATTAGCAGTGATTCCATCATGAATACTTTATGGATTAGCACTTAATTTATGGATTAGCAAATGGAAATGCGGAAGAAGCACGGAGAATCTACCAGGATAGATATCTTAACAGAGTAATTCCATGTGCTAAAACATTTAGAACGCTACATGCAAGATTTTGTGAAACTGGAAGTTTTAATAAAAATGTAAGTGGTGGAAGACCAGAAACTGTAACAACGCCTGAACTAGAAGAAGCTATACTTGATGCGATAGAAGAAGATCCTTCAAATAGTACCAGGAAGATTGCACTGCTGCTTGAAGTAAGCCCAAAAACCGTTTGGAAAGTTCTAAAAAGAAACCTCCTATACCCATATCACATACAGCGGGTCCAAGCTCTACTGCCTAGGGATTTTCACCCAAGATTAATGTTTTGCAGGTGGTTCATTCATACGATGGCACACAATAATAATTTTTTTACCAAATATCTTATTTTCGGACGAGGCAAATTTTTCACGAGATTCTATTATGAACTTTCATAATCACAATTTCTGGGCCGACGAAAATTATTAGAGAAAGTCATTTTCAGCAACGATTTTCGCTGAACGTATGGGTAGGAATTATTGGTGACTACCTAATTGGACCTTTTTTTTACCAGCAAGATTATCAGGTCCATCCTACACGGCTTTTTTGCGAAATCATTTACCCATTTTGTTGGAAGGAGTACCCGTACTTGTAAGAGGCAACATGTGGTTTATGCACGACGTTCCGCTCGTTAGCATCTCGACATCACCTACCCTAATCGCTGGATTAGACGTGCAGGACCTCAACATTGTCCTGATATGAATCCTCTAGATTTCTATTTATGGGGTCATCTGAAGGCTTTCGTTTATAAAACCCCTATACTAGATATGAATGACTTGAGGAATCGAATAAGTGACAATTGCAATGTCATAAGGAATACTCCAGGTATTTTTGAACGTGTCAGACATTCAATGACACATCGATTGCAGTCGTGTATTTAATCAGACGGTGGACATTTTGCTCATTTACGTTAAGGTCGAAATTGTTTATTTTTTACTTTAGGTTTGTATTTTATGTTGTCCATGGATAATTTGTAGAATAAGTTAAAGTATTTTTTTCTCGAAAACGAAGATTGATATGAATAAAACACAGGGGACCAAAGAGTTGTATTTTCAGTTGTTTAATCTGAAAAAATAAAATACTACAAAAAAAGTTTTTTTTTTTTATTGGTGCCCCTTTTTACCCATTTAAAGCACGCCTCAGCGTGTTTAAATCGAACTTTAAAAAACGCGCGTTTTTCAAAGGTAACCATGACAACATCAACAAATCGAGAAACGTGAAGTCTAAATGACAAATTTTTGATTATTGATCTGACAGGAGTACCTTGTAACGTTAAATAAAATATTACTCACAATTCGTTCATTTATATGTGTTCCTCCATCCATTTGATGAACTTCTCATATTCTTCTTTATATATATCACTGGATTTTCGCGGTATTAACCGCGATTCTGCCTCACTATTCAAAAAATCGATATTAGAATCATTCATTTTTGAGCTCTGGTGACAACAAATATTGATCTTTGGTAACAAATTGCAAATGAATGTTTTTCTCATTTCCATGACAACGAAAGGTGTACTGATGTCACATCACAAATTCAACCTTCTTGCATTATTAGTTCTTATTTCTATTTTTTGTAGTAATAATACCAGTATATATGATTTCAAAGTGCACCAATAAAAAAAAATAACGTAAAGTATTCGTGGATAACTGGTCTTAAAAACACTTGCTCTATTTCGAGCACTCCGGCTGCGCCGTCGTGCTCGAAAAATCACGCGTGTTTTAAAGCCCTTTTTATCCACTTATACTTTAATATACAATTTTTTTCTCAGTATTGTTGGCTGTGGTGCCCACTGAGACGCCCCTGGACCTACTTGGGGCCAAATAATTGCCTTATTACTTCAAATAGCTGTACCACATCTCAACCACATCTTCAGGATATTTTATAAATACCTTTTTTTTAATACTTCAACGCCCTGTATCTCAGAAACGAAGCAAATCCGGACATATGTTCATAGGAACTTTTTTTTGTCAAATGACCTAACGAATCACCCCCTGAAGTTTCGTACCGTAGTTAGGAAACACCCTGTATATATATATATATATATATATATATATATATATATATATATATCTAATATATAGAATTCTCGTGAAACGGTGTTTGTAATTAAACTCCTCCGAAATGGCTCGACCGATTCTCATGAAATTTTATGTGCATATCGGTTAGGTCTGCGAATCGGACAACATCTATTTTTCATCACCCTAAATGTTAAGGGTGGTCCACCCCTTAATTTTTTATTTCATTTTTTATATAATTTTTTTTTTATGATACAGCATTTAAAAATACATACAACCCTAAATTTTCACCCTTCTACGATCAACCCCTATTTTTCCATCGCGATTTTAATTTTATTTTATTTCATCCACAGATCCGCAATAGGGTTGCGAAAGATAGCAATCGAATATAATAATTGTAGTACGGGGGATAAAAAAAAATTGAAACGGGAAACGGGAATAACGGGATAACGAAAAAACGGGATAACGGGATGACATGATAAGGGGTTAACGGGTAAACGGGATAAAGAAAAAACGGGATAACAGGAAAATGGGATAACGGGAATAACGGGATAACAAAAAAACGGGATAATGGGATGACAGGATAAGGGGATAACGAGAAAACGGGATAAAGAAAAAACGGGATAACAGGTAAACGGGATAACGGGACAACAGGAAGCGGAAGGAGTCAAAAGCATAGTCTAGACTATGCTTTTGACTCCTTCCATCTAGATGAAACAACATAAAGGAAAACATAGAAAAAAAGAAATTCTACGCGGAAGAGAGTTTTTGGGAAAAACATTTTAGGGAACATAGAAATTTGGACAGGACAACGTCTATCGGGTCAGCTAGTATATATATATATATATATATATATATATATATATATATATATATAAGTTTTGTTCGATTCTTGAATCCTTTTTGAGATATTTTTTTTGGGAAGGTTTTCTTGGGTTTTGGATTCTTTGAAAACAATGTTCTAGTAGTTCGTAGGAGAAGACGTTTCGTCCCTGGTCGGGGACATTTTCAATTCTTTATTTTTTTTTTATATAAAAACATACATGGTTTGCTGGAAAAAAGTATTTTTCTGTAACATACATTGGGAAACAATACACAAACAGGTGACCTACCTTGGCAGAAAGTTCGCTTTTTTTTTTGAAAAAAAAACTGCGAGTAATGATCGTGGTATTACCATTGAGGTGTAGTAATTATACAGTTAGGTTTTTGGTTTTTGTGCCTCATTATGTTTTGTGGCTATAGTTATCAAAATCGGATATCTTATTCACTTTTGGAAAGTTTACTTTCTAGGCTGTGCGTGCGTTCATTGAATGGCTGACAGAGATGTGGTCGGAAATGACGTGTATCTTGTCATGGAGTTCGTGTTTGCTCGTTGAATTCGTAGCTAGGATGGTTGGGATTTTGAATCAGTGTATTGGTGTTAGGGGAAATGGGGGCTAGTTGGTTCTTCATAACAACTGAAATATGATTTTGGTTAATGGTAGTAAATTTTATAGAATATTATGGTACAGTTGACTCAGGTTTCTTACATCTGTTCTATCATTCATGGGATTTTGTTTAAATTTTTATGGTTTCAGTTGGTGTGTTTATTTAGTGCTGTATTAGAATTTATATATATATATATACATATATATATATATATATATATATATATATTAGAATTTATATATATATATATATATATTATATTTATTTCTAATGTTTTTACTTGATCTAATGTATCCTTATATACCGTAGTTAATAAACATCTATCTATCTATCTATACATGTTTATACATTTTCATACATTTTATAAATTTTCCTATTCAACTTAATGCATCCGCACATCAGTTCATGCACTATAAAACCATGTTAGTTGATTGAATACACTTTGTCAATGAGAATACCTTCTTCAGACAATAAAGTATATTTCGATTGATTTGATTGATTTTGATTTTTCAGGAGCATCATCCTCTTCGGCACTCTCACCCCAACGCTCATAGTACTCCTGATTTTTGTCTACCTCTGTTGGCTCGAAGGTTGCTGTGGACCGCGACCCCCTTCCGATACGCCTATGGATGAACCGGGTACTTGTTCTCCCCCTGGACAGATTGTCGCAGAGAGCAGGTGTTTGAGGATATCAATTTTCTTGGTTTCGGTCACACTGATATCTGCGTCTGCAGTGATCACCTTAGTAAGTGCAAAAGTATAGAACGCATCATGTTTTACCATATACAGGGTGTTTCATGAATGAATGCTGATCCTAAAGGGCGATAATCCTTGGATGATTTTAGGAAAAAATCTTCATATGAACATTTTATTTCTCAGATACAGGATGTTGAAATTTAACAAAAAAATCAGTTCCTCCACAATATCTCTGAAACCGCTCTGGCATTTTTTTTTCAATTTTGGTACATGCAAAGTACGCATAAAAATACGTTTTTTCCATGATAAGAGATTTCTGAATTTTCATTAGTGGCGTCCCTGTTAACATGCCCTGACATATTTTTGATCAAAATAATGAATCGCCACATTCTTTTTTACAAATAAATATTATTTTTGCAACTGTCCCTTATCTTCTCATAAAAATGGTCTCCTGCCTTTTTTTCGTCCGGCAGACGGTTTTCGATTCAGAAAATAAAATACATTAATTTGCTTGTGCCTATTCGATTTTTTCTCTGAGTCTTAATTTCACAATTGTGGTAACCAAAGGATCTAGGCAAGATTTTTATAATTATATGGTAACTATTATTTAGTTTTTGTAATGAATACGCAGGGCCGGATTAAAAGGTGTGGAGGCCCTGGGGCAACAAAGGAGTGGATGCCCCTAATTATTTTACAAACAAGTTTTTTTTTTTATTTATTGCGGAACAAATCTAATTATTTCGACACGAGCATATGTAGGTATAATAAAATACAAGAATTAAATTAAATTACAGCATAAACAAAGGGATTCTTGCGAGCTTTTTTTGACGAAAAATCATTGATGATTTCGGTCAAATCCAGCATCCGGAGAAAATCATTCTCAATGCTAAGAAGCGATAACTTTGATGGGCGGCTTTGTCTCATCGTAATTCGCCTATTTTTTTCATTTTGGAAAATGAGCGCTTTCCAGTGCAATTTGACATCATCACATTCTCAGTTGTAATATCACAAGAGAGTGAAAATAATTCGACAGATTTTCGAAAACTTGTTGCCAGGCAATAGACAAGAGAGACCAACTGGCTCGAGTGGCTATTGCCAACAAGTTTGAGAAAGAAATCTAGATAATTATTTTCTATATATCGAACTCTCGTGTGGTATTCTTTAGATTATTTTTTGATGTTACGATCATAAACACATTTCCTTGCAAAATTATATAATGTACAAAACCGGTTTCGATTCATTTCACACTTTTCATGCGAATTGATGACATACGTCAAATTAAAAATATAGGTTGTCAGACAATAAAAACAAAATACCTCAAATTATTCCCGCGATAATTTTCTAGGTAGAATATTCCCACTATTGATTGGCCAAAACTTATATAAATTATTTGAATTGAACGTTTCCATTGGTTTCTAGCGATGTCAAAAAAAAATCACTGTAATTTTTTGAGAATGTAGCTCTGAAATTTTGGTTTTCAAGAATTTGATAGTAGAACATAGATAGATAAATAGATAGATAGTCCTTTTCAGAAGGATTTACATTTGTTGCGGAATGTCATATTTCTCTTAGACTCACACTTTCAGATTTCGGGGATTTCTCTGTTACAAGCGCGCCACTCAGCGGACACTTGTCAACGCCAATAAATAGGAAAAACAGGTATAGACGGGCAAAGTGTTTGTAGAATCGGCAGAAAAATAGTCAACAGATTTAGAACTTTTGTTCTATTATGGAATGCGCACAGGGCTCTTATAAATAATTTGATGCAATCATATTCATAAATTGAAATATTATTTTCTTTTGCTTATGATTATTGAATTTCATTGTGTATCTAGATCGCTTGTGTCATTCGAAGAATACATCGACAGAAAATACTTCATTTAATAAAAAAAAATTTATATATTTTTTTAAATTCAATCGTTCTTGTTTTTACAGCTAATTTCGATACGATATAATATTTTGTATAATAGTATGATGTTTTACTTGGTGATTGTTTCTCGCATATACACATGATTTATCAGATCGAAGATTAATATTAACAATGGATTTTGACAAGAATACGAAACATGTTTTTGAATGTTTAAAACGAAAAATGAGAGGAAAAAGTGGGAGAACTGCTCTTTCGTTGCCAGATTTTTTATATATAATTTTGCATATCCTTCGGTATATGTTAGGAAATTTTACCTGAAAATTTATATTGTGGATGCCCCTTTCTTGTGGAGGCCCCGGGGCTGCAGCCCCGTTTGCCCCCCTCTTAATCCGGCTCTGTGAATACGCATGAAAATAATTTTTTTAGTTTTAAAAACTATTATGAACAAAAAATACCAAAATCAAATTAACTGTTCAAAATGTTCGCCTCCTGTAAGTATGCACGCTTCAGCCATCCTTGTCATTGACTCGCGTACTCTTTGGAAAATTCCTGGAGTATTCCTCATTGCTTCACAGGATACTATTCTGAAACAGAAACATACGTACGACACTGTTTCCCAACATCATAACTATTCCACTAGAAACGGAGATCTCATCAGGATTCCGACTCATAACACATCATTCTTTAAAAACAGTCCGTCATATACAGGAATTACATTTTTCAACAATCTTCCAACTGATCTAAGGAAAATTCAAAACAAAAATATGTTCAAATCGAAATTGAAGATATATCTGCAAGAAAACTGTTTTTACAGCATTTATGAATTTTTAAACTCGAGATAAAATGTTAGTTTGTCCGAATATATGACATTTATATTTTACATTCGATTTGTTTTAAATTCGAGATAAAATGTTAGTTCTGTGTATATGTGACATTTATATTTTGTATTTTGGTATTTTTGATTATTTGTCTACCTTTTCGTGTTCTTGACGTATCCTATATCATGTATTTGATCTTAAAGGAGTCAATAAATTATTATTATATTATGATTATATTACGCGGTTTCGCAATTCTTCCTCAGTTAGAATTGTTGACTGTACACCAAAGTCTTAAGATGTCCCCAAGAAAATAATCAAGACTGTTTAAGTCTGGGGCTCTAGCTGGCCATGACTCTGTTTCCCCACTACCTATCCAACGATTATAAAAGTTTTGGTATAAATATTCGCGTGCCAGAGCACTAAAATGAGGAGGTGCACCATCGTGCATAAACCACATGTGATTTCGCATTGAAATTGGAACATCTTCCAATAGAATTGGCAAATTATCTTCAAGAAATCGGTGATAAAAAAAGGTCCAATTAGGTAGGTAATCAATAATTCCAGCCCAGACATTCAATAAGAACTGCTCCTAGTGATGAGATTCCACGATTGCATGCGGATTTTCCTCGGCCCAAAAATGATTATTATGAAAATTTCTGATCCTGTTTTTGGTAAAACTAGCTTTGCCCGTGAATAAAATTTTCCCTGTCAAATAAAGGATTTTCGGTAACTTTTTGGAGAAACCATTGGCAGAAATTCACTCGTAATGGAAAGTCTCGAGGAACCCGTTGAATGTGATAGGGATATGATGAATGATCATGAAGAATCCTCCTTACTAGAATATGGACGATATTCAAATTATTTGCAACTTGCCTCGTACTCATTTCAGGATTTTCGTCAAATGAATTTGAAACAGCTAACTCTATTGCTGGAGTTCTTGCAGTCCGATGTGCTCCTTTCAAGTGATGCTTTGTCCCAAAACCTTCTGTAAGTGCTTGAAATCGTTCGAGAATCAGGAACCATTCTATTTGGGAAGCGCTTTTGATACAGTCGCCTGACTTCATATGCGTTCCCGTCAGCAAGCCCATACAAGTTATGCATGTCTGCTGATTCGGTAATTGTAAATAATATCACGTATCTAGCTAAAGAAGTGTCAAAATTGTTTATGTTGAAAACAACGAAATGTGTTCTTAGCATACTAGATGTTTCTAGCCCACAGATAATCCTACTACTCTTCAACGGCTGATTTCGCATAGGGACAAGCAAATGAATGCATTTTATTTTCTAACTCAAAAACCGTTCGCCGGACGAAAAAAAGGCAGGAGACCATTTTTATGAGAAGATAAAGGACAATCACAAAAATAATATTTATTTGTGAAAAGACAGTGGCGTATCATTATTTTGATCATAAATATGGCAGGGCATGTTAACAGGTACGCCAATAATGAAAATTAAGAAATCCTTTATCATGGAAAAAAATTATTGGAACGAAGTTCCTTATCGCGCGTTGCGAAAGGGGGCTAGATGGAATAAATTAAGACCAAAAGTTGTAACGACACTTTTTGCTGTAGTTGTAAGCCATGCGGCGTGCGCGTGTTTCTCTGTCTGTCTCTCTCTCTCTCTCTCTCATAGAAAGCAAGCCAGTTATTTTCGTTTCGTCTTTCTATTTCGCATTGAACAGTGTGGTGTCGCGACGATTATACAGGTGTATACAGGTTTTTTGTACATAATACATAATAAAAAATAATAACAATAATGAATCCTGACAGTGTTTCTGCACAAGTTCCGGATATTGCTGATGGAGTTAGGTAAGTAGAGATTTTATACAGACAATAATAAATGCTTATGTATTTTTAGCAAGTACGCATTATAACCTCTCTTTACTATTGTGCTAACCAAGTCATACGCGTTATAATCTCTCCATTATTGTGTGTTTAGCAAGTGTACGCATCATAACTTTAATGAATTTAAAAGCAAATTATATTTTAATATTACAATATCAATGCGTATGTACTAAAATTGAGCCTACTGATTAAGTTTAAAATTACATCATATTTGTTAATAATAAAAAAAAATTATAACTTAAAAAAAAAATTTCAATTCCTTCGCTAATTAATCGAAAGAAACTTCGTTCCATCCGGGTGTCCCTTGACACCTCTCAACTTTTTTTATGCGTACTCTGCATGTATCAAAATTGAAAAAAAAAAACAAAGCGGTTTCAGAATTATTGGAGAACTGATTTTTTTGTTGAATTTCAACATCCTGTATCTCAGAAATAAAGCGGTTGCGGACCTATGTTCCTATGAAGAATTTTTTTTGAAATCATCCGAAGATTATCGCCCTTCAGGATCAGCATTCAATTATGAAACACATATTCTTGTTTTTGAATATTCTTGATATAATGGAGCCCGCACATTTCGAAGGAGACGTTCAAAAACGCCACGAGCTCGAAATAAAAAATATATATATATATATATATCGTGTTTCATGAAGCTTACAAGGAGCTTATGAAACCCCGGTGAACTATTTTTTAACATCTCGCTAGAGAATGCCGATGGGGGTTTGAAAAGCTTTCCGTTACACACGGATTGAGTTACACGTCAGCAGGATTTGGGAGATAGAAGGAAGTTATTGAAATGAATGTTCAGACATAACGGCAATTTGCAATTCAAATGAATCCGCGTAACTTGGCGAGATTTTGTAGATTCATTGTTCGGGAAAGTTATTTCTGCCTGGTAGGATTTTGCGGCAACGAATGGAGGTGATTCTGTCCACTTTACAAAGAAACAGTTGTTAGTTTTTCATTAGGTAAAAATCTGATCAACAATGAAGACGAAATCGTTCCAATTAAAAAGTCAGGTGTTTATAAACTTTTTTGCTCATTCTCTAACTGTTTTGACTAGAAGAGTTTTCAGATCTAGGATCAAAGAACACATCGGAATGAATGATAAACACAGAAATCATCCATTCTCAGTCACTTTTTCAAGCAAAAGAAATTAATGACTCAATTTTAACATGTATGATTTTGTTAATATGTTTTATGTTCATTTCTACTTCAGAGTCCTGAGGATGAAACAATAAAAGTTCCGAAACATCGACCATTTTAAACCTTTGGATTCCTTCAAAACACTGCCAATTTCAACAGCTCAAATTAATTCAACGGTCGATATCCCATTCTATTATCGAAATAACTATATTTTTGACCCACCCTGTATTGAAGGTACTGGGATCTAGCTAACGCGTGGGCAGCCTACAAGTATCACCTTACTCTGAACCAATGTTTGGTATCATTGTATCAGTGAGCTCGAAGATATCAGCATCTTTAGAGATCATGTTCTCCCACGAAAAAAAAATTGTTTTTTTTTTCGAAAACGGTTACAGATAGGTATAGAAAAATATCTGAAGAAGTTGTCAGAAAATTTATGTAGATTCTGAAAATAACATTTTATACAGAGTATTTCATTTGAAATACAAAGTTGCTAATACTTTCTAGTTCTAGTTCTAGTTGGGTAGAAGATGTCGAAATATGCTCTCCATCAAATTTTCAGTGTGATTCAAGAATCGTGTAATGCACCATCCACCGTGAATAAGCCTGTATATGTAAACAACATTTTCAAAATCTCAAAGCTGTAGGCGCAGTAGATATGTATTAAACAAATAAATATTTTGCATACCTGGAATTCAAGTTCCGGTGTCTTATGGTACATGATTTGTTTCATATTTTGCAGAAGTTTGATCAGTTTTTGCAAGCTTTTATTTAGTTTCACTTGTTAGTTCGTTCGTTCGTTAGTTGCAAGTGAATTTTGACCGACTTCTGGTCGTCCGATTGATTTGAAATTTGGCAGGTGTTCACAAATGGCTCCAAGATGGCGGACGAGTTTTGTTATTATGGTCCGTTTCGATTCAAAATTGACATGTGGACGTTTCCGGGGTCGGAAATTCGGAATTTTTTGTCAAAATTATTAAATTCAAGATGGCGGCCCCAAGATGGAGGACGGGTTTTGTGATTATGGTCCAATTCGATTCAAAATGGGTATGCGGGGGTTTTTGGGGTCGGAAATCATGAGTTTTTTGTCGAATTTCATAAATTCAAGATGGCGGCCCCAAGATGAAGGAAGTTTGTGATTATGGTACGATTCGATTCAAAATTGGTATGCGCGGTTTTCGCGGTCGGAAATCAATTTTTTGTCAAAATTTATAAATTTGAGATGGCGGCTCCAAGATGGAGGACGAGTTTTCTGATTATGGTCATATTTTATTCAAAATTGGTATGTGGGGGTTTTAGAGTTCGAAGATTATGAACTTTTTAATAAAATCTATAAATTCAAGATGGGGTCTTCAGGATGGCGGACGAGTGTTGTGATTATGGTCAGATTCTATTCAAAATTGGTGTGTGGGAGTTTTTGAGGTCCGAGATCATGATTTCTTTTAGCTCAAAACTTACAGGGAAGATACCTTGTAATAACGATGATTTATCATAAATGAACAGATTAGGGCAAACTCACTAAAAAGCAAAAAAATAAATAACTTGTAAAAAACCTTTTTAAAGACAAATTTTCATTTGAGCCGTGTACTAGAACGTGTAAAATAAGTTTAAGTCGCTGACAATGATTTATTTATTTTTTCAAAAATTATTTGGTTTCAAAAAGTTTGTGGCGCGAATTGTAATAAAGTTAATACTTCGACAAATTGTTACTTACCAACCAATCATTGTCGAATGAAATTAATTGGTACCTACTTTTATGAACACTTCGGTTTTTGAAACCAAATTATTCCACAAAAAATAATTAAATCTTTGTCAGCATGACTCAAACTCATTTTATACGTTTTAGTACACGGTTTAAATAGAAGCTTGCTTTTAAATAGGTTTTTCATAAGTTATTTCATCGATCATTCTATTTTTCATGGCAACTCAAAAAAATACTCGATTATGGCAGTTTTTTTGATTTTGCGGTTCCGACAACCGAACCAGTTATTTTGTTCTTATTTTTGTTCAAAAAATTCCTTTCTGTTTCTACAGATTTCGTTGATTTGTCCAATAATATAGAAACAACTCCTTACCGACTAGAGTAATACTCTGGTAATCGATTCAATAGAATTAGAAGCAAAAAATCGAATCATGTTCATATAGCGGAGTTTAATATTCTGTTAATATTTCATCTACATGAAAATAACAACACCGTTTTCCAAGCTCGGTATCCATTACAAGCTGTGAGATTATAACCTCATTAACGTTCACTGAAGCGAATGATTTCAAATTAAAGCAGTGGAATAGAGATATTTTCCCACATTCCCCGTATTTTCAATATCATGTAGTCGCTACCAAGCTTAAATTTTTTTTTTCAAAGTATTAGAGACGCTGTACTCTATACGTATTTAATTCAGCTACCGTTTTCGAATATCCGATTTTGTGGTCGATAATAATTGCTTTTATCACCCTCTTCAGTTTTATAGTTGAGAACATAAAATTGTATAGCGTGCTATAAAATACCCGCGATATAATGTTGATCAAGGGGGCTTATTACGTACATAATTTTACGAGCAAGTTTCTGATACGTTTTGAAATGTTGGCTATGCTCTAATAATCTTCAGCTGCTTTTTCGATTTCACAGTGTCGATTCTGACTAACATGAACATAATTCTACACAACATAGCTATTTCAGAACAGTTCAACTGAACACTTATAGTCGGCACGCCGAACAGATAGAGTGATCACGTGCATACCATATATAAAATGCAATGATCATGCCGTTTTATTGCTCTATCGGTTCGGCGCGTCGTCTATAGTTTGAAGGGCTTATTATCAGTATACATATATACAGGGTGAGTCAACAGGATTCCCGTGGTAACTGCTCCTTAATGTATCACTATTTCGATTTCTCATATTTTTTTGTCAAAGGGATCATCTAAGACTACCTTCCAAAATAATTTTCATTCATACAGGGTGCATCATTGATGCGTGGCTAACCAAAGTCGTTCTTTTTCAAATGAAATACCCGGTATATTTTCATATATTCCGACCGGCGGCTGTTCCATTGGCTGCTCGACTATTTTTTCAATTTTGAATTCCGTTGCGGCGTTGCCGTGTTATTTAAAAAAAATCTATTTTGTAGCCTTTTTTTCGAAAAATTACCTATTACCTATTTCGAAATATTTAGTGAAACTGAGTGGGGAATCGTTGGTCGATATGATGATGTTCATTGAGAATACCAATAATTTGGAATAAATTGTACACGATGTCCGATACAACAACACAAACTTAGCCATTTTCAAACATATTTTCATTTGAATCAATCAACTCCTTTTGATTAACTTTACACTTTTCATTCTCCATGTCATGTACCTAAAATAACTCGTTTCCGAGATATGCTACATCCAAAAGATGGATATTTTTCACAGAAAATATTGACAATGTTCGCCTTTGGTATCATATTTGGAATTAAACTTTGCATAAAAATCATATTTATTCGAATCTAACAGAAAATAACAATAATTAATGCAGCAAATGTTCAATGTGCCTGCCATTTTTACCAATACACACTCTCAATCTGTTTCGGAAATTAGTATCCACATCTGCCAGCATGTCCTCTGAAATTTCCCTGAAAGCAGTACGAATTCTTGCTTTTATATTTAAAGGTGTTGTAGGCGGAGTTTGATAGACAACCCATTTAATGCATCCCCATAGAAAAAAATTAATTTTTGTAAGGTCCGGTGACCTTGGAGGCCACTGAACTGGCCCTCCTCCACCTATCCATTTTTCACGGAATTCATTATCAATGTATTCCCGCACAACAGTGTGTGGTAATGTGCAGGCGCGCCATCTTGTTGTAGCCACATTTTCTGCCTTATTACCAATGGAATATCATCTAATAAACTTGTAAACTGACTTCGCAGAAATCAATGATACATCCTCAAACATTCAGTGACAAACGTGACTGAATTAGTTCCACTTGTCACACCACATAGGGTACACATTTATATTTATATAATTCTAAACAATGCTAATGTGGTTGTATTAACTTTGAACTTTGTTCAAATCCTCTGTCTATGTATTTTTCTTTTGTATCACTATGTTTAACATCATTGAAACCAACCTCAACAAAGTTTCTCCCTGATGATGGAAATAAACATTTCCGAAAGCTTGGATAAACCTTAAAGAGTTTACTTTTCCATTGTTGCTTACTCCAATATACCTAGTTTTGTACCTAACTAGTCAGAAAATGCTACATATACGTATATATATATATATATATATATATATATATATATATATATATATATATATATATATATATATATATATATATATAATATTATATATATATATATATATATATATATATATATATATATATATATATATATATATATATTAGAAATGGAGGACTTGAAGTATTTTCACAAAATTCGATATAAATTACTTTCCTGGCAAATACCACGCAGAACATTGAATGATATCCACCTGAAAATCTATGAGAACTTCCATTACCAATGAAAATTGATTGCAAATGTTTCTGATAAACTTGATTATGTTTAAATTTATCAGTTTATCAGAAAATAACATCTGCAATCAATTTTCATTGATAATGGAAGTTTACATAGATTTTCAGGTGGATATCATTCAATGTTTTGCGTGGTATTTGCCAGGAATGTAATTGTTTTTTGCTTGTAATCTACCACTTATTTCAATTTATATTGATACTTTAAGTCCTTCGTTTCTGATATTACACTTCACATGTTTGGCTCTCTTGTTTAATATATATATATATATATATATATATATATATATATATATATATATTTTATTTTCTCTAATTTCTCTGAATAAAGGTCTGATTCAACCAATTCATATAATTTCTTTTAACGACGCTTCGACATGGTATTTGTCATCATCAGAATAAAACATTAAAATAAAAAATATGAAGTTTCAGACATATTTAACTTGATACAATATTAAAATGTATGAACTAACATAATTTTTCAAAAACATATGGATCGAGATATAACAAGTTTTTTAACAAAATATAAGAATATCAGTAATATTGATTTGTTGAAAATAAAAACACTTGTTTTCTGTTAGACATTCACAAAAAATAACTTCTTTTAATCGTGGATTTTTCAATTCACAGAAAAATCTTTCTATCAATATTCGGAGTCGAAGTTATCGAAAATGGTTTGTTTATCTTTCATGTATTTTTACCCTCTTCATAAGTACACCGGATTGTTCATATTGAGTTCTAGATTATGAGCCGGACTGTATTTTTTTGGCAGCATGTAAAGATAAGTTTTCATTATTATTACTATGAACAAAGTTAAAAAAGGTTGTTATAAATCTGGTTTGAGTTTTTGATATCATTTCTACTGTAAATGCTATTGGGGTCTTTTTTAATATGTATCATTTCAAGTAATGTTCTTACTCTTGGATTCCTTTCTTTGGTCAAAATTTCAACGTTGTTAGTGTCAAATTTATGTTGATTTTCTTTTTCGTGTTTGGATGTCGGTTTCTGAGTACTTGTGGGCTTGTACTCGTTTTGCAAATATTTTTTTTTGACCTAGATAGGTACTTTGACACAGTATTCTATATACTGTATGGTTTGTTTATTTTGTGGTATTTCTGGTTTCAATTTTGAATAAATGGTTTTGTTCATATTTTGAAGTCGGTATGATATATATATATATATATATATATATATATATATATCTCAACTGAAAGAAAGACAAAAACTGACTTTTTATTGCTCGATACATCCCAAGAAATCTCCTCAGTTCATTCAAATCTTATGGCTCTTTATACTCCAAAATCCCTAATTCTTTCTCTGTTGGCCTTATTCAATTTTTTGCTAAAATAATATTCTAATGACTCTTTGCTTCTCTTGCCCAATTGACTTTTTTCTGCATTTATGACAACTCCATTATTTTCCAACTCCATTATGTTCCTCTAAATTTTTTGAAGTGATAAAAAATTATCAAAATATAGATAAGAGGACTTTTGTTAATCAGTGGACGTATCTTTGACATATATGTGCTGCATTTTCGAGTCCAAAAAACATGGAAAATTATTCAAATAGTCCAAATAGTGTGATGATTGCTGTTTACTGTTTACTGCTATCAAGATTTGGTAGAAGCATTTTTGAATCCAACGACCTGTAATCCCCACATGTTCTATAAAGAGGTTCAATTATTCAGGAAATATATAATAATTGATTGGTATAGTCTTCGTGAATAATACTCAAATAGGTATGGGAATTTTACTTTGGCAACACGAATACTTGAGCTGTTTCTTCTAGAGTGTGGTATTTTTCTGTATTGCTCAAAACTCCAGAAAAAATGTTGTTTAGTTTTATCCAAAAACTTTTATTTTTTCAAAAAATCTGCAGTTTCTGTTCATAGTTTTCTCGAAGAAGTGCATTGAATTCATTGAAATTAATTCGTTTACTGATATTCATTCTCATATGAAATTTGAATGCAATGAAAACTTCGAGTCTTCTTCACTAAGAGCACGATATATCTCATTTTCTGATCAGTGCTTGATATTGATTTTTCTTTTTATATTGTGATCATCAGTTTATATCCACAATTCATTTATTTTTCACTTCTAGTAGAAAAGAACCACACAATAATCATACAATATCTCAACAATAAGCGTAAACTCAGGGGGACTTTTTTTTTCGCAGAAAAAATATAATCTCTTGAATGCATTTACCTACTGGGATAAATGCTCGTTTACCTATGAAAATACCTGAATATTTATATTCACCTGTTCACCGAATCTATCTCATCAGGAATATGCAGACATGTAATAAAATTAATAACATCTGTTTGATTATAGGTTGACTATGACCCTGTTCCATTACCCATTCCAATTTCTGCCACAACTGCTGCTCCAAAAATATTGCTAAAATTTCTGGGAAATATTTCGGAGTTGGAAATGAATGCAACTGCATTTTTGGAAACATACAACAATACAGGAGTCGTAGTGGAATACGTACCTGTGAGTAGATGTTTCCTTTTAATCACAAACTTCTTTCTTATTGACAAGGTATCAAATGATTTTATTTTCAGACGTATCTGTATAGTTCAGCCTTGGTACTTGCTGCCATATCGGTTTTCCTGAGGATGGGTTTTCTATTGAAACTGATCCTGATGGTTTCATCTGTTATCAGCCATACAGTAATCTACAGTTACCTGCAATTCTTCCAGGATTATCACGACGTTCACGATGATGAGTAAGTTATCACATTGATGATATATCGCAAAATATAATTTCGAAAATCCTTTGTAGGTTCCCGGCGATACCGTTTGAAATAAAAACGGCGCTGGTACTCGCTCTGGTCGTGATATTCTTCCATATTCTGGACAGGCAGATCGAATTCACCTCCAGGACGGATTATCTGTGGAAAGCCAAGCTGAAGGTGGAACAAGAAGAAGTAGAAACGATGAGAGGCATCAACAAGGTATTCTGTAATATTTTCGAATGCAGTATTTGCCCCCAAAAAGTATGGGTTGATAACATAATTAATTTTTTCATATAGTTTATAATCAAAGGTCACATGTATATGTTTTTTATAATCCCTTATTCGAAAATGTTGGTCGTCCTCTGATGAATGATTTTTTCCCCAATTTGGTTGGAAAAGAATACGTTCATCTTCATTAGATCCTATCGAAACAAATCAAGCCGAAGTTCGATAAGCAACCGGTTTATTAGTTCGAAAACAAATTGAGAGAACAAAGAAAAACTCTCCCAAAACTTTGTAATGATTTCCGACGAAATTAAAGCACCAAATAGGAAGACTTCAAAACTCACAAGAAAAATTAAAATAAAGAACTTGGGAATGGCGAAAATTCTCTGAAAGATGAAGTTAACAGGGGAAAATTCCTCAAAATTTGACTTCTAACGATTTCAATTATATTGTTTTTCATAAGAGTTGATTAACGTAGGTGTACCACAGGGATCGATTCTGGGTCCGCTTTTCCTCGTGATCTATATCAATGCATTTCACTACTATACAGTCCGTATTTTTTATGTCGTACCACTATTGGCATCTCGAAAAAAGATGGTTATATGAGACAAAAGTTGCCTATTTTAGTGAACAAGGCAGCGATGTTTCCTAATCGAAAATATAACGAACCATTTTTTAAATATACGGGGCTTGGTCCTATCGAGAAATGTTTTACAAATTCGTGTGCGATGCGGATTCCCTCAAGATATTCAAAGGCAAATCTTTCAAAAAATCGCCTAGAATCGCCGATAGGAACTCAAAATACAACTCCCCCATTAATTGAGTATCGAAAAACTAGGGACAAATGATTTTGGTATCCAAAACACCAACCCAGACATTAATGCCAAACCTCTCTTGAAAATTAGTGGTTCTATGCAAATTAGCATTCTCTTGGCGCCAGTGATAATAAGGGCTCAATTGTAACATTCACTCGGAAACAGAACAATATCACCTATAACTACTCAATTGGCAATGATGTGCTCCCTAGATCCAATTTTGTTCGTGACCTTGGTGTCACCTTCGACCAAAAATTATATTTTTCAACACACATAAATAAAATGACCATTGAATGTTCAAGGGCTTTAGGTTTCATTGTCAAAAATATTCGTGATTTCTCGAATAAGAACACACTGCTACTGTTATATAATTCCTATGTCGGTTCTAAAACAGAGTATGCATCTATCATTTGGTGTCCATATTATAATGTCCATTCAAATAATCTTGAACGAATGCATGGACACTTTATGAAATATCTTTCAAAGAAGATGGTGCGTACCCTGCTACAGGAATATGTAATACTGCTTTACTAGAGAGACATAACTTTACCTCTCTTGCAAGTGGAAGGAATACATCTGCTCTGATTTTTCTTTATAAGGTGATCCATGTAGTGCTATTTTGAGTATGCTGAATTTTCATGTTCCAAGAGTGAATTCAAGACATAACACTCTATTTTACCTCGAATTCTCTAGAACAAATGTACAGAAAAACTCACTCTTATTCAGAATTCGCAACAACTTCAATGCTGTCAATGACAGTTGTGACATTTTCTCTTGAAGCATTGCTTCATTGAAAAAAATCAGTTTTTGATATTAATTTTCCTTTTCTCTAGTTTTTGTATCACGTCTCATTTCTACACTATTGTTGTATCTTTACTGATTCTCAAATTATTTATATTTTTTTGTTTTTGTACCTGTGATTTTCCCACCTTGTAAATGGATTTCTGTTGGGTGGTATACAATGAAAAAAAAAAAACAATATTCCTGTTGAACCCATTATTTGTAAACCGACTTTCGTCGCACCATAAAAAGTTTCTACAAATTTCATCAAATCGCCGAAAATGTCTCAGTAGCCATGCGCAAAATTCTGCCCTTTTATTGTAGTCTCTTAAACGCAAATAATGTACTTTTCTCACTTTGTAGGACTTGGATTTATGTTTCTTAAAAAAAAAGTTGAATGCGATATACCACTATTTTTCGCCATCTCTCTGAGAGATAGTTCCCCATTCTGATTTTTCTTGTATTCCACGAATCCTGATTCAAATTATCATTTTACTATGTGTAACATGAAACTTTAAAAACTTACCTAAAACGTCGATTTCATTATCTCACCATTTCCAGTAATAGGGCAACTTTCATTCTAAGACTTCACAAATGAATCATACTCTCGTAAACTTCTTTCAATACGTTGGAAAATTCAGGTATTAGGCTGTCGATGTTCGGGATACATTTCTTAATACATAGCCAGAGATCTGGTGCTTTTTCTCAAACACCTCGTATACACGATCAACATATCCACTTTCTCATCATTAGAAAACTCTATAGTTTTTGGTTCAACGTGTAAATAATCCACCCTTCAGATTTGAATTCGTTAATTTGTGATCTATCATTCACTTTTTTTTATTCCATGGCTCACTACATACTTCATGAAGTTTGAAACTTTCCGTTTTTATTTGAAATAGGTTCGTTTGGGAATACGTATAGGATTCAAAGACAGACGGAAAAATTGCCTATTGCCTAAGAATGGACGCACAAGAAAAATATTTCTCGGCTCTTTGACATAAAAAAAATGTATAAAGTGAATGTATCAATCGTTGTTCCTTGTTATTCCTCTGCTTTTTCTTCATCATCACATTGGCTATGATCTACCTTGAGTATTCATTCGAAGTAGATTTATTTAAAATTGTATCCTCGCAACTTGAGTCAAATACCCTTTCAAATACGAATAAAAATAAAATCAGGACAGTATTCCGGAGGGGAGGATTTTCATTGTTCGGACCATGATGATGGAATTTATGGGCACAAATGTAGATACATATCTGAACTCGGTAAGATAAGAACTACTTAAATTCATAAAAAAATACAGGTCCGTATTCGAAAAAAATTAGTTGAGGGTGGCCTCCGAAGAACGAAACGTCGTATTGAGAATCAAAGTACAGCATTTGAAACAGAGAAAAGGTTTGTTGAACACATTTCCATATTCCTAAAAATAGAGGAGTCAGCGCAAAGAAAAGAAAACCGGCCATTTCGGTTTTCCCTGTATAATTTGGAAACGGTTCGTGATATTTTCGATTCAGAAACATCGTTCCATTGTTCACTAAATTAGGCAACTTTTCTCTGATTCGACCAACTTCGCATTATTTACCGTTTTCGAGATGCCAATAGTGGTACGACATAGAAAATACGGACTTTATAAAAGGTTTTCATTCGACGATTAATTCATGTGACAATCATTCCTCTCTTATTGATCAATCTGAAGAAGTAAACTCCAGGTAAACAATGATAAATCTGAAAACGTGAGCGTTTCTACAAATGATCTGTTGCCTGAAGTTCAAAGTGGAGAATTATTGGGTTTTACTTTAGATAAAAGTTGTCACATAATATTGCTTTACCTGCCGATATTGTAACTATGAATATATTTTGTTCCAAGAATGTTATGCGCGAATATTTTCAAACTAACTATGTCTCAGAATATTTATGCCACTTTCGTAGTTACAGCTTTGCATCATGTGAGGACGTGCTCGCTGGATAACCTAACATTAATTTATGGTCTGACTTTTATTGGTTTATTTTGTCTTGTGTACATCAATTTGAATTCCTTCACTACAAACTTGTTACAATTAAATATATCACATGAATACAAAAATAAGCCATGTATCTCTGACAAGTTGAAGTAGACATTTCCAATCCAAAGGTTATTCGTCGGACAGCACATGGATCTTTTTGTGCATTGATTTCTATATTATTAACATTCCGTTTTCTTCATCATCAATGTTTCCGTTCCAGATATTATTGGAAAACATCCTCCCAGCTCACGTGGCAGAGCACTTTCTAACGACGAGGGTCACGCAAGATCTATACCACGAAAGGTACTCGTGCGTGGCCGTGATGTTCGCCTCGATACCCAATTACAAGGAGTTCTACGATGAGAGCGACGTCAACAAACAAGGTCTGGAATGTTTGAGGCTGTTGAACGAGATCATCTGCGAGTTTGATAAGGTTCGTACGTGAATATGATTATTTGATCCATTTGTTGTGGTTGAAGACATTACTGTGCTTACTGACATCAGTGGAAGGAACTTGAACCTTGAAACATGCCTGTCGAATATAATGTTCGTCTGTGAGAGGGGTGATGTTCCTACAACATTCCATTCCATTAGATCGGAAGCTTGAAACCCAAATTCATTGAACTCAATAATAATGGTACTCATTTTGTAGAAAATTATAAATCGGAAGCATTTCTAACGATAAAACGTCGAGTGAAATGAAAATATATCACGAAATAAAACCGGAAGTACAAGAAAAAATACAGAATCTGTAAAAAGCAGAGGGTTAGTTGAAATTAAAAGACATTGAGAGTGTAGTATTTTTTTTCGATGAGAGCTGTTTTCAGTCTTGATTTAAAAATAAAAAATTAATAATATTTTTTTGTGGAATTATCGTGTCATCTGCTAGAGTGATTACATGAATTGCTGGAAGATTATTGAATTTATTCATCAGATCATTAGCAAATATGGGATAAGTAAAGGCCCAAGAATGGAGCCTTGCGGGACGCCCTGTCGTTAGTTGCTGTTTGGCTTATAGTAGATTGTGGATTGTATGGGGGTCGATATGACTGTTCAGCCTCTCTGTACCTCGACCTATAAGATCTTTTGTACATTACCCTCCATCTATTCGGGGCACAAGATTCCGAGACTGCTTACAAAGTTTATCAGTTTCCTGGGAGCTAGAAACCTGATGTCTGAGGGCGTTATCGATACCTCTTCGAGGAACTTAAGCCTCTAGCAAAACAATGCTAGGCAGTCGCAAAGCAGGTGTTCTGCAGTTCCAGCGAAGTTCTAGCAGTAATGGCACAGTTCACTGTCTGATCTGTCCATTCTTTTGAGGTGATACCTCAGAGGACAATGTCCAGTGAGCAGTCCTGTTATCAGAAGGTGTTTAGCTTTCCTTGGCGATGGACTCAGAAGCCTTTTCGCTTGTCACTGTCCTGGAACCCCATTCCAGTAATTTTTAATCTGTTCATTTTTCCAGCGCCGGAACTCTTCTTCAATGTGGGCTTTGGAGAGACCACAGAAGGGTTCTGGGCCAGAAAATTGAGTGTTCAACAAGGCTGTCTGCTTCTTCATCGCCTTTGATTCCCTTGTGACCTGGCACCCACATCAGGGTAACTAGATTGTTCGTAGCCAGCGATAGTTTGCAGTCCTAAGTCAGTCTAGACTCACAAGTATGTGACTTTAGAGCTTTTAATGCTACTGGGCTATCTGATAAAATATAGATCTTTGCACCCTGGAGCCTTTCGCAAGTCATTCTTGGGTGCAAATTTCAATTGCGTGGATCTCTGCTTGGAAAATTGTTAGGGCTTTGCCTAGGGATTTTGAGAGCCTAAAGTTAGGACAGGTCACTCCCACTCCAGGCCTTCCGTCCATCTTGGAACCATCAGTGTGCCATACTGATGCATTCCTCTCTAGTGGAGGCCCATTCGATGTGAATATATGGGGGTTGTTTATGACCACTTCATAGTTAACTTCAAACTCGTGCCCAGCTGGCATGATATCTGATGGCTTGTACCTGGATTCTGGGGGAATATTTTTCAGAATCTTCAGATGTCCAATCAGATTTCCAGCCTTCAAGTTTGACGCCTGGTGCAGTCACGAGACACTCATTGCCGCTTCCTCCATTACGCACAAGTGCAGTGGCGGAAGGTTCAACTTTACCTCTAGTGCTGCAGTGGTGCACGTGAATATTGCCCCTGTGATTCCCAGACAGGCTAACCGCTGCACTTTCTGCAGCTTGATTTGTGCCGAGTACTGTTGGATTTTCAGCCACCATACTAATGATGCATGGGTTGGCTTATAGTATTCTGAATTACTTGTCTTTGGGTCCGGCCTCTCAAGTATTACTTCATGAATTTCAAAGCACTTCTGTCATACCCCATAAGTACAGAAAAATTTCAAACATCAGGAAAAACAAGTTATAAATAACTAGGAACATTATGACCAGAAAACAAATTCACTGGGAATGAAAATAAATTGTGAAATCAAATACTCGACCAAACTGCTACACAAAGCCCGTAAAAAAATATTTTTTCACCTGCCAAGGAAAGTATATAAAAAAATTCCCCTTTTGCAAATGAGTCATTAACAAATCATCACCCTGCGATGTTAGACATATCTAAGGAATTTCATTAGTAAAAAAATACACTATAAATTATAGGTTTTGACAGCTCATTAAATGCAATTCGACCACGAAATAGATAAATCATTCCATTTTTTATTTTTGTCCGCTAACGTAGAGATTCGTTAATTACTTAGACGGTGATTTATTATGACAGGTAAAAGATAACTAATGTTAGGAATTTGACCCGCGAACGATCCATGAAAACAAGATGATGATTCGGTAACCAGACGTTGTTCAAGTAACATGTCCTCTCAGGGGTGTTTAACTTTCATTCGATTACCATGTAGTGCCATAAAGATGAGAAGTGTTCGAATATAATTATCTTGCAGTGAACTTGCGAAAATATTAAGAAAAAAAATTCAAATCAAGTTAAACCGGAACTGCACGAGTGAATACAGTAGTAAACAGTATTTACTATAAATTAAACATACCATATCAAAGCTTCGAAATCGAAATGAGACAACGAAAATCTCTAACCGATAGTTTATGACCTCATAGAAATACATTATCCATACAACTATAGTCTAATATACAGTGCGATATAAAAGTAAATAAACAGCTTTCGCGGAAATATTTAAAATATCACAATTAAACTAATATCGTGTAAAACCAATATATATATATATATATATATATATATATATATATATATATATATATATATATATATGTATATATATATATATATATATAATAATTGTTGAAACCTGGTGATGGAGTGAGTTCATATATTTTCTGGATTTATGGTTGGGCAAATTGAACCATTTATATTGTTCATAGTTTTTAAATGTATATTTTATGTTCCCATCTTTTTCAAATAATAATTATCAATAGTCGTTTTAACAATTGATGTCAACTTGATTTTGAGACTGACAAAAAACTGACTTAGTGTAAACTCTCCACTATTCCTTTGACTATTGTATCATTTTATCAGTATATAGAACAGATGGAAATGTTTTGTAACTCTTATAAAATATATATGTTTATTTCTAAAGCTTTTCCAAGTGCATTATTTCACAATCTTTCTGAGATCGGTAGGTGCTTCTGGATAAACGCTCCATATTCCCAAGTATAGAGAGAAAGGGATATTTTTTTAAGCCGCTCTCGAGAAATAATCTCTGTTCAATTATTCCCAAGTAATTGAGGCTCCCTATACGTCGAAGTAATCAAGTAAGGAAGGATTAGTCAAATATAGGAACACTATATTTGAGATTTCCTTAGCGTTATCTGGTCTTTTCTTGAAGAAGTGATCCCACATAGAAGGCAAGTGGCGTAACATTTGGTTGGTCAGATGTGGGAGTGTTTATTTCCCCAACTCTCCCCAGTCTTAACACCCTGTATATAACCGGACTTACCACTGGTGTTTTCTTTGAGGGATTGTACCCCGATATAATAGGCCAGTGGTGTAACACTTCCTCTCACACCATCGCTTCATTTTCAGTTCTCTAGTACTGGGAAAAAGTCTAGTCAAAGGCGACTTACCTCGTACTATATGCTCATTCTTTTGGTAGATTTTGTTATTATATTAATTCTTCTCTGGAATGGAGTGGACTGATTGGATTTTGAACTTTACAGCTCCTTCTGAAACCAAAATTCAGCTGCATCGAGAAGATTAAAACAATTGGCAGCACTTACATGTTGGCGTCTGGACTTAGACCGGGCAAGGAGGGTGACAGCAAGGTGTGTATCTGTAAGGTAGTTTTCACTCGATGAAAAACCTCAAGGGGAGTTTTTATTGGCGATTTTAATCGGAAGTATTTTTAATCCTCATTAATATTGATACGGTAATATTGAATATGAAACTGTTTCTTTCACGCTTGTGCCTCAGGATTCCTCTAAGGTAATTTTTTTGAATATAGTTGATAATTACACAACTGGACATATCATAAAAGAACGGAGAATACACTGCATGAAGTTCAACTCTCGTGTTTTTGCGATTGAAGCACGAAATTGATCATCAAACTGCCGCATAAATTCTTTTGAACGTCTGTTAGACTTATATTATTTGATACTCACGTTCTAGATCTACGGAGGACTCAACTTATCAAGGAAAATTTTCCTACTGAACTTCTTTTTTTTATCGAGTCAACTATGTTTGCAAATTTGAGATACTACCATATTGAATCGAATCTATATTGTCTTCTCAATTTCCAGGAAGCTAGTAGGAAAGAAGAACATATCATAACAGCATTGGTGGAGTTTGCTGTTTTGTTGATGACTAGTCTGGAGCAGATCAATAGAGATGCATTCCAGAGATTCAAATTGAGAGTCGGTGAGTTTTCATTGGACTTAAATAATTTTTTTCTACGACATCGAAATAGGTAAACGATCGTCATTTCAATTATAAACAGGAACATTTTACATACAGAACCGAGCAAACCCCCTTAAGGCCATTTAGGCCACATATAGAGAGACCATCTCTCCCCAATATTTATGACATATGGTGGAGGCGCCTAGTTTTCGATTTCGGAAGTTTATTCTTCATAATAAATCTCGAGCTAGTTTTTGAAATTTTGTAAAATATGTATTGATTGAATTTTGTTGATAACCAGATGATGAAAAGTATGAAATTTATGGTTAGAATTTCAATTTTGTGTTGATAAATTGGAAATAATTTTTCTCATGGGATGCATTAAAATAGGTTTAGAATGATCATTTAACTTAACTAAACTTTTGAAACCAGTTGGCACTTGATGCATAAAAATGCATAAGACTGGGAGTTTTCCTTTGTTTCTAGATTATTTTATTAATCATTTTTGTTTCGCTTTTCTTAAATTTTTGTCGGTAAAAATATACAGTATTTTTCAATTCATTTTGATGATATGATTAGATTTCAGACAAATTGTACTTTGGGATGAATTCATTAAAGCGATCATATATCATACGTGATATGACTAGGATTTTGCACAATTCTATTTTCTGGAATTTTCATTATACTTAGTTCAGATGAATTCGATTGGAGTATTTTTAGAGCATAATATTAATTAGTTAGTAGCAAAAAATTGAAGTCTGCCAAACAGTAAAAATGATTTATTTCTAGGAAAGAAATCAGCAATGCATTTCTGCAAAATAATTTGCCATCTTCAGGCTCTCTGAAATGTACATAGAGAGCCTGAAGATGGCAAAATAATTTTGCGAAATGCATTGCAAATTTTTTTCCTAGAAATAAATGCTTTTTACTGAGGAGCAGACTTGATTTTTTTCTACTAATTAATTAGAACTCCAACTGACATGGACTACTTTCATATCAATATGAATTAGTTTGACATTAGATTCGAATAGACTTTGGGCAAGTAAGATGATTATTTTTTTCGCAAATTGGAATTATGATAATTCAATGGTGATTGAGTTAGTAAAAATTGGAAGTGAATGAATATTATGATAGATAAAATCATGATTCGGGTTGATGAAGAATCATTCAAGATATACATATAAAAAAAATGGGGAAAATTCATTATGTAGAATTTCAGGTATATTTTCGTTAATAAAAAATTCTGAAGTTAATTTATCTCACTCGTTTATGACATATTCACCTCTTTAGAGCTTTTAGCATTTTTCATCGAAATAAAAATGAAAATATATCTAGACCAAATATGTCTTTGGAAAAAATTGCTGTGGGAATGTAGAAAAATATCAGTTGGCCCTTGATTTGAAAATGTAGGTATATGAGAAGCACATTGAAAGGTAAAACAGATTCTCATGGGTAAGTAAATTTCTGGTTGGAAAATACAAACATGGATCTATTATTTCGGTGATGGTATGTTCAATACGTTGTAGATTTTTGGATTTTTTTTGCATTTAAGATTTGAGAAGAAATAATATTTGCTTGACAAACAGACCGACATTCGTTCTATATCTTATTATTGACTCCATTCGAAGAGTTATTTGTTAAATAATGTGTTTTGAATAGGAAATTCGAGAGGTATGTGAATTATCTCGTGCGTGATGTGATTGTATATTCAAAGATGAATACATGAACTGAAGATGGGTTCGAAAGAAGTGTCAGTGAAGTGACATAGAAGCCTACCTTTAGGAATATATTATTGTGTATAATGTGTAAATAAAGATGATTTTGTGTTGAATTGTTTTTGAAGTCTCCAGATGTATTCGTGGTGAGAGAAATCACAATTTCGAGAGAAATGCAGAAAAGCAAGCCTGCGAGTGTTCTCCAAGATATTTAGCGAATTCATGGATTGTACCCCCAAGGAGGTGGGCTAGCAAAACACCGGAACCCTCTGGCCTAGCCAACCAGCAATCCTTCATAAAATGTTTGATGTCAACATTTTATTTGAGTTGTTATTATGGAAAATAACAGACAAATATCATGGTAAAAAGGGCGCTAGATCGAAGAGACCCTTACAGGGTACTCTAACCATGATAATAGTTGAATATGGAGTTTTTGTTCGTTAGAATCTGGAAGAAGACGTGAACAAGATATAAATATAATAATAAGGTTAAAAAAAACAAGTTTGTTATGATCCGACGTTGACCTGAAGATATAATTTCAGCAGTTTGAGATTAGTGGATGAAACAATGTTATTACATATTTACAGTTTTTACACGCTTTATATTAGCTTCACTTGTATGTTTGTAACCGTATGTTTATAACCGACTCTTTGGGCGCGATTTTGACCCACTTCTAGACGTACGAATGATTTGAAATTTGGCAGGTGTACATAAAAAACAAAATGGCGGCTCCAATATGGCGTACGAGTTTTGTGATTATGGTCCGATTCGTTTCAAAATTGGTATCTGAGAGTTTTCGTGGTCAGAAATTATGATTCTTTTGTCAAAACTGAAAAATTCAAGATGGCGGATCCAAAATGGTAGACGAGTTTTGTGTTTATGGTCAGATTCTATTCAAAATTGGTATGTGAGGGTTTTTGGGGTCCAATATTATGTTTGTTTGTAACAGACTCCTTTGGGCGCGATTTTGACCCACTTCTAGACGTACGAATGATTTGAAATTTGGCAGGTGTACATAAAAAACAAAATGGCGGCTCCAATATGGCGTACGAGTTTTGTGATTATGGTCCGATTCGTTTCAAAATTGGTATCGAGAGTTTTCGTGGTCAGAAATTATGATTCTTTTGTCAAAACTGAAAAATTCAAGATGGCGGATCCAAAATGGTAGACGAGTTTTGTGTTTATGGTCAGATTCTATTCAAAATTGGTATGTGAGGGTTTTTGGGGTCCAATATTATGTTTGTTTGTAACAGACTCCTTTGGGCGCGATTTTGACCCACTTCCAGACGTCCCCGAATGATTTGAAATTTGGCAGGTGTACATAATTCCGGTGACAATACATTATGAAATTTTTGTGTGGGGAAAAAAACAAAATGGCGGCTCCAATATGGCGTACGAGTTTTGTGATTATGGTCCGATTCGCTTCAGAATTGGTATCAGACGGTTTTTGGGGTCCAATATTATGATTCTTTTGTAAAAATTGGAAAATTCTAGATGGCGGCTCCAAAATGGCGGACGAGTTTTGTGATTATGGTCCAATTCTACTCAAAATTGGTATGTGGGGGTTTTTGGGGTCGGAGATTATGATTATTTTGTCAAAATTAGAGGATTTAAGTTGGCGGCTCCATGATGGCGGACGAGTTTTGTGATTATGGTCCGATTCTATTAAAAGTTGAGGAATAATAGTTAAAAAAATTAAATAATAATAATAGTTTGAAAAACTAAAAAACACGCTTTGATAGAAAACAAAATTAAAAAGTTGAAAATAAATAATAGTTTAAAAACTAAAGAACACGCTTTAATAGAAAACTAAACTAAAAAGTAGAAAATAATTTTAAATGAGTTTGAAATAAGAATACAGTGATTAACAAGAAATTTATTTCATCGTGAAAAAGCGTGGGGTGCTTTTTAAGATTTTCATAATGATTCTACTTTTACCAATATCTGTCCATGAAATATTAACAACAATTGACATCAAGCACCCCACGCTTCATAACGATGAAATAAATTTGTTGTTAATCACTGTATTCTTATTTCAAACTCATTTAAAATTATTTTCTACTTTTTAGTTTAGTTTTCTATTAAAGCGTGTTAAGGTTTCCCCTTATTCCTGACCCATCTTTTGTTAAAAACTATTATTTTTATTTTTTTTATTCTTTATATATAAGTATTTTCATATGGTCGAAGCAATTCCCCTTAATTTTCAAATATATATATCATTTCGCGTTCATGAAAGCATACTTCCACTTTACGCATGCGCGCGAAGAAAATCAAGCAAGAATTCAGTTTTCTTTCGACTCCGCTTTGAAACACTCCGCTTTCAAGATATACGTCTCGCCAGTTTAGTTAAAAACGGAAAACATTTTGGTTCTTCAAGTTTCCGTCTCACCGCTATAGTGTTAAAAGGAAGACATTGTCACGTGTGTGATAACCCACTTTTCGTAGTTTAAACACAAGATTCCTGAAGGAAGGAGGAAGATCCATCCATCTAGGCACCAGAGGTAGGTGGAAGTTCTTTCTCGATTTTAAATCGTTCAATAATCCATTTGAACCAGCAAATTTCATATTTTTCATATTTTTCATTTTTACCGCCACAAAGCGTGTTCTTTAGTTTTTGAACTATCATTTTTTATTCAAAGTTTCCAGAAAAATATTAAATTCTCAAAGAAGATTATTTTATATATCACAAGAAAGACTATTAAAAAATTATGTTACTTTCAAACAAGTTTTTTTTTCAAATGTTTACTAATTTTTTCTTGGAACAAATATAGATTATGGTTTTTTTCATAGCTGTCGGATTGAAGAAACTTGGGAGATATTATAGGATTCTGTTTAGTTTCGAGTCACTTTATCAATTTATTTTTTTGAAACTATTCATCTTCAATTATATGACTCTGAATGAAAATTAACGATGGGAACGATTGTTCGAAAGGGAGGGGCATATGCCAGATATTATGAATTCAGGAGAACCTTGCCCATGCTGTGTTAGCCTAGGGTTATGCACACTTCGTTGTTCATCATATTTGATTCGTTCGAACAGTACTGAACCTTGAGTTGATCAGAATCGACGGTTTGATATGATATATAATAGGGGATGCCACAATATAGAGCGGACAGTCCATATGTGCAGAAAGGGCCAGCGGAGTTGTAGAATGTAGTCTTTCTGAGGTATCGTATAGTTCATAATATGGTTATCACAAAAGTTATCATGAGCAACCAACCCCCCTTTCAAGGCTCCTTAGGCAATATAGTTATAACAATATCTAGGAATATAAAATGCGAAATAAAAGTGACATTCGATTGTGGAAGAATTAGCTGAATATTCCTTCATATGCTCCCAATATATTTGGCCCAAAAATGTTCAACAATTTTGGAAGAATACTTAAATTGTTGTTAGCTGAAAAATCTTTTTTATCTCAATTTTTCATAATTTGATAATGTGGATTAGAACATTTTATTGTACGTTTTTTACTTTTATCTCAGGTTGAATTGTTTCGTAATATCCTAAATTTGTATTTTCTAACATGAATGTCTAACCCTTCCTATACATGTAAATGTCACAAAGAAAATAAACTTATTGATTGATTGATCTGTTCTTTCAAGGTTTGAACCATGGCCCGGTGATAGCAGGAGTAGTGGGTGCCCAAAAGCCACAATACGACATCTGGGGCAACACCGTCAACGTCGCTTCGAGGATGGACTCCTGCGGACAGTTGGGAAGAATACAGACAACAGATGTCACCGCGAAAGTCCTCATGGCTGCCGGTTACCAGTGCGAGTGCAGAGGGCCCACCTACGTCAAGGGCAAAGGGACACTCACGACGTATTTCGTGAAGACGTCTTTCGACGATAGGGGGTGATCAAAATAGGGAAGTGAATGTATGAAAGGTGTGTGTGTGTTCGTTGATAATCATGGGGAGTTTGAACGGTTTTTCGAGAGAGAAAATTGGTGATATAGATACCAAAAAGAGTTTCTGTTAGTTAACTATCTCGTGAAAAGGCAATAAATCATGTGCCAGTAACGACCTCATGACATCAGCGCATCTAGCAGAGACGGATCCGCTAAAGGCGGCCTTCCATACCCGCTTAAAGTTACTGGATGCCCATTAACAGAAAATTTTATTTTTCCCATTGTTTTACTTGCCAGTTGCCGCAAACCCGCTAAACCAAACGGTACTTCCATAATTTATTATTGTGTGGTTATGTTTGTCTATGGAAAAGGAGAGCAACATGTTTATAAACAAAGATGGTCAACAACTTGACACTGAAAGTGGAACTTGAACCAACAAGAGCACATTTCTGAATTTTCTTTGTCTTCAAACTCTGGCTAACAGCCCTCATAATACTATCTTGTTCATTTTTGATAGAAAGTATAACTGATTGGATGTATCAATGCATCAAATTTTTTGGGCCTCAAGAAGCTGGCACTATAGTTCTTCGGGGGGGATTTGGAAAAATTGAAGTTTTCCCAACATATCATAGCTATAATGAATTTGGATATTATAGTTTTAAGCCTTTGATGACTGAATTAGCATAAAAGATTGTATCTACGTTAGATTTGTTTGAGAATTTGAAAGTTTATTGGTGGTTGATTACTCTCGTTTATGCTTGTATCTGCAATCGTCTTCAGGTATACTAGTTTAGGTGCTACTTACCAATTCATATGACTGCCGGTGCAATGATGCGTGTAATTCCGCCATGTGCAGTGGTGCATGTAATTTTGCGGGGTGTGGTGGTGCGTGAAGTTTCACGCCTCTGCAGCCGCCAGAAAGAGCAATCAGTGGTTTCATACGTTCTTGATCTCAACGCTTGGTTGACTGAAGCGATTGGCTTCGATGTAGGCGGCCTCTTTGAGCTTCCGTTTGAAGTAATGCTCCTCTCTATGTAGAACACTTTCGTCGTTCCATTGGATTCGATGGTGCTCAGTCCAGGCGTGGTCAGCAATTCCCGATTTTGACGTTTTGCCACGTTGAGTCCATTTCTTGTGCTCATCCAATCTTACCGATAACGACCTCTTTGTCTCTCCACAAGTAATGGGGAAACGTCAAAATCGGGAATCGCTGACCACGCCTGGACTGAGCACCATCGAATTCTATGGGACGACGCAAGTGTTCTACATAGAGAGGAGCATTGGTTCAAACGGAAGTTCAAAGAGGCCGCCTACATCGAAGCCACTAACGCCTCTAGTCAACCAAGCGATGAGATCAAGAACGTATGGAAACCACTAATTGCTCTTTCTGGCATGCTACAGAGGCGTGAAACTCCACGCACCACCACACCGCGCGAAATTACACGCACCGCTGCACATGGCGGAATTGCACGCACCGGCAGACATATAAATTGGTAAGTAGCACCTAAACTTGTCAGTATTCACCTGAAGACGATTGCAGATACAAGCATTCGGAATGTCGTGAGAACCTTTTGAATCAATTGAAACAATGGACGTCCGAAACGAGAGAAATCAAGTTACCACATCGTCTACAACCTTCAAATAAACGTTTATTGGTGGTGATGTAAAAAATAGCATGATAAGAAATTGTTGCTTCAAATAGATTTTATATAGGCAAGACACCGAATTTGGGCGTTTAGTTGTGAAACTATTTTGTGTACACTGCGGAAAACTATTTGTGTTCCTCAACACTTCCAAAAAGTTTTGAAGATTGAAAACGTACACATCCAATTGGTTTGGAGATGTACTTACATGTCAGTTTTACCAAAGATATTATCCTATGTACAAGTAGCTGTGTTGTAAATATTTCATGTAACCTTGACAATCTCTGATGTTTGATACTCTTTGGAATTATTTTTGAATTGATCTCCCGACAGTCGAAAAGTTGTAGTTGAAATATTTATTCGTACATATAATATATTGTGAATGTTGAATACGTTCGTTTTCAGAAAATATAGTTTTTATTCGAACGTTATTTTATTTATTTCATTCTATCAACCTGCTCCCCAAATAATTTTGTACTTTCTGAAATTCCCTGCAACAGGAAAATTCATTTAATTTTATATTTTTCATTTGTATGACTTATTATTATTGAATCATTACTACAGAACTTGCTCTCGTCGAAAACCCTGCACAACTGCCCATTTGTTAACCCATGAAATTCACCAAAAGGTAGAAATCGTCCTTTTGCCTTCAGATTAAAGCCGAATGTAGAAAACATCATGGAGATTCCAAAAATATGTACTTCAGTAGTGTATGACCCTTCATTTCAAATTTAGATACTATATGGATGTTTCATTTCAAATACAGGTAGTGCATGGATCCTTTATTCTAGTTTCAGTTTGAAGTGGGTCGTATCTCAAGAACGAAAAGAGTTAGAGTAATTTGCAAACTATTCGATTCAGAATGGTTGATTTAGTATATGCTCATAATTTCAAGACGTTTCTCAGCAAAAACATTTTCTCGAAAAAATCGAGCAAAGGGGTTAAAATTCACCAAAAAAACAAAATCGTCCTATTGTCTTCAGATTAAAGCCGAATGTAGAAAACATCATGGAGATTCCAAAAATATGTACTTCAGTATTGCATGACCCTTCATTTCAAATTAAAATAATATATGGATGTTTCATCTCAAATACAGGTAGTGTATGGATCCTTTATTCTAGTTTCAGTTTGAAGTGGGTCGTATCTCAAGAACGAAAAGAGTTAGAGTAATTTCGCAAACGGCATTCGAATCAGAATGGTTGATTTAGTATATGCTCATAATTTCGAAACGTTTCTCAGCAAAAACATATTTCTCGAAATTCACCAAAAAAACAAAATCGTCCTATTGTCTTCAGATTAAAGCCGAATGTAGGAAACATCATGGAGATTTCAAAAATATGTACTTCAGTATTGTATGACCCTTCATTTCAAATTAAAATAATATATGGATGTTTCATCTCAAATACAGGTAGTGTATGGATCCTTTATTCTAGTTTCAGTTTGAAGTGGGTTGCATCTCAAGAACGAAAAGAGTTAGGGTAATTTCGCAAACGGCATTCGATTCAAATGGTTGATTTAGTATATGCTCATAATTTCGAAACATTTTCAGAAAAACATATTACTCGAAAAAATCGAACAGAGGGGTTAACCCATGAAATTCACCGAAAGAAAGAAATCGTCCTTTTGCCTTCAGATTAAAGCCGAATGTAGAAAACATCATGGAGATTACAAAAATATGTACTTTAGTAGTGTATGACCCTTCATTTCAAATTTAGATACTATATGGATGTTTCATTTCAAATACAGGTAGTGCATGGATCCTTTATTCTAGTTTCAGTTTGAAGTGAGTCGTATCTCAAGAACGAAAAGAGTTAAAGTAATTACGCAAACGGCATTCGAATCAGAATGGGTAGATTAAGTATATGCTCATAATTTCGAAACGTTTCGCAGCAAAAACATATTTCTCAAAAAAATCGAGCAAAGGGGTTAACCCATGAAATTCACCAAAAAAACGAAATCGTCCTATTGTCCTCAGATTAAAGCCGAATGTAGAAAACATCATGGAGATTCCAAAAATATGTACTTCAATATTGTATGACCCTTCATTTCAAATTAAAATAATATATGGATGTTTCATCCCAAATACAGGTAGTGTATGGATCCTTATTCAGTTTCAGTTTAAGTGGGTCGATCTTCAATGACAAACGAGCGATTCGATTCAGAATGGTTGATTTAGTATATGCTCATAATTTCAAACGTTTCTCAGAAAAACATATTACTCGAAAAATCGAACAAAGGGTTAACCCATGAAATTCACCAAAAAACGAAATCGTCCTATTGTCTTCAGATTAAAGCCGAATGTAGAAAACATCATGGAGATTCCAAAAATATGTACTTCAGTATTGTATGACCCTTCATTTCAAATTTAAATAATATATGGATGTTTCATTTCAAATACAGGTAGTGTATGGATCCTTTATTTCAGTTTCAGTTTGAAGTGGGTCGTATCTCAAGAACGAAAAGAGTTAGAGTAATTTCGCAAACGGCATTCGATTCAGAATGGTTGATTTAGTATATGCTCATAATTTCGAAACGTTTCTCAGAAAAAACATATTTCTCGAAAAAATCGAACAAAGGGGTTAACCCATGAAATTCACCAAAAAAGGAATCGTCCTTTTGCCTTCAGATTAAAGCCGAATGTAGAAAACATCATGGAGATTACAAAAATATGTACTTCAGTATTGTATGACCCTTCATTTCAAATTAAAATAATATATGGATGTTTCATCTCAAATACAGGTAGTGTATGGATCCTTTATTCTAGTTTCAGTTTGAAGTGGGTCGTATCTCAAGAACGAAAAGAGTTAGAGTAATTACGCAAACGGCATTCGAATCAGAATGGTAGATTTAGTATATGCTCATAATTTCGAAACGTTTCGCAGCAAAACATATTTCTCGAAAAATCGAGCAAAGGGGTTAACCCATGAAATTCACCAAAGAAACGAAATCGTCCTATTGTCCTCAGATTGAAGCCGAATGTAGAAAACATCATGGAGATTCCAAAAATATGTACTTCAGTATTGTATGACCCTTCATTTCAAATTAAAATAATATATGGATGTTTCATCTCAAATACAGGTAGTGTATGGATCCTTTATTTTAGTTTCAGTTTGAAGTGAGTCGTATCTCAAGAACGAAAAGAGTTAGAGTAAATTCGCAAACGACATTCGATTCAGAATGGTTGATTTAGTATATGCTCATAATTTCGAAACGTTTCTCAGAAAAACATATTACTCGAAAAAAATCGAACAAAGGGTTAACCCGTGAAATTCACCAGGAGAAAGAAATCGTCCTTTTGCCTTCAGATTAAAGCCGAATGTAGAAAACATCATGGAGATTACAAAAATATGTACTTCAGTAGTGTATGACCCTTCATTTCAAATTTAGATACTATATGGATGTTTCATTTCAAATACAGGTAGTGCATGGATCCTTCATTCTAGTTTCAGTTTGAAGTGGGTCGTATCTCAAGAACGAAAAGAGTTAGAGTAATTTCGCAAACGGCATTCGATTCAGAATGGTTGATTTAGTATATGCTCATAATTTCGAAACGTTTCTCAGCAAAAACATATTTCTCGAAAAAATCGAGCAAAGCCCATGCCCATGAAATTCACCAAAAAAACAAAATCGTCTTCAGATTAAAGCCGAATGTAGGAAACATCATGGAGATTTCAAAAATATGTACTTCAGTAGTGTATGGCCCTTCATTTCCAATTTAAATAATATATGGATCTTTCATTTCAAATCTAGGTAGTATATGGATCCTTCATTTCAGTTCAAGTTGGAAGTGGGTCGTATCTCATGAACGAAAAGAGTAAGAGTAATTCCGCGAACGGCATTCGATTCACAATAGTTGATTTCGTATATGCTCATAATTTCAAAACAATTCTCATAAAAAAAAAGATTTATCGAAAAAATCGCACGACGAAAGGCATGTTCAAAATACTAGGGATGGAAGCATTTACATTTGAGACGGTTTCCGCCATCTATGAACGAAGTCCCTAACGCTTTGAATGTATGGAAACTTTATTTGCACGTTTTTTCCTAATGTAGAAGACAAGTTGCGCTATCGTCTGGAAGATAGAACTATAAACCCCATTCGGAGTAAATATGTTTTTGCAGAAATCACAAACGGTTTAAATGAAAAATTAAGTAGTGAGAAGTATGCTGATTGATTTGTTCGAAACTATGAACAGAGTGTTCATAAAATCAGATGTGGAATCATTTTCTAGTGAAAGATAAACTTTAGTCGGTATATTTTATCGTTCAAGAAAATGATATTTTGACAGAAAGAGTAGTGGGTACATCACTGAGGAAACAATTCTAATGATCTTTACAAGAATAGGAAATGATGAATAACAAGAAAGAAAGGTTCGAACTACATTGCAAAGTCTATAAGACTCAATTCAAGAAATCATAATCAGAATGTTCCAAAGGTCGTTTTTCATATATTTCAAAGATGTTACTACTACGGATAGATAAAAATCTTAATTGGAAGGCTCACTCTCATTACCTGATCTCAAAGTTGAATTCGATTGCCTTTCAATTCAGAAATTTGCGGCATGTACTCAATATAGATCAATTGACACAACTCTACTATGCACAAGTTGAGAGTAGGCTACGATACGGTGTAATATTTTGGGGTTTATCTACCCTAGCAAAAGATATCTTCGTTGCACAAAAACGAATTTTACGAGCAATGACGGGGCTTTCACAGACTGATTCATGCAGAGATATATTTAAAAAACTGAAAATATTAACGTTGCATGTCTAGTCATATCAGAGATGAGTATGCTAGTATTTGACAATAATGATGAAATATATGTGAGGAACAAACAAAATCATAATTTCAACACGAGACAAAAGAATGATTTTTCAATTCCATTTGGAAAATTCAAAATAACTCACCAATCTCCCAGTCATATGGCTCCTAGAATATACAATGCTCTTCCTTCAAATGTGAAAGAATGCTTCACAAAACAATCATTCAAACATAAGTTGAAATCCTTTTTGACAGAACAGTGTTTTTATAGACTGGATGAATATTTGTCGTAGCAGTCTGCTGTGAAATCAATTTTATCTTTTTAGTATTATTTCATTCAAAATTTACGTGTGTAGATATATAAACATTTTGAATGTAAGCAACTGACTTTTTCCATATGGTTTGTAACTGTCTTAAGGAAATAAAAAATTATTATTATTATTATTATTATTATTAATATCCAGGGGCATGTCCAATTTTGTCAAATTGCAACACTGGTCTGGTTTTCTAGAGTTAACGAACACATAACATCGCGAACTATCACGTACATGAATGTGACTGACATAGGCGATAAGCACATTCAGCAGCTGATACTTGTCGTTCATGAAGAATCTTCATACAAATGCGAAATAGCTTATGTGAGATATCGGATTCTTCGCGTTGTATTTGTTGAATTGCCTGAGCTATTTCTGTATCTACTCCTGTAGGTTCTCCTTTTGACAAGTACTTTGCAATACAGTGCTTCTCAAAAGTCCCTTCCCCCTCTTATTTTTGGAACGATTATACATAAACAAGTGAAATTTGGAAACTGAACATAAAAGGTTGTAAACTTCCCTACTAGTGATGATAGATGACGAAATCGTCAAAGACGACGTCACAAGGCCAATGTGACCAATAATTTTAAATGGAACCCTACAGCAAGCGACACCTCTTTTAAAAGGTATCGAAAAAACCCATTTAATGATACTAATTTTGTTTGTGTTTATGGCAGTTTTAATGGCTCATTAGTAAACATTAAAATTTAAATTCCATTCAGTATGATATTAATTACAGATTTAAGAATCAGTATCTACTCAAAGAAATTGCTCGAAGTGACCTCCATTCACTTCCTGACAGTGAAATATCCTATTTTTAAACTCTTCTCGTACTTTTGCAAATGTGTCTGCGGAAACAGCCTCTCATTCTGCAACAATACGTTGTTTTAAAACGTCAATATTGTCAGGTTCAGTGGCGTAAACCTTCCATTTAAGGTACCCCTACAGAAGAAAAATCCAAAGGTGTGAGGTCCGGTGATCGAGCAGGCCATTCCGTTGAACCTCGTCGTCCAATCCATCTACCACAATACTCCTCATCCAAATACCGTCTTACTGCACCGTAATAGTGTGGAGGAGCACCATCCTGTTGGAATGTTATTTCTAAATTTCCGAATTCATCTGGATTATCTTCCAAAATTTCAAGGATTAACGGTTCTATTGCGTTTTGCAACAGCTCCAGATAAACCTCACCAGTTAAATGAGTATTCAAAAAAAGAGGCCCAACGATGTGGTTTCCCAGGATACCTGCCCAAACATTCACCTTCTGGAGAAATTGGGTATGAGTTTCACGAAACAGGTGAGGATTTGCGTCACTCCAATACCTCCACATTCTGTGTATTTACATTTCCATTTAGATAGAAAGTACTTTCGTCACTAAAACAAATTGTTTTGACTTAGTCTGGCTGTTGGTTAATTTTAGTTTCCATATTTTCACAAAATTCTAGTCCTTGGTCTGGGTCGTCGTCTGAGAGTTGATGAACCATTTTTAATTCATGTGGATGAATTTTTTTTTTCAACACCCTGTGTACTGTACTTCGACTGACTTCACAGGTAGATGCAACGTGAGTTGTTGGAGAAGTAGGATTAACTAATACTTCTGCCAGCATATCAATTTTTTTCTCATCAGAAATTTGTGGTCTGCCAGATCGTTTCGCATCATCAATACTACCCGTTGTTTCAAACTTACGAAGAAGCTCCCTTAAATAAGTCCTCGAATCGGGGCGATCGGGACACCTCTCATTAAAAATGCGTTCTGCTGCATGAATATTTTGTCCAGTTTCACCAAGAATTGGGATCGCTGCTACTTTATCACCTAAAGCACGTACCATTTCGCTTTTTGAAGCACTTAAACGTTCGGCTCACAACAGTTTAACAAATTATTAAAATGTACGAAAATATTAAAAGTACCAAAAGCTGCTAAAACTGTTAAACGTTCGATCAACAAGCGAGTTGCCAAAACTGCCATAAACACAAACAAAATTGGTATCATTGAATAGGTTTTTTTCGATACCTTTCAAAAGAGGTGTCGCTTGCCGTAGGGTTCCATTCGTAAATATTGGTCACAATGGCCTTGTGACGTCATCTTTGACGATTTCGTCATCTATCATCACTAGTAGGGAAGTTTACAACCTTTAATATTCAGTTTCCAAATTTCACTTGTTTATGTATAATCGTTCCAAAAATAAGAGGAGGGGAGGGGACTTTTGAGAAGCACTGTATAGCCATTGCTTCATTTGAACCGCATGGCAACTTTTCGTTCCCTTTCAGTGCCCTATCAGAAATTTTGGCGAATGTGCTGGAAAACTCTGATGCATTTGCCATATTCTGAACCGAAAATTATGCTGTTAAAATTTAGTGCTTTCGCTATATTTTTGAAATGGAAGAATTTTTTTTGACGATCTAGATGAGAATACCAGGTTATAGCTATGAAATTATTGTATTGTCATCGGTTCTCAATATGTATGCAAAATTTCGAATACTTCGGAATTATTGTTTTTTTTATATCTATATGGAATTTCAAAGCTAAATCAATCGGAAAGGTTACATAGAATATTAGGTATACAGGATGTCCGGAGATGAAATCGTCAAAACTTATGGGGTTATAGGGACTGCCAATATGATTGCAAAATGTCATATACAAATGTCCAAAACATACAGAGTAATTTGTGAATTTAGACAAAACATTCAATCCGCCATATTAAATACAGGGATTATCCGATTTGGTTCAAATTTGGTACATGAAATAAACCGAAAGGCCTCAACGAATAACCCTTCGAATGAATTCAATATCAGCTCCGGAATATTCTTTTTTTCCATGTTAAGTTCTTGTAAGAATAACTCACCCTGTAGATAATTTTTAATTAGAACTTGCAATAGATCCGGTAAAGTATTGGCCAAAAAATGTAGGTAAACATCACCAGTTAACCGTCCATCAAGTACTTGAGGTCCAATCAAATGTTTATTAAGGATTCCATCCCTGGTGACTTTGCATGTTTCAGATTTCGCATCTCTGATGGTTTTTTCTTGTATATCAGTTCATTCAGCTCGCTTTCAACTCTCAGAGCTTTCAGCAGCAGTCAATTTTTTTCGGAATTTTGTTTTTCTATGAATTTGTGGTCTTCTGTGGTCTGTTCTAGTAAACTGATATCTTCTTGTTTCTTAGGATTCACACAACAGTTGATTTTATGGTCTTTAATGAATTTGAAATTGTCTTTATTTTTCATCACACATGCTTTATGAAAAATATTCAAACAGTTCGCGCAAATAAAATATGAGGGTATTGGTCTTGTTCTACAGCAGCCAAAATTCGTCATTCTATTTTATTATCTATTCCGTCAAATCAAGAAAGTAACTGGTACGCCACTGGTGATTGATATTTTATCAAAATCTAGGTATTTGTACTTGCGTTTTTTGTGGACGTTAGTTTTTGTGTATATCTGGTGAACAATTGCCACTGGAGGTATGTTAATTTGGGATTTATTCACATAACTTGATTGTTTTTGTGTAGCGGAAGACTTTCTGAACACACTGAAATAAATTTTGGAATTTATTTTCGATTTTTTCCGGCCGTTATTTGCACTGTATCTTTTGGCACTGCTTCTTCACACATTCAGCACACAGAAACTTTTGGCGTAATACTTATTCTATTTACGCTACTAGAAGGATTATCATTTATAGCGTCCAGTATTTGCTTTTCGTGATGAACATTATTTCTTCGAGAATCTTCTCGTCCTCTATTCGATGGAACTTTTCTTTTTCCCTAATACTTTGAAGTACCTTAGCAAATGTCGAATGATGTGGTACGCGACGATTAGGATAGCGACGTCTGTATTCCCTTTTTGCAGACTGGCCATTTCCTTCGCAAAGTTCATACACACATAAAATATCTGCGTATTCCTCATTAGTGAAATGAAACGGCATCATAAACACACTCTAATGACTTCAGTTCAAACTTAAAAACACTAGAATAATGAATGAACACCAACAAAACTAACGCTAATAGCTAAACAATAGTTTTTCATAATGAAAATCGGGATTTGACACATGACACAAACATTGTAAGCTACTGATACGAATTCATTCCTCGGTTTTTTTTGGGTTATGAGAAAATTTTATAAAATTTTACTACGAACTAATTGAAGAGAATAACAATATTTATGTTTTGGTTTCGTAAATATTTATTATATTCACCCATTTTTTATGGTACTTCAGCCGACAATTAATTTCTTGAGTGAAAAAATTGAAAATAATAATTTATTACGGAATAACTGAAATGGTGCCAGAAACTCCTCTAACAAGTTCCTGTAGGATTTTTTCCGTAAATTTCGAATCTGAGCTCAGATTTTTGATAATTATCATACAGGGTGAGTTATTTTTACAAGAATTCAACATGGAAAAAAAAGAATATTCCGGTCCTGATATTAGTTTCTTTCGAAGGGCTACTTGTTGAGGCCTTTCAGTTTAATTCATGTACCAAATTTAAACCAAATTGGCTGATCCCTGTATTTAACATGGCGGATTGATTTTTTGTCTAAATTCACAAATCACTCTGTATGTCAGTAACGAAGCGGTTTCGCACATTTGTATATGGCATTTTGCAATCATATAAGCAGTTCCTATAACCCCATAAGTTTGTCGGTTCCATCTCCGAACACTCTGTATACAAGGTGAGTCAGAAGTACTTCAACAAACTTCGGGAGGTGATTCTCCACAATATTCTAATATGAATTCTTACTCGTAGGGGGCGCCACCTACACGTCTTTTTCTTTTTTGAAGATTCATATCTTTTTTGAGCGTAAAAAAATCAATTCCTTTATCATATCTACGTAAGAAAGCTACCCTTGTTACAACTCGCTTTAAGCAACCGTTTTCTAGATATTTGGCCTTGAAAATTTAAAGTCGATTATTTGATAATCGATGCGTGTTGAAGTTATTACCATTATTTTGCATTTTTCACAAGAATGCTTAGGAAATGAATTTAACGTTTAAGTAAGTAGTTTTGGTAATTACATAGATAGATCATAGATAGATCTTTATTTCCAACAGGTATACACCCAATTACAGGAAAAGTAGTGAAAATTCTTTAAAATAACAAAAAACAAATTAAATTAAATCATGTTAGTAGTGGTGAAAATTCTTGAAATAACAAAAAAAATGAATTAAATCATATTATCCAGATAACAATCATTCATTTTGTGTTCTATCAATTATACAGGAAAAAATATGCTCGAGAGAACTGCTATTTAAGTCACACAGGTCACAAATCAGATAAAAATTCCAACACATCAAAGACACAGGTAATCTACGCATCACATTGGTTCGAGAAGCCTCGTTATAGAATGTTATTTCATATCTGGAATTCAGACGTGGTATGAGGTGATTACTTGTTTGTAAGAGCAAGGAACAAAGAATATTATTGTGCGTCAAATTATGAAGAAAAGAAAAAGTAACAAAAACTCTACGTGTATTCAGAGAAATTACATCAAAACTGTCAAGAAGCACCGAATAATCAATTTCCCGTTCTGGATAACTCCCTGTTACTTTAAGTAACAGGAACTAAAGGAATTTTACAGCTGTACAGCTTCAACTTGATGCGTGTGGCAATCATAAATGGGGTACCATATCAATGCCCCATATTGAAGTTTAGACCTCACATATGTGTAAAAGAGTGTAAGAATTGCGTCTATGTTGTTGAAATCCCTGGTGTTTCTCATTATGAAACCCAACATTCGATTAGCTGACGAGACAACTTGATTTATGTGTGGTATAAAAGTGAACTTTTGGTCGAAAGTAATTCCGAGATCTTTCATCTCATTGAGCCTGTCAAAAACATTATCATTTATTTCATAGGGAAACTCAATAATTTTCTGTTTTCTAGTGAACGATAAAACATGAAATTTTGATATATTTAGTTTTAGATGATTTTTTGAGCACCAATCAAACACTTAGTTGATTGAAGTCTGTAAGTTTTGACGATCTTCACAGTCACAGATGACTTTGAATATCTTTAGGTCATCAGCATAGAGTAGCTTAGAGCAGCTCATGTTCTCAGCGAGATCGTCGATGAATAGTAGGAATAGAAGTGGTCCTAGATTTGATCCTTGAGGCACTCCGGAACCGGGGGTATATAGAGCTGACTTATAGCTTTGGTATTCTACAAATTGTTTCCTATCGAACAAGTAATTGGAGAATAGTTCTATCAAGTTTTCGGAGAAGCCCAATGATGATAGTCGCTGAAGAAGTATATAAAAATCAATTTGGTCAAAAGCTTTCTGCAAGTCCGTGTAAATGACATCGACTTGTTGAGCCACATCTAGAGCATCAGACACAAATTGTGAAAAACATGCAAGATTGGTTACGCAAGACTTTTTTCCAACAAAGCCATGCTGATCGTCGGAGATAATGTTTTTAACAGAGTTATAGATGGTTCTGTACAAAATAATTTCAAACAGTTTGGAAAAATTACACAGTACTGAAATCGGTCTATAATTCTCAATCATAGTAACATCGCCCTTTTTCAACATGGGACAAACTTGTGCTATTTTCCATAAGTTCGGAAAATTGAGCGTTTTTGAAATCAGATTGAAGATGTAAAGCAATGGAGTTAGTAATGGGTTGATGCAATCTTTCACTAGAAAACTGGGTATTTGATCTGGACCTACAATAAGTTTGTTCTTTAATTTCTTTGCTGCTTCTTTCACATCTTTTTCGTTAACAATTTCGATATTTATATTTGGCCAATTATTGTGACTGGTATCGAGTCCATTACAAAGGTTCGTATCGGATATGACATAAACGCTCTTAAAGTAATTAGCAAACGCATCAACCATTTCTTGGGGTTTGGTATAAATATTACGGCTATCTTCCAGGACTCCTGGAATTCTGGAGTTGCCTTTTTTATTTTGGATGAAGCTCCAAAATGTGGTTGGATCTTCATTTATTTTGTTCCCAGTATAACTCACGTAGATTATATAGGCATTATCCATTTGTATTTTCACTTGTGATCTTAATGAATTGAATTTATCGCGATAAAAAGTAGTTTTGTATTTTTTATGGTTTTTATGAGCTCGTTCTACCTCATGTATACTTTTTATTATAAGCGGTGTGAACCAGGGCGGGTACCTATGGTTACGATTGGATTTTATGGGAACGGTTTCATTAAAAATTCTGTAAAATATATCATTCAAACAGCGACAGGCAGAATTAACATCTGTTTGTTCTAATAAATGAGACCAGTCAATCTCAGCCACACGTTGGTTCATCGTCGGATAATCAGCTTTTCTGAAATTGAAACATTTTGAAATATTTCTGGGGTTGGAAAAATTATTGAATTGATTATGTGAGGTTCTAGCCTCGAATATGATATTATGTGACAGTTAAACGTTTTGTTGTTTTGTTGAAGTTTCTGTAAGATTCAAAACACTGATTTTGAAAAAATGGATTATTCCAACAATAATGCTTAGCTAGCCGATATGCATTTCGTTTATGGCCTTGCGGATGGCAATGCGCGCGAAGCAAGACTTATTTACCAGGAGCGATTTCCTAATCGAGTACTGCCTTCAGCTCCAACATTTACCAGTCTCCACCGTAGTTTGGCAGAAAAAGGAAGCTTCAAGAGGGCAGCTGATATTATTGGAAGACCACGAGCAGTCCAAACCCCAGAATTGGAAGAAGCTGTTTTGAACGCTCTCGAGGAGAATCCAGAAACGTACAAGGATAATTTCTGAAGCTCTCAATTCTACATTGTCCACAGTTTGGAGAATTATCCACGATCAACAATTTTATCCATACCATATTTAAAGGCTACAAGTTTTTTTGCCACGAGACTTTCCCCAACGCATTACTATGTGTCAGTGGTTTTTGAGAAAATTGCCTGGAAATCCTCAATTTTTAAGATATGTACTCTTCACGGACGAGGCAAACTTCTCCCGAAATGCTATCACAAACTTTCATAACAACCATGTTTGGGTTCTGGAAAATCCGCACGCAGTTAGTGAAAGACATTATCAGTATCAACTTTCTGTAAATGTATGGGCGGCAATAATTGATAATTACTTGATAGGTCCTCTCCTTCTTCCGTTCCGACTGAATGGCGCAACTTACAGAGACTTTTTAGAAAATGAATTGCTGGGAATACTTCAAAATGTACCAATAGAAATTCGTATCCACATGTGGTTTATGCATGATGGGGGATCCGGCCCATTTTAGCCAAGGAATTCCTTAACACTGTCTATCCAAATCGATGGATCGGTAGGGGTGTAGAAGAACCTACATATTCAAAATTTCTTGAAATGAAATGTTGATATTTCTTGCAAATTTTATTAAAACAAATACAGATTTTGCACCCTTGATACAAAAATAACTATTTCAAACGAGTAAAAATAAATAGAATAAGTGGCGCCCCCTACAAAAAAACAAAACTACTTACTTAAACGTCAAATTCATTTCCTAAGCATTCTTGTGAAAAATGCAAAATAATGGTAATAACTTCAACACGCATCGATTATCAAATAATCGACTTAAAATTTTTCTAGAAAACGGTTGCATATAGCGACTTGTAACAATGGTAGCTTTTTTACGTAGATATGAATAAGGAATCGATTTTTCTACTTAAAAATGTGCTAGAAGTACGCCCAAAAAAGTAATGAATCTTCAAAAAAGAAAAAAACTGTAGGTGTGGCCCCCACGAGAAAGAGCAATAATAACATCAGGTTCGAATTCGACACTTCAAAAATAATAATAATAATAATAATTTTTATTCACCGTTTTTTGGTGAGACAGTTTCAAAAAAAATAAGTAAAAATACAAAAAAATAAAAACGAGCACAGGTTTATCTATATAAATATATACAAATACACATATATACTCACATACATAAAAAGTATGCGAGCATTCTACAACATTCACAAAATTGACCCTAATCAAAATTGGGAACACTGATTGAAATCATTTGTGAGATTGTCAGTTAGGAAATCTTGATAACTATAATAGCATTTCCCTAAAAGAAATTTTTTAATACAATCATGGAATATCTCATCACTTCTGATTCTTTTGACTACATTTGGTAACTTATTGAAGCAAGTAATGGCATTATAATGAGGGGATTTTTTATAATTTGACATTTGATGTTGTGGGATTCTCAAAAGATCACCATTTCTTGTATTATGACTGCGTTCTGTAGCAGTCTTCTCATATAATTTGGGGTTTTGCCTGACAAACATAATACATTTGAGGATGAAGATAGAAGAGTCTGTCAATATTTTTGTATCTATAAAAACGGGCCGATAGCTAATTCGGAAGTCCATATCGAAGATTAGCTTTATGACGCGTTTCTGTGCTAAGAAAATTCGGGAAAAATCCCTTGCCCTGCCCCAGGCCATAACATTTAAACTTAGGTGAGAACATACCATGGCATAATATATGTTGAGTGAGCCAGGTTCATCCAAACTGGATTTCAACTGCTTTATGGCATAGTATGCTTTATTCAAGTTAGCACAAATATGATCCACTTGTTTTTCCCAATTTAAATTGTCGTCTAGGTAGGTACCTAAAAATTGTATTTATTCAGAAGCTTGAATATCATAGTTTGGGCATAGACCATTTGGAATATTTCGTCTGAAGTGAAAATTAACACTGATCGATTTTGAAGTATTTAGAATGAGCTTATTTCTTCGGCACCAGGTGCTGAACTGATCAATAATGCGTTCTGATTTGCTGATGAGTTGCTCAGCGTTTCCATCCGATATAGTTATCGTAGTATCATCAGCGAACATTGTAACATAGCCTTCCATTATGTGTTGAGGAAGATCGTTGACATAGAGGAGAAACAGTAACGGTCCTAGAACAGAACCCTGTGGCACACCGAGTTTAACAGTTTTCGACTCAGATGACAATCCATTGCAGATTACGACCATATCTCTATTTGTCATATAGGATTCTATCCAATTTATCATATTTCGTGGAAACCCGAACATTGATAGTTTATTGATGAGAAATTCAGAGCACACTGTATCAAATGCTTTTGATAAGTCGAAAAATAGTGGGATAACATATTTATTACTATCAATTTCTGTGTATATAAAATTGAGGAGGTTATAGAAAGCTGTTTCTATAGATTTATGTTTCCTGAATCCATGCTGAGACGTGCATAGAAGCTTATTTGTTTCCAAATTATCTATTACTCTGAGGGCTACAACTTTTTCGAATAATTTGGATAAAAACCTCCCAATACCAAATTTCGTTTGATCAAGGTCAGTGTTTCGACAGTTATTTAGAAAACGAAAATAAAAATGAAATTTTACCACCCTGTATCTTCAAAACGAAGCGTTGCCGGACATATATTTATCAGGACAATTCCTATTAGAATATTGCGAGGAATCACCTCCTGAAGTTTGTCAAAGTACTTCTGACTCACCCTGTATAGGGGCGATTTTGAACTTGCAACTTTTTTTTGTAGAGTTCAAGTGTTACACAAGAACAGAAATGCAGTTTGTGTTTTCAAATTAAAAATATATTTCATGCTACGTCAACTCCATTAATGATCATTTTTGAACCTTTACGACTGGCCGCGCCACAGTGTTTTTCATATATTTATTCGAAATGGACACGATGGCAAGAAAACAATGGTATTCATCGCTTCATACTGAATCCGATTACAACCCAAGGATAAAATTCTTAGTGGATCATAAAACTTCTCGGGTATTTTTGGGAACGCATGCAATTTCTCCGAATCACTGCGTGCAGTCCTCTTTCTCTTGCCAATCTAGGGGGCTGTGACCGCCAAAACAATTCACTCACCCTCGATACCTGCATCTGGCATAGGAAGAATGGCAATCAATAAAATTAATCCTTGGCCTGGGTAATCTGACCTTATTACAGATTACCACTTCGAAAGGGATATAGATCTCGACTTTATGATGGTATCAGGTGTTAATGATGTCCTTCTTGCAAGGAAGGGGAACCTTCATTACGATGCCGTTCACCCTAGGATGATAGAGGTCAGATCTACAGCAGAGCCTTAACTTACAACAACGTGTGTGCGGGAGAGAAAACTCAGTTGATTTTCGAAATGTATGCGAACGTTGTGTCGTTAATGGTGCTCCTGTGTTGTTCGGTGGTTTTTGCGAGAAGTGTGACAGAGCAGTACCAACCAACGAAGTTTAAATTCACTGCTGATGAGCTGCTGGCGGGGAATTTTCCGAAAAAAAGTTCGAATGACTCTGATTTGGATCCGTGCAAAGCAGGTGAGTTTGTTTTGTGATTTTTCCTGGTGTTGTAGATAGCGAATAACTTGAATGTTAGTGAGGAAGCAGGGGACCGAAAAGTCGTTTTTCTACAACCCTTCACGAAAAGATGTCATTCTGTAATAGAATACCTCATAGAGAAACTAAAAATAAAGAGAGTTGTCAAACCTGCAGTAAAAGTTGGCACCACGCTTAGACAGTGGCGACATATCTCGCAACTGGCCGAACTAAGTACAGTTGGTAAAACCGATTGAGATAAGGCGGGTTTTTTAAATTTGTTACTTTTATATGATTGATATGGTATATATTTTATAAGTGATCGATTTGCTATTCTTGTATTCCATATGAATGGTTGTTCATATGAAATACAGGAATGGCAAATCGATCACTAATAAAATATATACAGTAATCGATTCGATTCATGATATCAAGAACAAAATTAAACATCTTATATAATGAGTTGGACAATATAAAAACACATTTTATTGTATCTAGGACGAGGTACAACTACAGACAAAACAATAATAAAACTCCGAAAAACAACAAAATTAAAAATATTCTTCAGTCGCTTATCATCAAATCAACCGAAATAAAAAGAAATTACATTTACAACAAACCTTCAATAATTTTGTTCATTTATTAGCACAAAGAAGAAGGAGTAGGTATAACAAATACTCCAGTTTGATGATAATCTACGTACTTCCTCAAATGGTGATAGGAAATGGAAACTGATGGATGCTTATATTTTACCTTGTGAAAGAATATTTCGAGGAATTTCAGCGTCAACTCGAATAACAAAACATTCCATTTTCGACGTTGGGTTCATAATTCAAGTCCATGGTATAATTTCTATAATTAATTTTTAGATGACAATTAACAGTAGAATTATTCTGAAATTATCACGTGGTTTGTCATTTTCTGTCAAATGTCGAAATTGGAAAATTATCATGTCGTCAGACTCGTCAGTCGTCTGTTGATTGCGGGCAGCGCCTCCATGCGCAACTGGCCGTACCAAAAACTTGGTGGTCAAGATCGCCAATGTTTCAAACAGTCTCTTTATTTTTAATTTGTCTATGGAATACCTTCAGCCGAAACGTGATTTCCATCGCTAGTGAGATACATTCTCATAACGTTAACTTTCGTTTCTAGTGACAAAAGTTGAATTTATATTTTCACTCATTTCCCGCCCTCGTATAAAATGTTTTGATGACTTCAAATTATTAATAAACAAAGACAGGAATCATGTCTCTGATCAGAATATTTTTTTCACTTTTGTTTAATTAAAAAGCAAAATAGAATCGTAAAACTGCCGTGAGATTCAAAAACAATTTATATCTAGCTGCCTGGTTTCATTAGTTTGACGTTCCTCGTTGATTGTTTAGACTTGTCAGTTTGCACTGAAAGCATTGTTAGTTTTTTGAGTTATCATGATTTTTGATTCAGAAAGTGATTTAGATTTTTCAAATACACCACCAGAATTAGCAAATCAAGCTGAGGAAACCTCTTTGGATTTATTACCGGTAAAAGCTAAAAAGAGATATGAAGAAATATATGCAAAATTCATGGATTGGAGAGTTAATAATCACGTAAATTCATCTGCGGAAACTGTGCTGCTTGCGTATTTTGAATGGTCGTCAAAAAAAATCAAGTCATCGACGCTACGGTCTATGTATTCGATGTTGAGAACCACTTTATCGATTGAAAATAATATCGATATCAGTGAATATTCCAAGTTACGTTCTTTTTTGTTACGAAAATCTGATGGTTTTAAAAGTCAAGAGTCTAAAAAAAATCTCCCGATGAGATAGACACTTCCTTGAAGAATGCACCCGATTCCAAATACTTAATGACTAAAGTAAGTTAATTACTTTATTATTACGACAAATTCTCAATAATTAACGTTCGTAGGTAGCCTTAGTTTCTGGAATTTCGGGGGCTTGTAGTTGCCATGAATCAAAAGATTTGACAGAAAATTATGTAAAAGATACCAGCAGTATACTCTTAGTTATAATACGTAATACAAAAACAAAAGTACCGCGTTCCTTCCACATTTCTGGGTTCTTCTACGAGATTTCTGAAATAAATATATGAACCTCCGTCCACTAGATATGGACAAAATGAATTAAAGATTCATTATTGACAACCAGAACGGAAAGTGTACTAGACAGGTTGTGGGGATAAATGAATTCAGTAAATTTCCTAAGCAAATAGCTCAATATTTAAACTTGCCTGATCCCCAAAATATACTGGGAATTGATTGCGTAGAACTTCCGCAACGCTATTAGTGGATGCAGAAGGTGATTTACTTCAATTAAAAAAGCATGGAGGCTGGAAATCTAGTAACGTTGCGGAGGGATATGTAGATCAATCAGTTAGCAGTAAAAATCAAACCAAAATTTTACAATCCATACAAAATACAACGCTATCCAATTACGGCGCATCTTCAGCTGGAGTGACATCAGTTAACGACTTAACAGATGTGGCATCGTCTACCTCAATACATAAAAATCTTGATTGTAATACTCCTATAATTTCGAATAATTGCTCGAATGTAATAATTAACTAATATTCAAATCGTAAGTGATGTTTAAAGAACTTCCGTTATATTTGATTTAATATAAAATATTTGTTCATCGTACTTTTTTAGCATATTATTATGATATAAACAGGGTTGTAGAAAAAGTATAGTGTTTCACTCGTCGAAAACATGTTTTTAAGCTCGTGAACATTACCAGCCTCTACTGGAAAACTGTCGCTCAAATAGTATATTAAAGTATAAGTGGATAAAAAGGGCTTTAAAACACGTGCGATTTTTCGAGCACGACGGCGCTGCCGGAGTGCTCGAAATAGAGCAAGTGTTTTTAAGACCAGTTATCCACGAATACTTCACGCTATTTTTTTTTATTGGTGCACTTTGAAATCATATATACTGGTATTATTACTACAAAATATAGAAATAAGAACTAATAATGCAAAATGGTTGAATTCGTGGTGTGACATCATTATACCTTTCGTTGTCATGGAAATGAGAAAAACAGATATTCATTTGCAATTTGTTATCAAAGATCAATATTTGTTGTCACCAGAGCTCAAAAATGAATTATTGTAATATCGATTTTTTGAATAGTGAGGCAGAATCGCGGTTAATACCGCGAAAATCCAGTGATATATATAAAAAAGAATATGAAAATTCATCAAATGGATGGAGGAGCAAGAGGTATCACATATAAATGAACGAGTTGTTAGTAATATTTCATATGACGTTACTCCTGTCAGATCAATAATAAAAAATTTGTCATTTATACTTCACGTTTCTCGATTTGTTGATGTTACCATGGTGACTTTAAAAAACGCGCGTTTTTTAAAGTTCGATTTAAACACGCTGAGGCGTGCTTTAAATGGGTAAAAAGGGGCACCAATAAAAAAAAAATTTACTTCAGTCACAATATACTATTTTACAAAATGAGAATGATAAACATCTGAGCGTGCTGACCCAAATCATGGGCCGATCACCTGACAATATCCCGCCAAAGTTAATAGGTAATTATTAGGTACAATTTTATCTTAAGTACACCAGCAAGATGTTTCCAAAGTCCACAAACTTTCGAAGACATTTTCGAAGTAAATATCCACCTAAATACAACCTCCTGATCACGAATCCGTAAACATTTTGAGCTCGTGCGTCCTAGTATAGTTTTCCCAATATCAATTGCAGAAGCATAAGAAAGTCTTGCGGCGAAATCCTGTGAGCAGCAGTGGCGGAGATAACTAATTTTATTTAGGTACTTTAAGATTTTAAAAATACTTCATAAATAATGAAAAATGAAAAAAATTAAAGACAAGCTTTTATTCATACAAATACATTAAGAAAGAAAAATAATTTCTTTCATTGTTTGATGTAGGTTATTATTATATCCTAAAACGTATTTCGATCGGCACACACCAAGACCACAGACGCTAATGGTTTTTAATCTTTCAGAGCTATTAAAACACGAATATAACGCGTGATTTATGACCTCCCATCGTATCGACACACCTGCCAGCATTGATGTCCGACTTGATTGGCCCAGACGAATCGGTTGTACAACAGACAGCCGTCACTCAAGTCCACGTCGACTATCGGCTCTTTTGATCTACCGTTTGCCGACGGAAAATGTTTACGAGTAGTACAGATTATTTTTCGTTCCGTTTCTTCGCATATACGCTCGTGTTAGCGAAGTGAGTTTTCATTTGCTCCCTATAGAAACAGCTTCTGCAATTGATATTGGACGGACTATATCATTTTTCGCATTCCCATCGTGCCTGTCGGGCAGTGTATATCACGCAGGTCAACCCCAGGAAGGATTCCGTCACATCTTTATCTACTGATCGTGATAATTTCCACTCCTATGAATGCGGAAGATGTGGGGGTGTTTCCACACTCTAATATTACTTGCCAGAAATGAATTGTATACCACCGATTTCTTTTTCAGGCGAACATCTTGGAGACATAGCCATCCCTTCCTTCAGCCATGCACCCACCCCCGATCTTGCCCCTAACAACCCCCGCACCAGAGTCAAGCGAACCGTGACAGCTAGACCTGAGAGGGTATGGGACTACGGCATCATCCCCTACGAGATCGACGGCAACTTTAGCGGGATGCACAAAGCGCTCTTCAGACGGGCCATGAACCACTGGGAGAACTTCACCTGCGTCAAGTTCATCGAGAGGAACAAAGACGAACATCCTAATTATATTTTTTTCACTGAGCGTCCTTGTGGGTAGGTTTCAGAAAACGTATTTTTTTTCAATATTGTTGGTATTTAACCTACGAAAAACGCGTCGACGCGTATTTTTTTATTATTATTTTTTAAGCATAACTTTTCACAGAGTAGTCCGATATTTATAATTCTTCCTTCATTGGATAGGAGAGCTGCTCCCATTTAAATTTGAAAAAAAAAACACCCCTGAGGGTAGGACAATATTATAGGGGATGGTTGATTATTAATAATTTTATTAACCATATTTGGTACAGGGTGTATACAGTGCGCGTCAAAATTATGGAACAAATTCGATATTTCGCAAGCCATGTACTTTTGACAAAAATCCTGAAATAGGTCGATTTTTATTTTAAAATGCCGATTTTTTTACGTATATTCTAAAGAGGTTATGTCACTGGTTTTGACATGGTGACGTAATCGGTAATTTTTTTGAATTGGAATAGATGTCTCGTGATACCTCATCTGAAAAGCCTCTCAATACTGCATTCAATGATAATATTTAATTAGATTTTTTTTGTACAGGGTGAACAAAAATTAATATTTTATTTCAATAAGAGAATAACTTTATATCCAACAAAATAGAACAGTTGAATAATATGTTCGAAATGCCATCCACCAGTCTCTTGACAATAAGCAAATCTATGGACACATTCCTCTTGCACATTGCGAATAACTTCCGGAGTAATTCTGTTGATTTCGATCCTAATTCGATTTTTCAACTCTTGTAGATTTCGCGGCCTATCTACATAGACCTTCGATTTCAAATAACCCCACAAGAAAAAATCTAGGGGCGTAAGATCTGGAGATCTTGGGGGCCACTCTATCGGTCCGCGTCTACCAAGCTACCTCCTAGGAAAACAGTTATTCAAAAACTCGCGAACATCACGTGCATAGTGCGGGGGTGCGCCATCTTGTGCAACCAAATACTTTCATTTGGTGAGTTAGGATGGTTGGCGTTTGGAAAAATATCGGCAAGGCTAGGTATGAGTTCATTTCTTAAAAATTCCATGTAACGCTCCCCTGTGAGATTTCCTTCGGAAAAATACGGGCCAATAATCCTGTCGTTTATTATCCCTGTCCAAACATCGACTTTCTGAGGGTATTGAGTATGCCCGTCCATCCAGTGAGGATTATCCCTACTCCAATATCTGCAATTCTGACGATTTACTGAACCATTTAGGCAAAACGTAGCCTCATCGGGAAACAGAATTTCTTTTATAAAACGTGGATTGCGGTTACACAAATCCCGCATTATTATTCGCCAGAACTCCACACGGCGATCGGGATCATCATCATTGAGTTGTTGATGTAGCTGTACTTTGCATGGATGGTACTTTTCTGCTTGTAGAATACGTAATACAGAACTTTGGGATATGTCAAGGTCTGCTGCAATTTGTCGTGTAGTATTGTGAGGATTATTCTCTACACCCAATAGAACATCAAGTTTCACGTTTTCTTCTATTTTAGGACGTCCAGCATTCGGAATATGTTTGACATGACCAGTTTCTCTAAATTTTTTCTCAATCTTACTGACTGTTGAACGACTGATAGGTCTATTTGGATACTTCGCATTGAACAAGTCGCATACCTCTTGCTGAGTTCTGGTTCTATCTCCGCATCCAATAAAAATTAAAATTTCTATGCGTTGGGTTCCACTTAGAGTAGTCATGGTTTACTTTTAGAACCTTTTCACTTAGAATGTGTGAAGAATATTTGTTGATATTTCAACTGACATTTATTTGACACTAACTTGCCTATTATGGCATTAATTTGTGATTGTCTTTTGTTTCCATTTTAGACTAGGAAATAGCTAACTAATAATATTTGGAAAGGATCCATTGGTGTAGAAGAGCACTGACTCACTAGTCTGCCAGGGCAGTCTGAGGGATCAGAGCCTTGGCTCAAAAAAGTAACATTTTTCATTTTTCAACACGCTCTTATTATCTTTACTTGTAACTAAATAACTCACAATGTAATAAAATCTTGGAAGTAAATATTCACCCACTTCCAATCTTCTGAATAATCTGAAATTTGTCACACATATCAAGGACCGATGACAATACAAGAATTTCATAATCATAATGTAATGATAATAAAAATATATTTTTCCAAACGCCAACAATCCTAACTCACCAAATGAAAGTATTTGGTTGCAACAAGATGGTGCACCCCCGCACTATGCACGTGATGTTCGCGAGTTTTTGAATAGCTGTTTTCCTAGGAGGTGGATTGGTAGACGCGGACCTATAGTGTAGCCCCTAAGATCTCCAGATCTCACGCCCCTGGATTTTTTCTTGTGGGGTTATTTGAAATCGAAGGTCTATGTAGATAGGCCGCAATATCTACAAGAGTTGAAAAATCGAATTAGGATCGAAATTAACACAATTACTCCGGAAGTTATTCGCAATGTGCAAGAGGAATGTGTCCCTAGATTTGCTTATTGTCAAGAGACTGGTGGATGGCATTTCGAACATCTTATTTAACTGTTCTATTTTGTTGGATATAAAGTTATTCTCTTATTGAAATAAAATATTAATTTTTGTTCACCCTGTACAAAAAAAAAATCTGATTAATTATTATCATTGAATGCAGTATTGAAAGGCCTTTCAGATGAGGTATCACAAGACATCAATTCCATTGATTTGTTGAAAATATAAACAGGATGTTCATAAAATCAGATGTGGAATCATCTGCGACTGAAAGATAAACTTTAGTCACTATCTTCCATCGTCAAGATAACCTCTTGTGGGGTATTATGTTGAAAAGGGAAACATTCTCAATTGAATTTGATAGAAAGATTTTTCTGTGAATTGAAAAATCCACGATTAAAATGAAGTTATTTTTTGTGAATGTCTAACAGAAAACAACTACTTCTCCGGCCAAAGCCACGCTGGACATTGAACTACATCTGATAGATATTCTAAAAAGGCCCTAACTCAAAAAAAAAAATCTGAATGAAAATGCAAATTTTCGATTTCAGATTTGCAGTTATGCATTTTGAATAAACTTTTCTGATCTCACCATCACATTTTTTTTTATATAGAATTTCATTATGGTACTTAGACCATAATGAATTCATTATGGAACTAAGTACCATAATAAGCTTCCTTATGTCATCAAAATTGAGTGACATAACGTTGTCATTATGACATGCCATCAGATAAACTACTATTATGTGCATTACTCTCTCGAGTCTCTCTCTCGTCAATAGTTTTTGAGCCATTGTAAAAAAACTAAAGCCATTTTTTTTTGTTAAAAAATGCTAATTTTCGTTGACGGAAAAAATCGAAAAATAAGTCTTTCTCAGAATGACATCCCAAATCGAATGAGCCATTGCTTATATTTTTAGTAGAAAAAAAAGAAAAAAACATATATTTCAGTTACCTACTCGTTTAAAATAAATGATCGTAATCTAAGAATACTCCAAATGTCACTTTTTTATGCCACTTGAAATAATTGAAATGAATTTAATGAATCAACTTACCGTACTTTTTTGACAGATGCTGTTCTTTCGTTGGACAAATGGGAAGTGGTGGCCAGTTCATCAGTATAGGAAAGAGCTGCGATAAATTTGGAATAATTGTCCACGAATTGGGCCATGTTGTAGGATTCTGGCACGAGCACACACGTCCTGATAGAGACGAACATATCAACATCATCTGGAAAAATATCATAAGTGGTACGTTGGAACCTATTCTTACTCTATACTCTATTTCTCAAAGTGAGAGAGTGATCAAATGTAAATTTGCAATGACAGAATCCATTGAACAGAAAAATATTTCTATTCAATATTCAATTGAGAATATTTCCCTATTCAACATCAAAGATTGTTTTGTGAACTTGCAATGATAGTTTTTAAAAATTCCGTATTTCAGTTATTTCGAATCGCTCCTAAATTAGGGTCACCTTAATTTTCATAACAATAGAAAGGAGTTTTCTGAATGGAATTTATGTGACAACAGCGTAACTACAGGTAGTTTATCAGAATAATAAGTATAATAATGATTATGCATGATTATTATTATAGAGATAGGCATATATTTGAGATAATAATCATTCTAATAATAAGTAGATACAAACTTATACAGGGTGTCTTTTCCTCTTGGGAATGTATAGATGGGGTCAAAATATCACCAGTACTTCATTTAACTTCTGTTCCTAAAAGCCTTCGTTACCAAGTTACGGGCCCTCAAATTTACAAAATGAAAAATGTTTTTCTTTGATAACTTTCAAAGTGAATATTCAAAAGCATCTAAATTTTGGTGATTCGACCAAACAAATGAATTCCTCCGATGAGCTTTCATGCAGGAGTCAGTTGTTTTGCTACAAAGTCAGGAACCGACTACCCCCGAGGGTCCACACCCCTAAACTTTGAAATGACTGGGATTTGTCAATATGTTTCAACAAAACAAGGTTACCTGGACAATTTCCTGAATAATAGTACTCGTGTGGAAAATCGATCGGACAACGATTTTTGATAAAAATGCATTTTTGTTCGACGACATCCAACCTGAGATGTCTACCATTATTCGAAAAGATTAATTTGTAATGAAAATAGAAATGATAGGTACAATGTTCATAACGAATTTTCATCATGCAAACACGTTTACCTTACAAAACTCATGGTGTAAATAATCAATCGCAAGCCTCAAGAGCAAACAGAAATGCAAAATCCGCTACAAAAACTGCTCGATATGACCCCCGTCTCTCTCAATACATTTTCTTAGTCGGCGCAAACACCCTCTCTGCACTTGAAATAGCATGCCAGGGTCGTTTCGTATGGCTTCACAATGTAAGGTAATTCTATTCAACAAGGCATCTCTGGTGTGAATAGGTGTAGCGTAAAAGAGCCTTTATAGATGCCCCCACAGAAAGAAATCCAATGGATTCAAATCCGGAGACCGCGGTGGCCATGAATATGGCCCACCTCTACCAATCCATCTATTGGGAAAAATCTGGTTCAGAGGTTCCGCACAATCAAACTGAAATGAGGAGGAGCGCCATCATGCATAAACCACATATCACTCCGAGTTTGCAATGGAACATGTTCCAAAAGTCCATTCAAATCGTTCTGAATGAACTCCAAATAACAATCCCCATTCAATCGGTCATGTAGAATGAATGGTCCTATAAGATCTGCATATTCGTTGAATGTAAACTGTTCGGCCATATCAAAACCCTTCAAACTGTCCTATTAGAATATTGACAATACAATGACAACGCACCACTCAACAAAAACAAAATCGCATTCCAGTTGTCATTTTTTATCCACACTAATTTTATTTCTTTCTACAAGGGGTTTTTGTCAACATCTGTGGAAGAAATGGAACATAAATTTATTCACCGGATATTTTTCACCTATTCACGTGAAGCCGTTTTTGTAGTTTATTCGTGTGCTTCTTATAAGTTATGTCTTCCGATGTGCGTTTTTTCAGCTAAATTTATCTTCGGGTTGAAGATTTTCTCCCATGAAATATACTTATCAGTGAAACTCCTCAACATTTAAGCTGTGAATACGAATTTGAAACATCCAAATGTTGAGTTTCATGAGATCCAGATAACACAACACGAAACGTGCTTATTCCACGCGTACATACAAAATATGGACTGAATTCGATATTTCATAGTGGAGTAGCTTGTTAGTTCAAAAACACCTCGAATCTACATAACTTGATATTTCATTTGAAAAATTATCTACATTGTGAATGAAACTTTCAACTAAGTATTGTACTTTCTGTTTACGACTTTATTTTAGCATATTTTGTATTATCTCTGTTGTTGAATTAACGTTAGCATTAGTATTTCTACTGTGAACATTTTTCATTTCAAATAATGGTGGACGATCGGGTTTGATGTCGTCGAGTAAAACTGCATTTTTATTAAGAATCGTTGCTCCGATCGACTTTTCACATGGGTACTTTTATTCAGAAAATTGTCTACGTAACCTTATTTTGTTGAAAACTATTGAAAAATTATTTGCCATTTCAAAGTTTTGGGGTGTGGACCATCGGGGGTAGTCCGTTCCTGACTTTGTTGCAAAACAACTGACTCCTGCAAGGAAGCTCATCGAAGGAATGCATTTGTTTAGTCAATCACCAAAATTTAGATGATTTTGAATATTCACTTTGAAAGTTATTAAAGAAAAACATTTTTCATTTTGTAACTTTGAGGGCCCGTAACTTGGTAACGAAGGCTTTTAGGAACAAAAGTTATATGGAGTACTGGTGATATTTTGACCCCATCTATACATTCCCGGGAGGAAAAGAGGAAGTCCAGGGACACCCTGTATAAGTTTCAAAAGACGAAGCTGAATATTTCTTCGTATGCTCCTAATATATTTGTCCCAAAAATATTTAACAATCTTCCAAAGAAAATGAAGTCTTGTATCTCCCTATTACTTTTCAAAATAAAACTAAGATTGTTTTTAGCTGAAAAATATTTCTATGATATACGTGATTTTTATTATTCGATAATGTGAGATAGCACAGATACTTGTACTGTATTCCTAACTTTTATGAACATTTTATTGTAAGTTTTTCTTTTTATCTTAGGTTGAATTATTTCGTTGTATCCTAAATTTGTATCTTAACAAATGTCTGACTATTCCTATACATGTAAATGTCACAAGGAGAATAAACTGATTGATTAATGAAAGTAATGATAATATGAAAATGTTGCAAGAGGTTTTCAACTTCAACGTCTCTTATTTTGAAAGTAGTGTTATGCCTTGCTACTAACCTTTTTACTTGCGCCCACACCAATGGGGTTTATTCACAGTGATATGGCGGAAGGCGAAATATTCCGTTTTGAAGCGATTCCGTCGACATCAAATTTCGAGGTTCATTCAACTTTACAATCTCCATTAGCTCCTTTTTCAGCATATCTTTGTGAAATGGCTTCTTATTTATAGTAAGCCAATGAATGATGTAATTTTTTTTGCAAGAAGACGTTGGTATTTTTTTGAATTTTCTTGAGTGCCATGACTATAACAGACCCAGAAGAAATAAAATCTAGTATTTGCTGGAAGTATTTTTCAAAAACATCAGCCGATTTGAGCCACCATCGATAAATCCATTTTTGCTACCAATGTGAGTAATTATTAATATTTCACCTGTTCCTGAGGGTGCTTTTAATCCAGTGGACCATCGCCATCGTTCCATGAAATCAGCCTCGCGTATTTCATATTTTTATCCTGTCATATTTTACCAACGGTATATCCTTCATTTGACCAAGTTTTTTCCATATTCCTGTTGTCCCTTCTTAACTGTCCAACTGCCCTCAAATATCGTCACCGCCAGCATATGATTTCGTCTTTCTCTATTGAAAGTGATGTTCTGTTTGGGATTTTTTCATAACGATAATTCATTTCCTTCAGAGTTTTCCACACTTTCTTCCTACCCATGGGTGGAATGAAATCATCCATTTTCATTTCAGACATTATTTTGTTCAATGTAGGTATTTTTTAAGTACAACGAGTGCATGATTTTTCTGATGGCAGTCTTTTCATCCTCATTTATTACAGTTTCTTTTTTTTCTGTATTTCTCTTTGGTAACCTGATGGGGCCGCGTTTAACCTGGTGCACAAGTCGGTATTCGCTGTGTGCAAGACTGGTAATGCCCTCTAGTGAATCGATAGCTGAAGTTTTCCTGTTTTATTTCCAATACTCACTATGTAACAATTTAAATTTTTCAATAATTTCCAAATAATCTATCACGATGTTACAATTCTGTGCTCACTACTAGTTCCAGATGAATCGAATTTTTTTTCTGTCAAAGAAAAAAGTAAGTAAATGCATTTGGAGGTTATCCATGTGACGTTATGGTGTCTAAATTATGTTTTGAATATCATAAAGTAATGTTACTCCTGTGTACTTTTGGGTACGATAAGAAATGTGCACATGCTCGTTAGTTTATCAAGGACGCAGGTTCATAAGGTCTTGAGAACATCGAAAAGTGAGGGAGCCAAGTAGTTTAACAAATTAAAGAAAGTACCCATATAACCCTAGCTTGCTTCAACCTGAATAACATCAGATTCAACGCAAAACTATCTAATGGAATTCTCAAATAATATAATGATCAGAAAAGGAATGAGGTTCACAATTGTACCTGAATATGGGACCCCACTTTTACTCTTGCAAGGATGTAAGAACGTTGAACGCTCCCCAAATAATACAAACACGTTCAACACTGTCTAAAACGTATAATTGTCAACAAAATATTGGGTTTTGCTTATACAGTACAAGTAACGATGTTACTCTTAGTACTTGAAGTGCATTATATTCAACATTAGTTCATATGTAAGGTCTATTGCTTTAGTCAGTTCGTGAAAATTGAAACGAAAATTATTATCCTCTTCGAGGTAGTTTGTCCTGATATAATGCCGTGTATGAAAGACAATTCGGAAAGACATCAAAAGTATCTCTGTCCTCTGTTCATAAGGCTGACGGTTTACAACACCGTCCAGGCGTTCCTGAACTCGCACTTTAAGTCGCTATTTGCTTTTCATGACCGGCTAACACTGTCCCACGGAACTTGGTTGGAACTTTCACTATCCACTTCTAGACGATCAAATAGAAAACGGTAAACATCTCAAATATTTATCGAATGGAAACCTCACGTCCCGGAATTGGACATTGAAATATCGTGGAATAACAGAACACTTATCTTTTTGCGGTGTAATAGTCCTATCTGAAACTTGGTTATTGGATGATATTTGCACATTTTATCTTCCCAATTTTGATATTATATATAATGACTCACATTTTAACCAAAATGATGGCTTGATCCTGTTTGTAAGGAAGGACATCAACTACAATGCATCTATCAAACGCCTATCTGAAACTAACCTAGTTCAATTATCCTTCGAACTAAATAACCTATCTTTCCTTCTGATAGCCTCTTACAGACCCCCCTCCACCAACGTGGATCTATATCTAACGGAACTCGAAGATTATCTCTCCTCGCTAGATACTCATCATGATATAAATATCTTTTGCGGGGATATAAATACTCTAAACCTTGCAGATAGGAATGTCATTAATTATAGCTGTATATTAGCAGAATTGGGATTTTTCCCTTATATCAATAAACCAACAAGAGTAACAGATAGTACCTCCAGCTTGATTGACCATATCTATGTCAAGATGCAAAATGCAAATGCTCATAACGATATAAGAATCAGATCATATATCTTTGAAACCGACATAACTGATCACTACACACTTATGCTGTCCGTCCACCTGGATTCTCCAATAAAGGTGACTGAACATTCCGATATAATAAAAAAAAAACTACCAATTATAATAAACTCCATAAGCTATTGAAAAGAGAAAACTGGGCGGAAATTTATCAGTCGGTTGAACCAGAAACAGCATATAATTTGTTCATTGGGAAAATATCTCATAATATCGACGTTAGTACAATAACGAAAGTAATTCACTTGAACAATGATAGTATAAAGCTTAAACCTTGGATGACTACTGGTTTGCTGAATTCCATACGTCACAGAGATCGTCTGAAACAAAAATTTATAAAATCAAAAAGTCCCGAATCTAAATCTGAATATAAAATATATCGCAACTTCTTATCCAACCTCCTGAGGACCACAAAAAATCAATATTACAGGAACTAAATCGAAATGGCACAGAACAACTCAAAAAAAATATGGGAGTGTATCGGAGAAATAACGCATAACAAAAAATCTTCAGGCTCATACACCTTCGAAATCCATGATGATGAAAATAAAAAACTAAACACGGATAAAAAAACTGCAGATCACTTCAATAAGTTCTTTTCCAATATACGTACAACAATGGCAGGAAAAATATTAAAATCCGATCAATCTGCCCAGAAAGAAAGTTGAACATCAAAGATTCGCTATTCTTACACCCTGTAACGAAAACCGAATTGGTCAACGTTATATCGTCTCTAAAAAATAATACCTCATCGGGACCCGGTGAAATTTCTGTGTATCTTTTAAAAAAATTTCATACATTTTTTGTTGAACCATTGTGTTTTATTTTGAACTTGATTTTTGGCCGTGGAATAGTGCCTTCCCGATTCAAGGAGTCAACAACAACACCAATATTTGAAAGTGGTGACAAGAAAAAAGCTACCAATTATAGGCCAATAACTGTAATAAACAATTTTGCAAAAATTTTCGAAAAATGTTTAAAGTCCAGACTACTCCATTTTTGTACTGAAAATAATATTCTGTCGGATAACCAATTTGGATTCAGGGAAAACCTCTCTACTGAAACAGCGGTATTTCAATTAACAAACTCGCTATTTGATTGTTTTCAAAATCAACAAAAATGCTTGACAGTATTCTTAGACCTGGCTAAGGCTTTTGATACTGTCAATCATGAAATACTTTTCAATCGGCTGGAGTGCTGTGGAATTAGGGGCGTGTCATTGGATATACTGAAAGATTATCTCTCGAAAAGAATGCAGATAGTTGAAGTGAATACTTCTTTAAGTGATCCATTACCAGTCTCCATGGGAGTTCCACAGGGGACAGTCTTGGGCCCTATCCTTTTCTTGTTGTATATAAACAGTATTTTCTCTATTGAACAACTCGATGGCAACTCAATATCTTATGCTGATGACACCGCTATGTCCTTTGTAGGGAACACCTGGGATGAAACATACGATAAAGCTGAAAAGGGAATGGCATTTATTTCTAGCTGGCTCAGTAATAGTTAACTAAGCCTCAATATCAAAAAAACCAAATTCATGGCATTCTCTTCGACGGCCAAAGATCAACCCACTCTTCAGACCCTACATATCCATAATTTCAACTGTGATGCATCCGCTACGCTAATTGTCAATGCCCCACCGTAACAAAAACTCAATCGATAAAATACCTGGGTGTTATGGTAGATCCATTTCTGCGCTGGAACGAGCATATCACATACACTACAAAAAGACTTCGTAAATTGATTTACAAATTTTACCAACTCAGGAATATTCTGAATAAAAAAACTCTCATGATGATCTATAGCGCACTATCAGAATCCATTATTCGTTACTGTATTATTGCTTGGGGGGGAACATTCAAAACTACATTGTGGAATTTGGAGACAGTCCAAAATACATTACTTAAAATCTTATTGAAGAAAAATAAAAGATTCTCCACCACGAAATTGTACGAAGAAGCAGATGTCTTCAATGTGAAGAAGCTTTATATTTATCATTGTCTCCTGTGGATTATGAACACACCCTTGAATTTTAAAACACACCCGCATAACACCCGCCTTAACACAAACCAGAACATTGATGTTCCCTTTGTTAGACTTCGTCATAATCAGAGATTTCTAACATATATTGGACCCAAACTTTATAATCAATTACCCTCTGAATTGAAGAATATTACTAGTATTAAAAAAATTAAACCAAAATTGATTTTTTTTATGAAGAATAGTTTTGATTGCTTAAATGCTATACTGGAGAACATTTAATGGCCACACGTGTTTTCTCCAGACTAACTAGTCTACATTTTCCATCAAATGAATTGTATCCATATAATGAGAACGATGATGCCACAACACAAGCTTGCTTAGGTGGCATCTCCTTCTCTATAAACGTGTATCCCCAGCTGCTATATTATGTTTGTAACTAATATTACGTTTAGGCTACTCGGTTATATTTATAACGGATTCATTTTCTATTGTGCTCTGTCATATATTATTATATATTAACTGAATAAATTACTTACTTACTTACTTACTTTGCTGCAGTTTTTGTGATGCAGTTGGAAATGTATAGAATTCACACGTACTATTTTTGCAATCGACTACACAGCAATAGCGAGGGCTCATTGTTATTATACAGGGCTTCTCAAAAGTCCCCTCCCCCCCTCTTATTTTTGGAACGATTATACATAAACAAGTGAAATTTGGAAACTGAATATTAAAGGTTGTAAACTTCCCTACTAGTGATGATAGATGACGAAATCGTCAAAGATGACGTCACAAGGCCATTGTGACCAATAATTTCAAATGGAACCCTACGGCAAGCGACACCTCTTTTAAAAGGTGTCGAAAAAAACTATTCAATGATACTAATTTGGCTTGTGTTCATGGCAGTTTTGGCAACTCGCTTTTAGAAAACGCAAAGCTGTGATGAATTAAATCAGTTAATACTAAAATACCAAATTCAAGCCTCTGGATAATTGTCAAATGAGCTGACGTTTTTGTTAGTCTCCCTAATTCGACGTTTTTGTAATTGTCCAAGTTTTTGAACATTTAATAATTTGTGTATTGTTGATCGAACATTTAACTGTTTTAGCAGCTTTTGGTACTTTTAATATTTTTGTACATTTCAATTATTTGTTAAACTGTTGTGAGCCGAACATTTAAGTGCTTCAAGAAGCGAAATGGTACGTGCTTTGGGTGATAAGTAGCAGCGATCCTAATTCTTGGTGAAACTGGACAAAATATTTATGCAGCAGAACGCATTTTTAATGAGAGGTTTCCCGATCGCCCCGTTTTGGGGACTTATTCAAGGGAGCTTCTTCGTAAGTTTGAAACAACGGGTAGTATTAATGATGCGAAACGATCTGGCGGACCACAAATTTCTGATGATAAAAAAAATTGATATACTGGCAGAAGTAATAGTTTTTCAACAACTCACGTTGCATCTACCTGTGAAGTCAGTCGAAGTACAGTACACAGGGTGTTGGAAAAAACACAAATTTCATCCATACAAATTAAAAATGGTTCATCATCTCAGACGACGACCCAGACCGAAGACTAGAATTTTGTGAAAATATGGAAACTAAAATTAACCAACAGCCAGACTATGTCAAAACAATTCGTTTTAGTGACGAAAGTACTTTCTATCTAAATGGAAATGTAAATACACAGAATGTGAGGTATTGGAGTGACGCAAATCCTCACCTGTTTGGTGGAACACATACCCAATTTCCCCAGAAGGTGAATGTTTGGGCAGGTATCCTGGGAAACCACATCGTTGGGCCTCTTTTTTTCAAATACTAATTTAACTGGTGAGGTTTATCTGAAGCTGTTGCAAAACGCAATAGAACCGTTAATCCTTAACATTTTGGAAGATAATCCATATGAATTTGGCAATTTGGAAATAACATTCCAACAGAATGGTGCTCCTCCACACTATTACGGTGCAGTGGGACGGTATTTGGATGAGGAGTATCGTGGTAGATGGATTGGACGACGAGGTTCAACGGAATGGACCGGACCTCACACCTTTGGATTTTTTCCTGTGGGGGTACCTAAAATCGAAGGTTTACGCCACTGAACCTGACAATATTGACGTTTTAAAACAACGTATTGTTGCAGAATGTGAAGCTGTTTCCGCAGACACATTTGCAAAAGTACGAAAAGAGTTAAAAAATAGGTTTTCTCACTGTCAGGTAGTAAATGGAGGTTATTTCGAGCAATTTCTTCAAGTAGATACTGATTCTTAAATCTGTAATTAATATCATACTGAATGGAATTCAAATTTTAATGTTTACTAATGAGCCATCGAAACTGCCATGAACACAAACAAAATTAGTATCATTGAATAGATTTTTTTGATACTTTTTGAAAGAGATATCGCTTGCCGTAGGGCTCCATTCAAAATTATTGGTCACAATGGCCTTGTGACGTCATCTTTGACGATTTCGTCATATATCATCACAAGTAGGGAAGTTTACAACCTTTAATATTCAGTTTCCAAATTTCACTTGTTTATGTATAATCGTTCCAAAAATAAGAGGGGGGGAGGGGACTTTTGAGAAGCACTGTATGTTGTTATTATACCACCCAACCGTGACTGTTGCCTCTACGATAATAATAACGTTTATTATTCTGAAGTATGGTACAATATTTTTAAATGATTTGTGAATGAACAGGGAGACCTCATAAACTGAAAGTTTTCAGCTTGTGCTTGTGATTATCAAGATCATTACCTACTTCTGCCACCATGGGCGCTGTCATAGTTTAATCTATCCCCTCCAGCCTAATGCACAGTCATATTCGAACACATTCCAACTATTTTTGTAACTCGGAATGTTGAGCTTTGGTGGCGAACAACCTTGAATAATAAGTTTCTCATTTTTAGAAAGCGCATTTTTACTAATCCGTTTCTCAGCAACAAATCCAGAAACACTAGCCATTTTCAAGAACGAACTTCTCCAACAACTACCGGAAAGTAACTTAACATTTCAAGTTTTTGAAAAACTGAAACACAGGTAGGTAAACTACCTGTGCCTCTACCTAAGCTTATAATCGTTTTTCTTGAAAAATCCTCCATTTGTGAAACGAATCCGACCATATTGTTATCTCTTATCGTAGTTACGGATTCATATCTACATAATATTATTTGTTAAAAAACACTTTTGAAGTAAGGAAAAGATAATCAGGTGGGTGATTATAAATTGATCATTTTATTGTACCTGAACAGGAAATTACAAAGCATACTTAAGCGTCGTCCATTGTTAGGGGCTAATCATATTAACAGTCACCAAGTTGGTATGAAATAAATATCTTTGAATCAACTTCACAAGGTTATTGGTTTTCTTTGGACCAATATATACCCAAGTAGCACACAGAGGTCATAATTCGGTTGTACAGACGTCTACTAGACCTTTCGCAGAAGTCCATGAATTATGTCTTGTAATATACTGAGACGTCGCTATGTATGCTAATACGACAAAAAGGCACACTCTTGCGACGTCACATCGACGTTATGAAGTAGTGGTAATGACTTGCTAATATAGACTTATATAAGCCAGTCGCGAAAGGGTCGTTCTGTGGTCTTAGTGTAGTCATTATATCATTATGCATGAAGGTCATAATCTTTCTAATATAGTATTACAATTTGTATACCATATCAAAAGATTTCATATAATATCAATATAGTATATAAGTCAGCCTTCCTTTACATGTTCATGATACTCTCTGACCATGATAGTTATCGAGATAAGAATGATTTTCATTAATGTGTCTTTAGAAATGTTCTGAAACTCTAGTGACCAAGCAAATCCATTTTTACGATCAAAATCCAATTCTACGCACTTAAAATTCATGCGCCTCGAAAATGAAGAGAGATAAATATTTATTTTCATTTCAGAAAAAATATATTTCATCAATTTTTCTCATTAATCGTTGGAATATGGAGACCATATTACGAAAGATACTTGATTAGAACATCTCCAATGATTTTCAAATTGATACAACACTCGGGGTCCCATATTTTTTATTTTAAATATTTTTGTTCCAATATGGCTACCAGAATGATGTCATCAATCAATCGAAAAACATGGATGCCGTTCTTCTAGTGTCGAAAAGTTGTAGTTACTCCGGTATGTACTATCATAGAATATTTTACGAGTGTCTGAAAGACATCGCAATATCTTACATGAAAAAGTTGTAATGTAGTCGCTGTGACCACAAGTAGCAAGTTTGGTTGTAATAACGTCGTAACGCTATCAAAGCAGGAGAAGATATACACTGAGTGCATAAGCATTCCGCTTGTTCCGCCTAATGGAAAACGCTTAAAATAACTGACATTTACAATAGAGGTTATGTTGATGTTGAATATTTAAATATTTTTTATTTATCACTCGAAGTGCACATACATATTATTTATGTCTTTCCTTGTTGTGAAAACAATTGAAGGAACTGGACGAACTTCATTTTTTTGCAGTGTCCCGATAGACTGATTAAATATTTCAGATGTTAATTTTGGGGTAGGCCTTCCTCTTCATATTTTCCTATACGCTCCAGTTCTCTTGTGAGGCAGATTGGATTTTTGTTTTGGCATTTTAATCATTCTTACGGAACTGAATATTCTACATACATAACACAATATACCTATCCAACTAAAATAACATAACCAACAAAAATTATCTAACCATGAATACATAATGTGATCATTACGACCACAGTTCATCAGGTGATAAAACTACATTACATGAGTACAATATGTAGTCGTAGAAACGTTTCAAAAATCATTTCATTAGAACCACATATGTTCATTGTCACAATAACCTCACAGCAACTGCTCTTAAGTTCTACTTAACGACACATACAATTCATCAACATACAAACCACAACACAACTTCATCTCGAGAATTCTTTATTGTACTCTCGTTATATCTACATGACGTCATAGCAACGCCTGAAGGTTATAAAACGCACATTATCTTTTTGGTTCTAAAACATACAAATACGTGGTCTTTAAGACGGTATAAGAAGTCATTATGTTAATTTTATGACTCTGTGCTACTTGGGTATCCTCCTTATGAGGAGCTAGAAAAATGGATGAATTAGGAGAGTTGTGAAAAAATTTCTGAACCGCCAGGAAATGTGAAGATAAAAACAATTGAACGTCCCATTAAAAAGTTATGATATGATATTTTCTAATGGGACACCCAGTATATTATTGCATTTTTGGGTTCTCCGGAAGATTCTCCAGCTCCAGCTCATTTCCACCTCTAACCAAAGAAGATGGAACACTAGCAACGACTGCCTAGGAAAAAGCCAATATCTTTGCGCACCTATTTGCTGGAAATTCCACTCTGGATTCATCGGGAAAACAACCCCCGAACATTACACCTATTGACAGTCACATGCCCGAGATCACCTTTCGCCAACGTACTATCAGAAAGATTTTGCTGGGTCTCAACACCAACAAAGCCCGTGGATCTGACAGAATCCCGCCGATTGTTCCCAAGAAATGTGCCCCCGAACTAACACCTGTTCTTTGCAAGTTGTTCAACCACTCTTACAATTTGGGGGTATTTCCGTCCAATTGGAAAATTGCAAGAGTACAGCCAGTCCCTAAAAAAGACAAAAAGGCCCTACCTAGCAACTACAGACCTATCGCACTGCTATCTATTATTTCAAAGGTCATGGAAAAAGCCATCAACATCGAGCTCATGAAATATCTGGAAGACTCAGGAATTGTCAACGATAGGCAATATGGCTTCCGCCATCAGAGATCAACTGGTGACCTGCTCGCTTACGTCTCACATATATGGCAGCTATCTATTGGAAGGTATGGAGAAACTTTAGCTGTGGCATTAGATATCTCCAAGGCGTTCGATCGAGTTTGGCACCAGGGACTCCTCGCCAAGCTTCCGTCTTATGGCTTGCCCCCTCAGCTGTGTTCTCTGCTTACTAGTTTTCTCTCAAACAGGTCTCTCCATGTAGTGGTCGATGGAGTTTCATCTGACACTCTACTCATAAATGCTGGTGTTCTGCAAGGATCTATTCTCGCACCAACACTATTTCTACTTCACATCAACGACCTGTTGAAAGCAACTTCATGTCCAGTACACAGCTTTGCCGATGATAGTACCCTCCATACCGCTTTCTCTTCCAGGGCCCCTATATCAGCCCGTGAAACCAGAAATGAACGAGGAAGAAATGTTAATAATATAAATATGGACTTAGCAACAATTCTTGAGTGGGGAACTAATAACTTGGTAGAATATCAGCAATAACCTTTCCTGTGAAAATCACGTGAGGTCCATTGCCAAAAGTGCATCCCAAAAACTTGGTTTTTTGTTTCGTGCCAAGAGCTATTTCACCCCCACTCAGCTGCTTATGATCTATAAGGCACAGATCCGACCTGTCCTGGAATACTGTTCCCACATTTGGAGCGCGGCACCTAAACATATCCTGAGGCTATTGGATTCTGTCCAAAAAAGGGCAATTCGTCTCGTCGGTGATGCCTCGCTTACAAACTCGCTCACTTGTCTGGAACACCGTAGAAAAGTTGGCGATTTGTCTCTATTTTATAGATATTTTCATGGGCGATGCTCTTCTGAAATATCAACAATCGTTCCTGCTTTGGCAGTCTCTTCGAGACTAACCCGTCAAGTTCAGTCATCACACCCCTTCGTGGTCACTTTGGAGACCTGCAGAACATCACTTTCCAAAGACTTGTTCATCCAACGAACAGCGAGGGGGGTGTTCCCCGAGGCATACAACCTCCAGAAATTTAAGAAGAACACCAACTCCTACCTTCTTTCCCTTGGTTCCCACGATGTTCTCTGAACATTACAGGATATCCCTTTTCGTGGGAACCAGAACATAAAAAAAAAAAAAAATCTAGATATGTTTCATTCATAATATGCTATATCTACTCGCATATTCCATTCTTAGCTTTTCATAAGTTATCCAACGACATCAACTTTAGATTAAACCTCGTACGCTTACGGAATACGGCCAAATCGACTCGGTTTTACAGTTCAATAATGATTGATTACTCTCTCTCATTAGGCAACAGAGTATAGCTATTTATAAATCATCTGAAGACGAAATTATTGTAAACAATTTTTTTCAGGACAGGAGGGCAACTTCAATAAACTGACCGAGGAAGAAGTGAAGACTTTAAGTATGCCATACGACTATGGTTCCATAATGCATTATGCTAGGAACACTTTCTCGAAAGGTTCATATTTGGACACGATACGACCAGTCGACTCGCCTTTGAGGGAAAGCCCCGAAATCGGACAGAGAGTGAGACTGAGTGAAGGGGACATTGCGCAAACGAAAATTCTGTATGGATGTCGGAGTAAGTATAGAATAGAATAGAATAGAATAGAATAGAATAGAATAGATTTTATTGGTCCATTCAAGAGAACTTTGACAAGTTATAGGACAAGTCACGAAAAAACTCATATAAGTAAAAAGATACAGATTTGTCACTTTAACAAAGTCAAAGCATAATATATACAAACAAATACATATACTTATATATATATCTATAAAGACCAACTCAGCTTCCGTTTCATACTTGGCCCAACAAGCATCCACGTGTTTATACGAAGCAAACAGTTAATAGCCCACTCAGCCTCCGCCACTATCTCAGGCTAGTTAGCCTCCTCTGTATATGTTACATACGTTTTTTGGGAGTTTATGTAACCTGGCCTCCTTTTGAAGCTATTGTGTATTTACTGGGCCTCCTGACACTGTTGCCAATTTTTCAGTCAATATTCAATCCCACAGCATGATAACAAATCACGCGGCCTGTTGAAAAGTTTATCGGGTAGTTGAGAGTTTGAATTTTGCTTCATACTCTGAAATGAAATTAATTTCAGTAGTACCGTATAACGATAATATATAATCTACCTTCGATCATTCTGAAAATATTCAAGGAATAGTGGCTTAGAAGAGTTCCTAAAAATTATACTAGACAATAAGTGTTCCATGATGAAAGCAGTAAACTATATTGGGTATATTTTGGGCTTATTAGTCTTCATTAATAGTAAAAATTCCCGATTCAAATTCTAACGTTCCACGATCTTTCACTACAGTTGACCACTCTTGTTTTATTTTTTATCGAAATTTACCAAAAATCCAGTTGGTATCTATACATCAGTAAAATACCAGGAGAGTTCTTGAAACTGACAGATCCAAAGCTCTATACTGGTCACTGTTTTCGCCGGTCTTTGGTCACTTTACTGGTAAAAGAAAGTGCAAACTTGAGTACTATCAAAAGACACAGGCGATGGAAATTTTAAATACTAAATTCAATTGGGGATTCGCTGGATACTTAGTAAAATATTGCCTAAATCCTTCTTTTGAAGGCGGCCACTACTGTTCATTCCATCCCTCCTACAAGAATACTAAATGACAAAAGAAACATAGGAAGTGCAGAAGGAATATTTCTAGTTGTTCAGATTGTATGATGAATATTAATGTCAATGAAGTTCAAAAAATCATTTGAATGTTATATTATATTCGTAAATAATAAAAATTGTAAAGAAAATTGTTGACTCTTAACACTAGCATCTGAAGTAATCAACGTTCAATTCAACTGTTGACTTGAAATTACATTTCCAAAACTTACTTTGAAATTTATACTGTCAACACTTGCTCGCAATAACATCATAGAAACGCGCGCCGTCGATAGCAATTAGTTGGTAAATAGCCGCCACTAGTGAAGTGTTGCATTTCGAGAAAAAAGTGACATAACTGCTCTCGAGTGATTGTAGCGATCCACTGCGAATGGCGCCTCTCGAACAAAAATGTATTTTTGCTCTCAATACATACCTAATATTTGAACTCATAGTCAAACTGCAATGCTCATATCATACACTTCCTCATTAAATAGTGCGATTCATTAAAACCTCAGACTATACCATTGAAGGTTGATTCTGAGTATCAATAAATAAATTATTTAGATTTGGAGAGATTTCCATGACTTTAACTTCAAAACTAACGGTATTTTCATTTTCACCCCATTGGGGATGAAGTATCAAAAAACCTTCATAGTGGTTACTCATGTCATCATAGTCTAGTAGAGAAGTGAGTTTCCTGCGAAAAATAGTTCCAAGCCTTCTGAATATATGAGCGATGACTCATTCGATTCGGGATGTCATTCTGACGAAAATGTGCTAGTTTTTTAACACAAAACAAAAAATAAAAATAGCCTTAGTTTTTTGGTAGTAACTCAAGAACTCTTGATGATAGATGAAATAAAAAAACAGATTCTTGAAGACGAGACTATTTACTATGAAAAATTTTGTCCCGGAGATCTATATCAATTATTTATAATTTTGATTCAACGTTGAAAATAGGGCTACGCGCGCGCGGACGTTACGGCAGGAGTACAGCACCTCTCGAGAGAGCAATTCAAATACACTAGTTTTTATACTATCAAATATAAATTTAAAAATTCCAAAAAATCAAAGTATCAGCTGAACACCTAAAAGAATAGAATTTCGTTATTTTGTTTTCATTGAATTTTGATAATCGGAGGCTATTGTTAATTAAGTAGTTTTGTGGGAATCACCGTTTTTATAAAAACCGAATAATTGTTTAGAGAATGACTCCATTTTTTTTGCTTTCTGGAGCACATTTTACAAGTGTACTCAATGATATCATGCAGAAATTGATGAAAAATTTATTATTTTGTTAATTATAAATTTCTAAAGGTAACAAAATATGAGATATCGAATAAACATTGTATTTTTTTTGATATTCCACATTATTATCAGTTTTATATCTGACAAAGGCATTTCACAACGTTTATTATTTTCTTTTCATTTTCTCATTATTTAAATAATATATTTAGAATTTTTTTCTTCCAAAATGCGGAATTCGTTATTCTCCACCTAATAGGAAAAAATATTATTTTTTTATTAATAATTCTTTATTTAGTTAACAATTAGTTATAAACAAACTTTGATTGGCGTTAATTTTTTTTGAGTAGTACAAAAAATAACAAAAACAACCATATACCACAAACTGTGTGTGTTTCTCATATTTTGTTATATTTATAAATTTATAATTACCAAACTAATTAACTTTTAAACAATTTTATAGCGTGATATTATTGAGTAGGTACACTGTAAAATGTGCTTCAGGAAGCAAGAAATCATGGAGTCATTCTGTGAACAATTATTCGGTTTTTAATTAAATCGGCGGTTCCAAAAAATTTACTCAAATAACAATAGCCTTACATTATCAAAATTGAATGAAATTTTTTTTTCCAAAATTAAATTTTTCCAATGATACATGACACAATAATTTTTTTGAATTTTTAAATTCATATTTAATAATATAAAATATATGTTATGTGAATTGCTCTCACGAGAGGTGCTGTAGTCCAGCGTAACGCCCACGCGAAGCCCTGTTTTAATTCATCGTTGAATTAAAATCATTAATAATCGGGATAGAGTTGCGAGAGTAACATTATCACAGGAAATTTCTCCTCTTTTTTAATTTTCCCGATAATCGATAGTTTTTGAGCTTTTTCCAAAAAACTAGAACCGTTTTTATTTTTATTTCTGTTTTTTGTTAAAAAAATCGAAAAATACGACTTTTTTAGAATGTCATCATGAATCGATTGAGTTTGATACACGGATTTTTCCTAAACAACATATGTTATAAAAGGAAAAAAAATATTATCCCATAGCGCATGGTTTGGAAAATATTACTTATCATTTCATTATGAAAAAAAAAAACTTCTCGATACCTACTTTCAATTTCGAAAATGTGTTTTTAATGGTATCCCAGTTTATTTGGATCTATTTTCCTTAGTTTCCTTTCAAGAAGAATTTAATATACTATTCATTGAGCATGATGATTTCTATTCAATTTCATTATTTCCTATTCTTTCAAATCCTCAATAACACAGTGAATAATTTTCTTCGGTAATATAAATAAATAATTTTGAGTAGTTTTCAAGATCTGTGAAAGAATGTTCCTCTTCCATTCGATTTTCTGTGCCATTTAGAACTCTCACTTATAATGTTTTCTTCCTAAAATATATTATTGTATTGTTATATTATTATCAACTAGCATTTTTCCATATGTTTTCATCTAGCTTATGGCTCAGGCTATTCCGTGATTTCGTTTCCCGTTATCCTGTTATCCCGTTATCTCGTTTGGGTGGCATAATTGATTTGACAGCGGAAGTAATACTTTGTGACGACTATTACGAATTCACCAATCCCTTTCCACCCCTGTAGATATGGCATTTTGTTTAAGTTTAAGTTTAAGTTTAACACGATTTATTTATTCGTGACAGAGAGCCAAAACACCAATTTTCATTATTCTAACATAAAAACTCACGGAACCCTAATAAACATTTTCAGCCCCCATTTCGCCCCTTTAGTAGTTGAATTTCTAAAAACACTGGAAAACAAATGTCTTCATATGTAAAAAGACCTAAAATATCCATTTTAATGATTCTAACTTAAAATGTTTCACCCCCCATTTGACCCCTTTAGGGTTTGTATTGCTGAAGACACTGAAACACATATTTTTTTATTGTAACAAAGACTGCATATACCAATTTTTATGAACCCAAGTCGATAACTAAGGGTACTCCAGTACAAACTTTCGAACCCCATTTAACCCTTTTACCCCTGTAGGGTTGAATTTCTAATAATCTAAAAATACGTGTTTCGTTATTTGAGAAGAAAAGGCCAAAAATAGCAGTTTCCATGACTCTTACTTCAAAACTAACGGTAGTTTGATTTTCACCCCTTTAGGGATGGAGTATTGAAAAAACTACTAAGTGGTTATATATATACTTATGTCATCATAGGAATACGCTATCAAAATTTCAGCTCTTTGTGTTGAGTTATTTGGTCTGGGCGTTAGTGAATCAGTCAGTCAGGACATGTAATTATATATATATAGATTATTTCAATTCATTAGTGTCTATATGTATATGTTCTGTTGACTATTTTTCGTTGGTATAATTCTAAAACAATGGGCTACTGATTTTATAACATAACTTGTGTCACACACCCAAAAAATTCCATCCTTTTTTTGTACCCTTGAACAGTAGCATGTTCTGATTAAAATTGAATTCATTTGAGTCGTTTACCTGAAAATTTTTCATGATTCATCTGTAATCTTGAATCTTGGAATACCCCAGATTCCTACATTCAGTTAATTAATAATCCATTCTAAGCAACCTCATTCAGTAACTTTCGTGGTACACAATATAATAACCGAAACTGAATAATACAAATCAAATACAAGACACATTACGAGAATATAGATTTTCTGATATGTGGAAAACAATGCAAGCGTTTTTTCAGGTTCACGAAATACTCAACTCACACGAGAATATATTCAAGTAAGGATTCTATATGAAGATTGTTTTCATTCAACGAAAGAAACAAATAGTTTTTTTTTGCTTGAGACGATAGCGGAAGTTTGGTGTCCTTTTGTTGAATCTTGCATGAGAAATTGTTTGAGTGATTTGTGTATAACATTGTGAAAGTACCTTTTCTGAAATGGTGAAATATCGCAATATTTCAGTGGACTCCCGAATAAATCTTGACGTAATCGCAGTAATATAAATTGCGGAATCAATGAGAAAAAGTATTTGCCAGGCTCATTCAAAATATTTGGGAGGCAATTGCAGCTTCCACAATTTATTTCGTTCGTGCGCGGAAAGAATACATGTTTCTTGATGACAATCTAAAATGAATGATATTTGTGTGCATCCCCTGTGTTGCCAAATTGGGGGAAGCCCAGTGACCTTCGAAAGTATACGTTTCAAACACCATAACATAAACAAAGTATATAAGCAGCGCACTTCAGCGGCGAGGGACTGCACTAAATTTTAAATGGCTATCAAAAATCGGGCAACTTGGACTCCTCCATATTTTTGTGGTAAAGTGTTTGTTACTATGTTACATGTCGTATGCGACATTTTTTAAAGGGTGGTTACCGGGCGTCCGTATATCGGAGGCTCGGTGACATCGGAGTCTCAGTGAACCTCAAAATTAACAAGGCCGGAGGCCCACTTATACCGTATATATATATATATATATATATATATATATATATACTAATATATACACATATATATACATATATACACACATACACATACACATACATACACACATATTGCACATTTAAAAACATTCAAAAATTCAGACAGAATAAAACGACTCTATTTAAAATAATCAGTGAACTCATCAATATTGTAAGGACTTATATCTAACATAAGCAACTTGATATTATATTTGAAATGGTCCAACTTGGTAAATCTTTTATATTCATTAGGTAATATATTATACAGCCTAAGGCCCATTATTTGGTATGATTTTTGACACAGTGATGTACGATTTCTTGGAATATGTAGATCATTTTTTATTCTTGTATTGTAATGATGTACCGATTCATTTTTCATGAACTTATCTTGATTTTTGTGTATATACATCAATAGTTCAACGATAAATAAACCATAAACCGTGAGAATATTATACTCTCTGAATAGTCTTCGACAGGAAGTTCTTGAAGATATGTTAGCAATGTTTCTTAATATTCTTTTTTGTGTTATGAAAATATCTTTCATAGAAAACGAGTTACCCCAAATTAAAGTACCATATATCAATCTTGACTGAATTTGACCATAATAAAATAATAGTAATGCTTGTTTATCCAGAACATTTCTTAAAACTCTAATTTGATAACACTTGCTATTCAGATTCTTCATGAGATTTACGCAATGAGTGGTGAATGAGAGATTAGAATCAAAATCTATTCCTAAAAATTTAACACAGTTTGATTGTTCTACTGATTCATTATTTATATTTATATCTATTCCGGTGGTACTATTACGATGACGGTTTTGAAAAGACATATATTGAGTTTTGCATGGGTTTAGGAATAAAGAATGGCTGGATAACCAGTCATAAAGACTCTGGAGAGTGGAGTGAATTGTATCCTGTAGAATACACTCATACCTTTCACGAAACAAAAGTGTTGTGTCGTCAGCATATAAACAAGAGAAGGCTTTTGGTGAAATTACAGGCAAATCATTAATATAAAGCGCAAATAAAACCGGACCCAGAACAGAGCCCTGGGGTACTCCAATTTTATTGGGCATATATGTCGATACGAACTGATTTTGAATATTTCCTTTTCTATGATTTATTTTGACACTTTGAGTACGATTTCGAAGATACGATTCGAACCAATCATGAGTTTTTCCTCTAACTCCAGAATTGTATAGTTTTGCAATAAAAGCTCATGTTGCACGCAGTCAAACGCTCGACTCATATCACAGAATACAGCTGTAGTAATTTCATTTGCTTCCACACCTTCCAAAATTTTTTCATAAAGAGAGTATATAGCAGTCATCGTTGAACGACCTTCATGGAATCCATGTTGGTTTCGATTAAGTATATTATTCTTCATCAGGAATCCCATCAAATAATTCAGCATTACATATTCAAAAATTTTCGATATTACAGGAGGCTGAGATACTGGTCTGTAATTTTCCATATTATGTAGGGTGCCTTTTTTGAAAAGAGGTGTTATAAGTGACATTTTCAATCTGCTTGGAAAAATTCCATCCTGAAAAGACCTATTTATGATATGACATAGAGGTTTTGTGATTTGAGTGGAAATACGTTTTATGACATATGCAGATATACCATCTGGGCCAGATGAATGTTTATTTTTCAATTTATGTTTTATCACATGTTCTATCTCCTCTTCATTTACATGCTGAAGAAAAACATTTTTTTTGATGCTAGGAGTAGATATTTTTTGTGATATTATATTTGCATTATTTATTTTACTTATAATGTCATGAGGAGTTCGGATGAAGAAACGGTTGAAACCATCAGCTATAACTTGAGGATCTGAACAAATTTTGTCATCAATTTCAATTGATATATTTTTCGAAAAATGTTTTGTTTTTCCCGTAAGGTCTTTAATGACAGACCACGCACTTTTATTCACATTTGCAGAGGAATATATTTTATGCGAGTAAAACACATTTTTTGTTTCCTTCACTAATTCTTTGTGATGTTTTTTACGTATTTTATAATATTCATGGAGTGACGGGTTTGTTTTTTGTTGATGAAAAATGTTCTTCAGATTCCTGCTAGATTCTCTTATACTCTCGTTCACCCATTCCTGGGATTTATTCCTGTTCGTGTTAATATTTGTGAAAGGACATTCGCGATTGAAGTAATTCATCAACTTATCATGAAACAAATAAAAATTTTCCTCAACTCCAATATCCAAATAAATCTCCGACCAGCTTTCGTTTTCCAATGCATTTCAAATTGTGCAAAGTTTGTTATTTATAATACGTTTGCGAATACAATTTTTCTCCTTCTTGGAGTAATACGAATTAATAGAAAAGAAAACAGTTCTATGATCTGATATAGTATTATCAACTACTTTACATTTTTTTTCAATACTGAAGTTAGTATAGATCTGATCCAAAGTCGTTTGTGAAGTCAACGAGATACGCGTTGGATCTTCAACCGTTGGATTAAGATTATACGATATGAGTAATTGGGATAACATAAGCACATCTCGGTCATGAAGTGAATGGTTGTTGAAATCTCCATTTAAAATTATTTTCATTTTCAATTTAAATAAGTGAGATAATAAGATATTCAGGTTATTGAAAAATACATTGAAATTGCCCGCTGTTGATCGATAACAGGTCACCACTATAAAATTTGTTTCATCATTATATTTCCAAATGACTCCACAAACCTCTATATCCTTTTCAAAGCAGAAATCGTCTAGGTCAAGTTTTGTGACATCTAACTCTGTTAATGACCAGATGGTAACACCACCACCCTTATATTTCGTTCTGGTGAAATAACTACTTATTTCAAAGCCGGGAATTATGAAACTATCCACACTCTCCTTCACACACCATGTTTCTGTTAAACATATAAATTTCAGATCAAAATCTGAATAGTCAATAACGAAGTTATCGATTTTATTACTTGTCAAACAGTTAACGTTCAATAACATCAAATCATAATCATAAAACTAGAGGCTGAAATGCCATAGCCGAATTAAGAGGGGGGCAAACGGGGCTGCAGCCCCGGGGCCTCCACAAGATAGGGGCCTCCACAATATAAATTTTTAGGTGAAATTTCCTAACAAATACCGAAGGATATGCAAAATTATATATAAAAAATCTGACAACGAAAGAGCAGTTCTCCCACTTTTTTCTCTCATTTTTCGTTTTTAACATTCAAAAACATGTTTCGTATTCTTGTCAAAATCCATGGTTAATATTAATCTTCGATCTGATGAATCATGTGTATTTGCGAGAAACAATCACCAAGTAAAACATAATAATATTATACAAAATATTATATCGTATCGAAATTAGCTGTAAAAACAAGAACAATTGAATTTAAAAAAAAACATACATTTTTTTTATTGAATGAAGGATTTTCTGTCGATATATTCTTCGAATGACACAAGCGATCTAGATATACAATGAAATTCAATAATCATAAGCAAAAGAAAATAATATTTCAATTTATGAATATGATTGCATCAAATTATTTATAAGAGCCCTGTGCGCATTCCATAATAGAACAAAAGTTCAAATTCTGTTGACTATTTCTCTGCCGATTCTACAAACACTTTGCCCGTCTATACCTATTTTTCCTAATTATTGGTGTTGACAAGTGTCCGCTGAGTGGCGCGCTTGTAGCAGAGAAATCCCCGAAATCTGAAAGTGTGAGTCTAAGAGAAGGATGACATTCCGCAACGAATGTAAATCCTTCTGAAAAAGGACTATCAAAAAGACCAATCTAAGATGTTCTACTATCAAATTCTTGAAAACCAAAATTTCAGACCTACATTCTCAAAAAATTACAGTGATTCTTTTTTGACATTGCTAGAAACCAATGGAAACGTTCAATTCAAATATACGTTTTGGCCAATCAATAGTGGGAATATTCTACCTAGAAAATTGTCGCGGGAATAATTTGAGTTATTTTGTTTCAATTGTCTGACAACCTATATCTCTAATTTGACGTCTGTCATCAATTCGCATGAAAAGTGTGAAATGAATCAAAACCGGTTTAGTACATTATATAATTTTGCAAGGTAATGTGTTTATGATCGAAACATCAAAAAATAATCTGAACAATACCACACGAGAGTTCGATATAGTAGAAAATAATTATCTAGATTTCTTTCTCAAACTTGTTGGCAATAGCCACTCGAGCCAGTTGGTCTCTCTTATCTATTGCCTGGCAAAAAGTTTTCGAAAATCTATCGAATTATTTTTACTCTCTTGTGATATTACAACTGAGAATGTGATGATGTCAAATTGCACTGGAAAGCGCTCATTTTCCAAAATGAAAAAAATAGGAGAATTACGATGAGACAAAGCCGTCTATCAAAGTTAACGCTTCTTAGCATTGGGAATGATTTTCACCGGATGCTGGATTTGACCGAAATCATCAATGATTTTTCGTCGAAAAAAGCTCGCAAGAATCCATTCGTTTACGCTGTAATCAAATTTATTTCTTGTATTTCATTATACCTACATATGCTCGTGTCGAAATAATTTGATTTGTTCCGCAATGAATTAATAAAAAAAAAACTTGTTTGAAAAATAATTAGGGGCCTCCACTCCTTTGTTGCCCCAGGGCCTCCACACCTTTTAATCCGGCCCTGTGAAATGCAGAAACCTAAATAATTTTTTACTAGCTTATACCCGCTGCTTTGCCTGTGTGGATTTTATACGCTTTTCTCCATGGCTAACTTCAAAGCTAACGTAACCCACATACAAACTTTTAACCCCTATTTTACCCGTTTAGGAATTGAATTTCAAAAAATACTACACGTATTTCTCTAGTTGTCGAATACCATTTTTTACGACACCAACTTAAAAACTAACTATGCCCCTATACAAACTTTGAAACCCCATTTTACCCACTTTAAGGTAGTTCCGCCACGAGACAGTTGAACTGGGATATTATTTTCGACGGAATCGAAAAATTTCGAAAGACTTTTCGATTTGAAACGCGAAAATAAATTTTTTTAGAAGGGGGGCACTTGCCCTCCCCAATCGACTCTAGAAAATTTCTTCGTTATAGAAAGTCGGCGACTCAAAAAATTGAGGTCCCCGAAAAAAGCAGCAAAAAAAAATTTTCAGACCCGGGCCTCCCCCTCACTGGAAATCATACGTCATGGGAAAAAATTATCGTTTTTCGATAAAACTTCAATGGACTTTTTTGTGGTACTCTTTTTGAACTCTTTTTTGGAGGAGGAAGGGGGGATACCTTAAAAATCGATGTGGTCAACTAGGAGGAGTTTTTTTTCGCTTTCAGACCCCCAAATGGTCCCCCGTCCTTCTTTAAAAAGTCCCCTAGCACAATCCGCATTTCTCTACGACCACCCCTTCAGGCTGTGCGCTTCCCCGTAGTTTTGATTATATCTGTCAAACTAGATGGTCAATCACTTTGATTTTTATTCACAATATCTGTCATATTCTGCTCTAGCTCCTCCCCGTTTTTCATAATCTTCTTAATTTTAGTACTAACGGTAGAATCAATAATGTGCGCTTCCCCGTGGACTATTTTGAATGACGAGAGTAGTTTTGATTATATCTGTCAAACTAGATGGTCAATCACTTCGATTTTTTTTCACAATATCTGTGATATCCTCTGCTCTAGCTCCTTCCCCGTTTTTCCTGAACTTCTTGATTATAGTACTAACGGTAGAATTAATAATGTGCGCTTCCCCGTGGACTATTTTGAATAACGAGAGTAGTTTTGATTATATCTGTCAAACTAGATGGTCAATCACTCTGATTTTTTTTCACAATATCTGTGATATCCTGCTCTAGCCCTCCTCGTTTCTAATGAATTCCTTAATTTTAGTACTAACGGTAGAATTAATATAATGTGCTGTTTGTCTATGCATGGTCCATATGTTACGTGTTAATTGAGTCAACTTCAATTACATATATATATATATATATATATATATATATATATATATATATATATATATATATATATATATATATATATATATATATATCGGGATCGGGATGGTAAAACTTGTTGAAATTCTACAGAGGTGTTGTTCACATGTTAAACAATACGTATGCCGAATTTTAATAATTTCCCAATTCAACTGTCTCGTGAAGGAACTACCTTAAAGGTTGAATTTCCAAAAACTCTGAATCACGTATTTATCTATTAATTTCCAGCATGCGGGCGCACCTACCAAACCATCTCAGCAACGTTTTCCTCCCCTATATTCACAACCAATCCACCAGATGGCGTCACGTGTGAGTGGAGCATTTCGGGATCTCACGGGGAAATCATCATACTCAACATTACGGAACTGGACGTCGAAAAGTCCCCAGATTGTAAAGACGGATACCTCGAGGTCAGAGACGGATATTGGCACAAGTCTCCCCTATTGGGGGTATACTGCGGAACAGGACTGTTCTTCAATATGGTGTCCACTGGGAGCAGGATGCTCTTGAAGTTTTTCTCGAAGAATCCAATTGGCAGTAAAGGATTCACAGCTAGTTATCAAGGTGAGAATTCGTCAAAATAATAATGATGATAGTTTTTTCTACGACAACCTCGATAAATGTTCATTTTATAACCGTAACTTCATTCATAAACAAGCACATTTTGTACAGAATTTCATTTTTGCATCGGTTGCCAGGCAAGTTGCTGAGCATTTCTACAACTGCTGAAATAATTGCAAGAGTTTTGCAAATTGCAGTTACGTGACGCAAGAGATTTGCAACCGTCATTGTACAACGGAACAATTTTGTATATAATTGATTTTTAAAATAATTTGACAATAAATTGTGAACATCAAAGGCTAAAATTGCTATTTTTCAAAACTTTGAAAGTTTGCACAACTTTTGGAAATTTTTCCGCGCCAATAATGTGAAAATTCATTTAATCCTGATTTTCAACATTTTCCGTTCAGAAAAAAGGGTTGCAAAATCAGACTAAATATCACTTGAACGTTCTTTTCACGCTACTGAAGTTTTAAAACTTTTGTTATTATTATCAAATTTTGGGAAAATCATGTCTATTTCTACTGGCCTATAAACAATATCTTCATAAACGGATCTCAAACCATAGAAACACTGTCATAAATAAAAAAGTTGAATCCTCTGCCCTAGCAAAATATTCTCTAGAAAAACTCAATTCAACTACAACATAGTCCAGGTTCTAGCTTCTGAAAGCGACTACCACAAAAGAATGGTACTTGAAATGCTTCATATTAAAAAGGATCAAAATAACCGGAATGACATTCAAAATTTGTCCACAATTTAAACCAATTTGATAAATTTATCACATCTATCACACATTTACATCTTTCCGAATCACCTTATATATGTATATAATAGTATAACCCCGTATACAGCATTTTTTCTATTTCATAGTTTTTCTTTCCAACTACTTTTTATTGTAACAACGATAAACATCTGTATCCACATTTTACCACTACCGACTAAGATAGCAACATGCTGATCGTTTTAACCGCGGTTTGTTCATGTAAGTAATTCTATTTCTCCTTTTGTTACAATTTTAATTACACCCCAATTTTTTGTAGAACTTGAAAATGACTTATGTATAGCCGAAACGTACGTCGTAAAATGAATATTTTTGAATAAAAGATTTTCGTTGGATCGAAAGAACCAAGGAATTACTAACTCTATAGAATGAATAGTAGAAGAAGTAGGCTATGATGAGTAAAAGATCCAATTAAATTTTTAAGATATATATATATATATATATATATATATATATATATATATATATATATTGTGACTGGGGTAATATAAAGTAATTTTTGTGGGGATGCAGTCAAGTAAACTCTTTGAAATTCGTCAAGCTTTCGGCTATGTTTATTGCTTTCCTCAGTACGACTAAAATTATAATGAATAACAATAATGAATAATGAATAATAATATGAACCATTTCCAAGAAAATTCTTTTGGTTATATTATTCTCAGCATCTAAAATTGGTGTGTTATTATAGTCCATTCGATGGTCTTTCTGATTAACATGTTCCCAAAGTGCGCATGAATTAACGTTTCGTTTACATTCACTCCTATGGGATATAATTCGACTATTGAGACTGGAGGTTTGGCCAATATATTTTTTAGAACAATCCTTACAAGGGATTTCATATACAACATGAGACTTTTGGTTATTTTTTATGGGACGTTTCATTTTAGTGTGTAATTTTGAAATAGTTTTTATATATTTTTTTATGGATATGTGGAAGTGATCTAAAAATAGGAGGTTCTATTTCATTTATTATGGGAGTTATCTGGGATCTTTGGAAGACCAATGAATTAATTTCATTGAAAAGTAATTCATTAATTAGGTGTTTGGGATATGAATTTTCTAATAACATCCTTTGCAGTTCGATTAAATATTCTTGTTGTAAACTAGGATGAGTGATTTTTAAGATTCAATTTTTCATAAATATCACTAAATTTATTTTCATTTTTTGTGGGTGATACGAATTATAATTTATAAATCTATTACTACATATTGGTTTTCTGTACCATTTACTGATAATTGTATTTTGTTGGACTTTGATTAGTTTCATATCTGAAAATGGTACACTGTTTTGTGTTTCTTCTTCTATAGTGAATTGAAAATTCTTGTCATAGGAATTGAAAATTGGCAGAATTTCATCAGTACTTCCAGATGGTATTGATAGAATCAAATCAACAACAAAACGTTTTATAAATGGTATGTTGAATTTTACTCGTGAAACACAATTCTCTAGTGAATCATAATTAGCCAAAATAGGAGAAATATTTGATCCCCTAGGGGTTCCAAAGATTTGTTTACAGAATTTTCCATCGAATACAAAATAAGTTGAATTCATCCAGAGTGCAGAACTTTTCAATGTGTGCCCATTTTTAGTGATGCATTTCTTAACCAATGTGATGAGAAAATTGGTAAAGAGTGAAATAACATCAAGACTGATGATGACGTAGTTTTGTGGAATTTGGAAATTATCAATGAACTCACTGAATGTGAAAGAATGTGGATTTTCTGTTTCATGAGCATTCGTTAGCATATTAGTCAAAAATCCAGAAAGAAAGACTATTGGTCTCATCGATAGTGTTGATTTGTGTATTTTTGGAAGTGTGTAAAAACGAGGAGCCACCGAATTATATATCATAAGAGATTAAGCTTTGGAGACATCAATTTTATCAGAATCTCTGAGATTGGAAACGATTCTGTTGGCTTTTTGCTGTAATGTGCATGTGGGGTCTGATTTTATTAGTTCATAAAAAGAATCACCCAGTGAAGTTTGATTGTTTGCAATATGAATTAATCAATGTATTGAAGAATGGAAACTTCAAAGTTGCTAAAAAAAATATAAAAACCATTTTAAAATTCCACAATAAAGTGAAACGTCCCATAAAAAATAACCAAAAGTCCAATGTTGTATATGAAATCCCTTGTCAGGCTTGTTCTGAAAAATATATTGGCCAAACCTCCAGAAGTCTCAAAAGTCGAATTATATCCCATAGGAGTGATTGTAAACGAAACGTTGATTCATGCGCACTTTCGGAACATGTTAATCAGAAAGACCATCGAATGGACTATAATAATACACAAATTTTAGATGCTGAGAATGATGTAACCAAAAGAATTTTCTTGGAAATGGTTCATATTAATTCTGATAGTCAATCAATGACTAAAACAACTGATTTGAACAATCTTAGTCAAATTCATACATATTTACTGAAATCGAACAAAAATTATGATATATCATTCAGTATTAAAAATTTTCCAACTTGATTTATAATATTATACAATTGTCACTGTCATAAGAAAAATATTTTATGTTCCTCATTATTGATTCTCATGTTAGTAAGTACCTGAATACTATACAATTTCATATTGTTATTCATTATAATTTTAGTCGTCCTGAGGAAGGCAATAAACAAAGCCGAAAGCTTGATGAATTCCAAAGAGTTTACCTGAAACAAAGCCCTTCAACCTGACTGCATCCCCACATGAAATCTACTTCTATATATATATATATATATATATATATATATATATGAAAAGCATCAAATTATAGATGGTGACACCTATAATCTGTGTGTTGAAGCTTAGACCTGTTATCGTGGAATTTTAATGACACGAAATTTCGTGCACATTAATAGGTCACCAACAGATGTCAGCATATAGGCCAATCCACGACACCAATAGTCGTACTCCTAGTGCGTTCTGAGTAACGCAAAACGAATAACGAGAATAAGAGAAATTTGTTATGATTGGGACACCATGAAAAGCTGCTAGCGGATGGTGGGCTCTCTTGGATTCGTAACAAATTTTTCTTATTCTCGTTATTCGTTTTGCGTTACTCAGAACGCACTAGGAGTACGACCATTGGTGACCTATCAATGTGCACGATATTTCGTGTCATTAAAATTCCACGATAACAGGTCTAAGCTTCAACACACAGATTATAGGTGTCACTTTCTATAATTTGATGCTTTTCACATTTTTGTACTTGCCGGTAGGTATTAACACGATGAGATATTTGATACGAATTTGAAAGAGACAACAAGCCGTCCTGATGATTGGGAAACTATGAAACAGCTGTTGGCGGATGGTGGGCTCTCTTGGATTCGTAACAAATTTCTCTTATTCTCATTTTATATTATATATATATATATATATATATATATATATATATAATATATATATATATATATAATATATATATATACAAAGAACCAGTAAAAATATCCCTACTATTGGCATTTGTAATTTAATACATTTAACATTGCGTCTTGTGGAAATCACATTTTTCATTGTATTTTACAAAATGTAATGCTCGTCAAAGATCTAAAGTGTTCGTTGAGTAACTTTTTCTCGTTCGCACTTCATTATTGGAATCTGAACGATTCTTTTTGTAAAATACAGTGAAACCTCTGACTTCTCATAAGGCTCAATATTAAATGTATGAAATTGTGAATGGCAATATATTTTCAATGGTTTTCTGTTGCGGTTCAAAAATTCAATTAGAATTTCTCATCATAATCTACTACTAAGCCGAATTTAATTGAATTCTGAATTGAGATTCCAAAACCAACAGTGGTATCTTTCTATCTATTACTATCAATGGAAGCTATCAACCTATTTCACTAATTTACTCGAAATACAATCAGAGTGGCACCCTACATATTTTTTTTATAATAGTAGTTATGAGAAAATATTTTGTTTAAATTGATTTATCTCAATTTTTTCCTAATTACAATTCATTATCATCATCATCGTCAACATAATCATCATCGAAATCAGGGGCTGAACATATTCCCTTTCAAATCCAACTTCTCTATAACAGTATAATTAAATTTTTTATTCGGTATGTCGAACAGTTTCACCCCATACATCAGCTTTGTATAAAGCTACTTTCCATATTCTTTCTCAGATATCTTATAACAATATGGTCATCCTGTAGTAAAAAATAAAAAGGTATAATTTATCGTCTTATGAATAAAGCAATTAAAATTATTTTCAAAAAACCCTGGGAAACACCTTCGTTTGAATTATACAAAAATACTAATAATTTGACATTAGAGGTCTAATATAATTTGAGAAAGCAGAATTTGCATACAAACTTAAAAATTTTTTTTCAAAAAAGTAATACTCTATTTGAAAAAAATTCAAAACTACACGATCATAATATTAGAAATGCAGATAATTTCCACTTACATAATATTAATTCAAATAAGGGGAAAAACAATCCAATATCTAGTTCAATGGAAACTTATAACAAACTTTCAAATGATCTGAAAAAATTGAAATCAATGACAATATTCTCAAAAAAACTTGAACAAAGTATGCTGTACTGTATTTTTATGCTTGTTTAAATTTTTATTTAAAGATATGAATGTGTATATGTATATATATATATATATAGGTGTGTGTATATGTATATATATATATATACATATATATATATATATATATATATAAATATATAATATATATATATATATATATATATAATATATATATATATATATATATATATATATATATCACAAATGAGCGGCTGGCTTCTGTTTGTTGATTCCGTTGATTTGTCGTTTTCTACCAAGTGTTGTTCATCCTTGCACTTCTCCACCGTACTGATGAGTGCCGAGAGCCCGAAACACGTGTCTACGGTTAGCACTTTTCTCTGAGGGCTATGTCCATTAAACTCCTGTCACTTTATATATATATATATATATATATATATATATATATAAAGGTGTGTGTATATATACATTATATACATTTAGTTAAGATTTGAATAGGTATTTTTACCAGTTACACTTCTAAAATGGTTGAAATTCATAATTGTAATCAATCAATTAACTTCCTCATACCAGAGCTTGTTCTGTTTGGAAGATGTATTGCAATAAATAAATAAATAAATGTAGCCAGTTTCATCTTTACCCACTTTATCTCTATGAAAATGTTTTGTTAATCCAAATATTGGATTGAAAATACAATGATACGGTGGAAAACTTGATGCCCATATTTTTCTGCAAGCGTATCAGCTTCATATACAGAGTGGGGCTACCCATACGACACGGTCCGTGTAAACCAAACCATTGATTTTTTCGGGAATTTCTCCATTTCATTATATGTATATTGATTAAGGCTGTAAAAGAAAATCATTTTGGAGTCTACAGGGTTGCTCAAAAAAGTGTGACATATCAAAGTTGTGTTTTTTAAATGGAACACCCTGTATTTCGTAACACTTTTGACTAGGCAAGGAAAATATAATATGATTTCATACTATGTACCTAACTATAGCCGTTCGCGAGTTATTGTTTTTTTTTGAAAATGCTAGGTACAATTGGAAACTAAATAACATCGAAATGTATAGAAATCATCTCTTCGAATTCTGACCAAGCATGAAAGAGGTTTTGGGCTATTGATTTCGATAAAACCCGTTCCTCAATATTATACAATATGTTCAAAAATCATTGTCACTTTTTTATAATGTCGGACAAAGATAACTTTAGAAAAATCGAATTTAAACGGTTTTCTTCACATAAAGGATTCAATATAAAATTGAACCAGAGAAAGGTAGATCTCAGGTGAAAAACAACTACTTTCCTGGCAAATACCACGCAGAACGTTGAATGATATTCACCTGAAAATCCATGCATACTTCCATATAATATCAATGGACATTGAATGCAAATGTTTCTTTCTAATAAGCTTGATTATGTTCAATTTAGGTCGTGTTCACCTAACAATCCGCATACCGGTTTCAGGCTTCTTGGCCCTCATCAGTACGGAGTAGTCAACCAGCCAAAGGTCCAAAGAACTCTGGCTGAAGTGAGACACAACGTAAACAAACCATCATCGATCTTGTAACACCTATAGGTACGCCGGAAAAGATAAACTTTAACTGGCGGTACCTAGTGACAGAAAGAAACACTCCGAAAATCTCCCACCTCACTAGGTACCGCCAGTTAAAGTTTATCTTTTCCGGCGTACCTATAGGTGTTACAAGATCGATGATGGTTTGTTTACGTTGTGTCTCACTTCAGCCAGAGTTCTTTGGACCTTTGGCTGGTTGACTACTCCGTACTGATGAGGGCCAAGAAGCCTGAAACCGGTATGCGGATTGTTAGGTGAACACGACATAAATTGAACATAATCGAGCTTATCAGAAAGAAACATTTGCATTCAATGTCCATTGATATTATATGGAAGTATGCATGGATTTTCAGGTGAATATCATTCAACGTTCTGCGTGGTATTTGCCAGGAAAGTAGTTGTTTTTCACCTGAGATCTACCTTTCTCTGGTTCAATTTTATATTGAATCCTTTATGTGAAGAAAACCGTTTAAATTCGATTTTTCTATTCATTCCACTTCACATGGCACTTATCTCTCAAAGATAACTTTGTTATTTCAAAAGAACACCCTTTATGTTTTTGGTCTGAACAATATAAACTTTAATTATCTTTCATTACATTTCGGGGTTCCCTATACCTAACCTGAATAGTTTTTCAGATATTTGCTTTTTCAAATAGTAGTTCCTATTTCAATACATTCTTTGAATCAAGATAGTTGAAACCACATTTATTCAACTTGTTGAAAGAATTCTTATTGACAGTTATTGTGTATTACGTTACGTTACTGAATTATAAGCGTCGAAATTGAAAACTTATCCTATTCAAGAGCGGATAGATATGATTTTAGCGATTGGTGAGTGTTTAGAGGATTTTTGGCGTCTAGACCAGGGTCGATAATTTTTTAAACCAAAATAATTATAGTAGAATGAAACTCTTTGGGTAAGGAAGAGAATATAACAAAAATGAAAAGAAAAATAATTCACGGGCGATCTGAGGTCGGGAAGTGGAAGGGGGTGAGTTTTTAAGGGTAAAAAACGGTTTATCTCGATTTCCGGCGAAACTACAACTCCTATGGAAAAAAGTTGAATAGCAAAGTTGTAGGTAATAAAAGCATCTACAACTTTGGTATCAGCACTTTTTTCACATAATCTCAGAATTTATGTGAAAAATTCAAATATTCAAGTTTTTGGTTTTTAATTTTTACCTTTTACAAAAAAAAAAATTCTTAATGAAATTTAATGAAAACTTACTTTTTTATGTCCCAAACACACTGTAATTTTTTCATTTCAAATATTCATTTTTCCACCTTATTTTGACATAATATCGAAAAAGCACGAATCGAGTTTTGTCTATGGGTTCTGGGAAGTTTAGTGAGGATGAACATTTTTTGGATTCCATTTTATTTTCTGATGAATCTACTTTTCACAACAATGGCTTAGTGAACAGACACAACTTCTGTGATTATAGTGATGTGAATCCGCATTTTTTCTGCACTCTGGATCACCAGAATAGATGGTCTGTTAACGTGTGGGGAGGAATTATAGGTACACAAGTTATAGGACCATACTTTATTTATGGAAACTTGAATGGTCAAATTTTTTTACAATTTTTACGAAATGATCTGCCTGAGCTTCTGGAGAATGTGCCGCTAAATATCATACAAGAGATGTGGTTACAATTGGATGGAGCTCCGGCACATTTCAAATTCAGTGCCAGACAGTTTTTGAATATGTGCTTTCCGAATAAATGGATTGGTGGGGGAGGACCACAAAATTGGCCAGCGAGATCACCAGATTTTACTTGCCTCGATTTTTTCCTATGGGGATACTTGAAGAATGAGGTTTACGACACTCCTCCAACCACAGTGGAAAATATGAAGGAGAGAATAAGGGCCGCTTTTCATAGAGAGAGTGGCTCTTTGTATTCAACAGGATGGTCGTCATTTCGAGCACCTACTTTGAATTAAATACATTAATATTTTGTTGTTGTTGTTTCAGTTGAATAATGAAAAAAAAATTATATATTCTGTTTGATGAACTACTGTCAGAATATGAATGTAAATGATAACTTCATTTTAGTGTACAGTAAATATTTTCGATGAAGTGAAGTATAACAACTGTCAATGAGAATTTTGTGAGCAAATCAAATAAATGTCGTTTCAAAGCTATCTTGATTCAAAGAATGCATTGAAATAAGAACTACTTTCTGAAAAAGCCAATATCTGGAAAACTATTTAGGTTAGGTACAGGGAACCCCAATATGAAATAAAAGATAATTGAATTTTATATTGTTCAGATCAAAAAAATATAGGGTGTTCTATTTGAAATGACAAAGTTATCTTTGTCCGAAATTATAAAAAAGTGACAATTATTTTTGAACATTCTGTATAATATTGAAAAAAGGGGTTTTATCGAAATCAATAGCCCAAAATCTCTCTTATTCTTCGTCAGAATTCGAAGGGATGATTTCTATACATTTAGATGTTATTTAGTTTTCAATTGTACCTACCATTTTCATAAAAAAATTAATAACTCGAGAACGGTTATAGTTAGGTACATATTACCTCATATGAAATCATATTATTTTTTCTCGACCTATTCAAAAGTGTAACGAATTACAGGGTGTTCCATTTAAAAAAACACAACTTTGATATGTCACACTTTTTTGAGCCACCCTGTAGATAATTTCCTTTTGCAGCCTTGATCAATATACATATAATGGAATGGAGAAATTCCCGAAAAAATTAATGGTTTGGTTTACAGGGACCGTGTCGTATAGGGTGCCCCACCCTGTAGAGGTGGGGGTTTATTCCTATAAAATAAATATACAATAAAATTAATTCAGCTTGAAGAACAGTCACATTTATGTTGAAAACGAAAACATTCTCAATTAAATATTGAATAAAAAACATGTTCTGTGAATTGAAAAATCCACGATAAAAATAAAGTCGCAGATGATTCCACATCCGATTTTGTAAACATCCTGTTCATATTTCTAAACAAATCAGTCACATTTACTTCGATAATGACAATACTTCAGTGAACTATATTAATTGATATTTTATTCAATCCTCGCTTCTTGCTGTATGCCTATTTATCACTTTTTAATATAAAAAAATAGTTCGATATTAATCAAATACTGGACGTGTTTATCCTAGAAAACTAACTTCTACTCCAATTCTTCTTAGGAAGTTGAGTGTGTGGGATAGCTTCATTATGTGAAGTTTTCTCTCTATCCCTTATAGGGTGTAGTACCCTGTAGTTACGTGATGCCATGCAGTCTGAAAGTATGCGGATAAAGGCTTCGGGCAGAATATGCAGTCTACTAATCCCAGTTTCTTCAGTGATGTACTTTAAACATGAAGTAGTTTTCAAAAATATACAAACATAAAAACCTACCAATTATTAACAAATACTGTCCGAATACGTGAACTGAGATGATGATTAACACAGTTTCTTCTTAGCATAACTGATGGGTCACACTTTTTTGTAAGTAATGTTCACGTCTTCACATCTTCCATTCTGAATGAACGTCCATTACTACTGAATCCAACAATTGTGGTTTCAAAAAAGTATTTTCGAAGGAAATGTTATTGGTTGGTAACCATTCTTGGATATCAGAATTATTCGATGCTGTGGGGCTTTATTAATTGTTTTATCCAAGACTATAGATAGATCTTAATTTCAATTAGGAACCCTAATATACATATGAAAAGTAATTGCTAAAATATATAATAATATTGATAGCATAAATATAAAATTATTACATAAATATAAAACATAAATATAAATATAAAAATAAAACAGACATAAATACTATAAATCACTTATTACCTAAGTAACACTTTAAACTGACAGAACTATTTGGAAATATATTACAATTATATCCGTTTATCTGGATATGGTACATTTAGGACAACACTTTTAAGTTAGAACAATCAATGATAAAATATGATAAAATAACAAGAAAAAATCAATATAAGTAAATACTAAAAGTAAATATATGTATAAAAATATTTTCACATATTATGAAATTCAACAAAAGTGTAATATTTCGTACTATTAGTCTGTGAATTCATTTTGGACGTATTCCTTCAATTTACTTTTAAAATCAATCAAAGAAGTAGATGTTCTAACAGAATCCGGTAGTTTATTGAAATTCACAAAACCCCTAAAAAATAGTGAGTTCATGGTACTACTGTAGGAAGTACTGTGCACATGAATGTTATTTTTGCTACGTGTGTTATGATTATGTATATCTTTATTGTATGTTATATACTGTTGAAAGTATTCTGGAGCCATATTATTAGTTATCTTGAATATGAAAATCATGGTATGATAATGAAGTCTGTTTTCCACTGAAAACCAACCAAGTGTCACCAACATCAATCTCATTGGGGTGAGGCGATTTGCTTTCAAAATCACCCTCATACCACGATTTTGCAATTTTTGAATCATGTTCAATTTATTCAGATTGAATAAGTATACTATGGATGAGCAGTAATCGAAGTGTGGCTGGATTATTGAATTATACACCGTGATTTTAGTCTGGCTTGATAAATGTTGAGATATTCGGGTGAAGAAATATAGTTTTTTTGAAATTTTTTTGTAAATGTATTCAAAATGCCTATTAAATGTTAGAAAATTATCTAGAACGAATCCCAGATATTTAACATTTGGAACAAATTGTATATTTTCATTATTGATGTTTAAAATACTCTCACTAAAATCAATGGTTTCGTACTTGTGTTTTGTTGTGAAGATCATTGCCTGTGTTTTGGATACATTCAATTTAAGTTTATTTATACTCAGGTATTTGTATATTTCTGTCAATACAGTGTTCATTTTTTCAATAGCTGTTTCAATATTAGTATCACTACATGCAATCATGGTGTCATCAGCAAACAGATTAATGAATTCATATTCCACAAAGAGCTCAATATCATTCAAGTATAATGTAAACAATAGGGGACCTAGTACACTTCCCTGTGGAATACCTACATCATTACTCAAATCTGACGATGTTTGATCCTTAAAACGTACTCGTTGCTTGCGGTTTTCAAGGTAGACATTCAACCAATCCAACACTTTACCACCAATACCGTACTGCCTTAGTTTAGATAACAATATTCTCCTGTCAATTGTTTCAAAGGCCCTCTTGAGGTCAAGAAATACAGTTACAACAAATTTATTGTTATCTAGATGAGTTTTAATATAGCATATAGTGAGTTGCAGTGCTGATTCACAGGAATACTGCTTTCGAATCCCCGACTGATTATTCATCAATATTGAATTTTCCGAAACATGACGTAGTAATTGTTCATAGACAACTGTTTCTAGAAGTTTTTCGATTGGTGGTAGAGTGTTAATCGGACGAAATTCTTCCGCTTTGTATGTATGTGCTACTTTTTGAATGGGTACAACGTTACTAATTTTTAATTTTTGTGGGATTTTACCAGTATGCAAGGATGTATTAATGAAATTTAAAATAACATGACCAATGGTTTCGAACACTTCTTTCAACATTCTGCAGTTCAGGGTTTCATGCAAAGAAAGCTTATTATTGAGGCTGCCCACTATTATACGTAGATCCTGCATCGAGAGTATCTCAAATTTATCCCATTTCAAAAATAAATTTTTGTTCATGTTACTCCATCTTTCTGTATTGTTTATACTCTCTACGATATCCTGAATACTTTCGATGAAATATTTATTGAAACTTTGTGCTATTTCCATATTATCTTTTAACATTAATCGTCCATCACCATTTATGAAGCTTATATTTGGTGGGACGTCCTCATATTCATTGTTCACTGAGTTTTTTAAGGTTTTCCACATTTCCTTAGGATTATGTCTGAACCTATCAATTTTGTCAACATAGTACTGTTCTTTTTTTTGTTTCAAAACATTAACTACACTTTTTCTATGTTCTTTAAAGATTTTTTCATTTTCATTATCAACACAATATTTAAACACTTTATAGGCCCCGTCACGCATTTTGATTTTATCATATGCCTCATAATCAAACCAAGGTAGGTTTGATTTATAATGACAAGTTTCAATTGGTGCAATATCATTTATAACATTTTCACAATTTTCCAAAATTTCTTGATATATGACTTCAACATCAATAGTGTCTAGATTAAAGTTCTGCCTTATAAGTCTAGTTTTAATATCATTAAGGATTTTCAATTTTAAGATTTCTGAATTTTTTTACATTATCATTTGGTTGTATAGAGTTATTGAATAAATTTACTGATATTACTGAATGATCGGTTATTTTTGGACAGTCCTGTACATCCGCCCTCAAATTATTTCGATTACTTGGAACATAATCCACCAATGTTGAGCTAGTATCCGTAATACGAGTATATTTTGTTACACATTGTTCAATTCCATAGGTAGCCAAGAGATTTATCATTTTCCTACTATAGAAAGAATTAGACATTAGATCTATGTTAAAGTCGCCAACTATCACACAATGATTATTATTTGAGAATAAAACATCACAAATATTTTCAAACTCCTCAATGAATTTTGAATGAGAACTTGATGGTGAGTGGTAGAGACATCCAACTAAACAGTATTTTGTTATGAAATCAATTTTCAATACTTTACACCAATAGTTGTCTTGTAGTTTGAATGTTTTGAATATAGTATAATTTAATTCTTTTCTAACATACAGTACGACCCCTCCTGTGTGCCTACTATTTGAATCGCAACGAACATGATTATATTTTTCAAGGTTAATTTCAGTTTTTTCAATATCCGCTGTTGTTCTGGTTTCACTGAGTAAAATAAGTTTTGGATTGTAGGAGGTGAGACTTTCTTGAATTCGATCCCGATTTTTCACAATACTTTGGGCATTGAGATAGATTATATCAGTATTATAAAGTACATGAGGGTTCAATGGACATTTTTTTGTTTCATTTTATCCACAATCGTTGGTTTATTATTAATGAATTTAATTGTTTTATTGTTACAGCCATTTTCAATCATATTCTTGAGCTTACTTTTTATAAGTTGAAAATAATCCCGTTGTGCCTTGGTCTGATCACCATAGATTCTAATACTAGGAATATCACAGAGATCTACGACCCCAAAAACCCCCACATACCACTTTTGAATAGAATCAGACCATAATCACAAAACTTGGCCGCCATTTTGATGCCGTCATCTTGGATTTTTCAATTTTGACAAATGAATCATAATATTCGACCCCAAATATCCCCACATACCAATTTTGAATAGAATCAGACCATAATCACAAAACTCGGCCGCCATTTTGGATGCCGCCATCTTGAATTTTCCAATTTTCACAAAATAATCATAATATTCGACCCCAAAACCCCCACATACCAATTTTGAATGGAATCAGACCATAATCACAAAATTCGGCCGCCATTTTGAAGCCGCCATCTTGAATTCTCCAATTTTGACAAGAGAATCATATTCTCCGACCACAAAAACCTTCATATACCAATTTTGAAGCAAATCGGACCATAATCACAAAACTCGTACGCCATATTGGAGCTGCCATTTTGTTTTTTTTCACACAAAAATTTCTTGATGCATTGTCACCGGAATTATGTACACCTGCCAAATTTCAAATCATTCGGACGTCTGGAAGTGGGTCAAGATCGTGCCCAAAGGAGTCTGTTACAAACATACAAACAAACAAACAAACAAACAAACAAACAAACAAACAAACAAACAAACGAACAAACAAACAAACAAACAAACAAACAAACAAACATACAAGTGAAGCTAATATAAAGCGTGTAAAAAATATCAATCTCTTTTCAGTTGTCTGTGGAGGCGACCTGCACATAGAATCCATCGGCCATCTACAATCCCCGAACTACCCCGAAGAGTACTACCCCAACAAAGAATGCATTTGGAGGATAACCGTCCCAGAAAACCACACAGTGGCCATTCTCTTCCAGTCTTTCGACATAGAGAACGACGACGCCTGCGCCAACGACTATATGGAGATCAGGGACGGCCTTGAAGAGGGAAGCCCCTCGATGGGTGTCTACTGCGGTCACGAGCGGCCACCGAACGTCACGTCGACGTCCAATCACATGCTGGTGAAGTTTGTGTCCGACGCCTGGGTGCAGAGAGCAGGGTTTTCGGCTACGATTGTCAAGGAGTACGATGAATGTTCGAGGATGGAGCACGGGTGCCAGCAGCAGTGTGTAAATACGCTCGGAAGTTTTGTTTGTGCCTGTGAGATTGGGTTCGAGCTTCATTCTGATGGAAAGAACTGCGAAGGTGAGGAATTCTTGAAATTTTCCAGTTGTCATCACTGGAAACTGCAGAAATGAATGAATAAACTAACAGTGAATTCATTTTTGAGATCACAGTGATGTTCAATTGACTTTCAACTCATTTTAACCGACGAAACCAAAAAGGAGGAGGTTCTCTCTTCAACGCGTAATTTTTTTATTTTTTTATGTATGATCACGTATAACTTTCTACTGAGACGTCCGATTCCGATAATTCTTTTTTCAGTGGATAGGGTGTACTTCTAGGTTGGTCCTATTCGAATATAAAAGATGAAATCCACCCCTGAGGGTAGCAAAATGAAGGATATTGATCACTTACCCTCTGAATTCTGGTCCGTTAACCGATTCTATCAGACATAACTTTGTACTGGAATCTTCGATTTGGATGATTCTCATTTCATTAGATAGGGCATACCTCGTAGTTGATCATATTTGGATTTTAAATGGAATTATCCACCCTTACGGCGAGAACAATAGGGAATAATTGATTTTTCACTTGTGAACATTGGCACACATATCTAGTTGACAATGGCAGATCGCTACTATCATTATTTTTGTTCTCCTACATCCGTCACAATCATTAAATTCTAGGAGAGGATGGAATGATATACAAAGTAATGGAATAAACTAACCAGAACAACAAAAATAATTTATATTACAACAAATAATAAAAGTAAATAATCATATTATTCAAGTTGAAAAGGGAAACATTCTCAATTGAATATTGATAGAAAGATTTTTCTGTGAATTGAAAAATCCACGATTAAAATGAAGTTATTTTTTGTGAATGTCTAACAGAAAACAACTACTTCCCCGGCTAAAGCCACGCTGGACATTGAACTACATCTGACAGATATTCTGAAAAAGCCCTAACTCAAAAGAAAAAATCTGAAATTGAAAATTTGCATTTTTATTCAGATAGTTATTTGATTTTCTATTCCAGTCTTGATTAAGAACTCATAAAGATGTCTCTCCTGCGTCAATGTTACGAATGATTTCTGGTGAGTACTCTCTTTTGGAAAACATTCTTCGTTGCCTCATTCATCTTTATGAGTTCTTAATCAAGACTGGAATAGAAAATCAAATAACTATCTGAATGAAAATGCAAATTTTCAATTTAAGATTTTCTTTGAGTTAGGGCTTTCAGAATATCTGTCAGATGTAGTTCAATGTCCACGTGGCTTTAGCGGGAAGTAGTTGTTTTCTGTTAGACATTCACGAAAAATAACTTCATTTTAATCGTGGATTTTTCAATTCACAGAAAAATCTTTCTATCAATATTCAATTGAGAATGTTTCCCTTTTCAACATGAATACCCCACAAGAGGTTATCTTGACGATGGAAGATAGTGACTAAAGTTTATCTTTCAGTCGCAGATGATTCCACATCTGATTTTATGAACATCCTGTTTATATTTTCAACAAATCAACATATTATTCAACTATTCTATGAGAGGATGGAAATGAGAGGATGGAATGATATACAAAGTAATGAAATAAACTAACCAGAACAACAAAACTAATTAACCAGAACAACAAAACTAATTTATATTACAACAAATAATAAAAGTAGATAATCATTGATTTGTTGAAAATATAAACAGGATGTTCATAAGATCAGATGTGGAATCATCTGCGACTGAAAGATAAACTTTAGTCACTATCTTGTTGTAGTTGTTTTCTGTAAGACATTCACAAAAAATAACTTCATTTTAATCGTGGATTTTTCAATTCACAGAAAAAACTTTCTATCAATATTCAATTGGGAATGTTTCCCTTTTCAACATAGATAATCATATTTTTTAACTGGTAATAGTTGAAGTAAGGTGCGTGAGTAAGTATTTTGGAAGTAATCAAAAAACGAGTAGGTAGTAATTAGTAGATTTCAGCCACAAAAAATTGAAAATTTTATTTTTTTATAGTTTTCCCAATATCAATTGCAGAAGCATGAAAGGCTCGCGGCGAAATCCTGTGAGCAGCAGTGGCGGAGATAACTAATTTTATTTAGATATTTTAAGATTTTAAAAATACTTCATAAATAATGAAAAATGAAAAAAAAATAAAAACAAGCTTTTTTTATACAAATACATTGAGACAGAAAAATAATGTCTTTCATTGTTTGATGTAGGTTATTATTATATCCTAAAACGTATTTCGATCGGCACACACCAAGACCATATACGCTACTGGTTTTTAATCTTTCAGAGCTGTTAAAACACAAATATAACGCGTGATTTATGACCTCCCATCGTATAGACACACCTTCCAGCATTGATGTCCGACTTGATTGGCCCAGACGAATCGGTTGTAGAACAGACAGCCGTCACTCAAGTCCACGTTGACTATCGGCTCTTTTGATCTACCGTTTGCCGACGGCGAATGTTTACGAGTAGTACAGATTATTTTTCGTTCCGTTTTTTCGCATATACGCTCGTGTTAGCGAAGTGAGTTTCCATTTGCTTCCTAAAGAAACAGCTTCTGCAATTGATATTGGATGGACTATAACAAAAAATTAAACCGACGAAATACGGAACTGAAAAGTAATATAAAATAAACCTTCTTAGTCTCAATAACTAAGCTCCCGAAATTATGTAAGTTTTTTTCATTAAGGTAAAGATAAATATAAAATATATAATGTAAATGAGTAAAATGCTCTATTCAAAACTGTGATTTGGTGTCCTCCTGATCATAGAAAAGGACGTATGCTTCTCCACTCACGATAGATTTTGGTGATAGCGGTGATACTTTCGAGTCATTGTTCTCGTGCCATGTGCCTGCATAAGGGTGCCTACAGTAAGCCGTGTAGTGTCCGTTAAAAGTTGTTCCGCTATGGTTGTATACAGCATACAAGTTGTAGCGACACGGAGCTGCGTTATCTACTGCATAAATATTCAATATCTGATCCATCGAGAGGAAAGTCAATGAAGACATTTAGTTTTCCTCTGAATCTCTCCTTTTGCGAAAACCTGTTCAAGTGAATTACTAAAATTTTGGGGAATTTAAGTATAGATAATGACTTCGTGCATTTTCTCCTTTTCTTGCATTTAGAACAAGTGGGTTTTTCGTCATCATCCAAAATTACTTCCCTAGTAGACAAGCCTAAACATTGCGATAGTCTGAGTAACTAATTTAGATTTAAAGCCAATTTGTCATGGCGTTCCTCAGGGTTCTGTCCTCGGCCCGTTATTATTCATCATTTATATGAATGACTTATGTAGCTTTATTTCACCAACAAAATGTGTTTTGTTTGCCGACGACACAACCCTCATATTCTCAGACAAATCATATACTAGTTAACCTCAAATGATGGACAGAAATAAAAATTTAGCAAACACTTGGTTCACAGCAAATGAACTGAACTGAAATGAACTGAACGATGAGAAAACCCAGAATATTGTGATATCCTCAAACACCAGTGTTACCCTAGGAGACAGTGTTAATTCACTAGGTATTCTTACTGATGCTAGACTTAGTTGGTCCAGCCATATTGAAGCGACTACTCGTAAGCTGTCTAGTGTTTTATTTGTTCTTAGACAGTTGAGGAATGCTGTAGGTTTGATGACACTGAAAATAGCATATCATTCACAATTCCACTCAGTTATTTCATATGGAGTTTTGATTTGGGGGCATTCCACAAACTCAATCACAATTTTCAGATGTCAGAAAAAAGCCATGAGAATCATGGCAAACGTAGGATATAGGGAACATTGTCGTCCTCTTTTTATTCAATTTGAAATCATGCCACTTCCTACATTATATATTTATGTTGTGTTGTTGGAGATTCACAAGAATATTGAGATGTTTCCGAAACACTCCCACAATCATGATTATTCAACAAGATCCGCATGTTTATTGAATAATACAAGACATAGGTTAGCAGTTAGTCAAAAAAACTCGCTAAATTTGAATTTATACAACTGTCTCCATCCTTCAGTTAAATCTTTGGATTTCAGAAATTTCAAAAATAATATCAAGAGATATCTTCTCAACCACTGTTTCTACACAATCGGAGAATATGCTGCTGTAGCTGGTCAATTCATAGTTCTTGAAAAATGATTCTGTGATAAAGCCTGTTCTCATGTTTGTTGACTTTTTTATATTCATATTTTATTTTATTCCCAATCATGTGACACTGTGATCATTTCAAGAAATTTTGTTATGCCAGTTTTATTTATAAAATTGATTACTTTTATCTAGAGACGTTGTTGCTCATTTTAAGTGTTTGACATAGTATCTATAGTATATATGACTTGCCATAAATGTATTTTGTATATGAAGTGGTCAAATAAATTACTCTACTCTACTCTACTCTACTCTAATTTTGAGTCGGCGCCAAACGAACAATCAACGAAGATCATCAAATTACTTTAAAAAAATTATCAGAATGTCACCGCGCAACTCGATGCCATCATTTTACGCCTTACCTAACTCATTTGCTTGTTTGTTTGGCGCCGACTCAAAATCAGTTACTTACATCAGTTAAGGAGCTTAGTTATTGAGACTAAGAAAGTTTATTTTATTTTTTACTTTTCAGTTCCGTATTTCGTCGGTTTAGTTTTTTTCAAGTTTTCATTCAATGCTCAATTTTTCACCATAAAAAGGGAATAATCACCCCAAAACTTTCTTAGTTGTTACCACTTTCGGTGCAGAATCTCTATCCTTTCAAAATTGTGTCTTACGATATCAATTTTTTTTTTTTTTTCAGTTGCATGCGGGGTATTTTAACCAGTCCCAACGGAACCATAACCTCCCCATCCTTCCCGGACTTTTACCCCCGCAACAAAAACTGCATTTGGGAGATTGTGGCGCAACCCCAATATACAATCACCATGAACTTCACCCATTTCGACATTGAAGGCAACGTCTACTTCAAGTGCGAGTATGACAAAGTTGATATTTACAGCAAGCTGAAAAATGGGACTGTGAAACAGCATGGGAGTTTCTGTGGGCCCCAGGCCCCTGGGTTGATCATGTCAGAGGAGAATGTCATGAGGGTGGAGTTCCATTCTGATAGTACCGAGCAGAAAAGTGGTTTCGCAGCAGTATTTTCTACAGGTATGTTGCACAATCCACTATTAGTGCTTCCTAATTTTCATTCTATTAACCCCTTCATGCCCAGGTTAATTTTTTAAGTCGCTCCCTATATCCCAGATAACGTGAAAAATTGTTTATTATTTTTTTTTGTAATCCACTGATTATGGTGGCACTATATTACGAAAGTTTCTCTAGTTATCTTAAAAGTGAGATTATTGATTTTTATCCAGTGGCGTTACTATGGGGGCCTGCTAATTTCTCTGAATAACCAAGGGTATCACTCTCAAGGGTATGCAGATGACTTGGTCATCCTCATCAAGGGAAAGAATACTCGAACAACCTCAGAGCTAATGCAAAATGCACTGAGGACAGTAGAGGAATGGTGTAACAGAGAGAGCCTAAGGGCAAATCCGAACAAAACATCACTAATTCCCTTCACCCGGAGAAGAAACATGGGAGATCTCATACCTCCCAGACTATTCGGTGAAACATTACAAGTAGTAGAGCAGGTGAAATATCTAGGGCTGATTCTTGACAAGAAACTAACCTGGAACCCGCATCTTCAACATGTAACCAACAAAAGCAAGATAACCTTCATGATGTGCAGGAGAGCTTTTGGAAAAACCTGGGGGCTTAAACCGAAAGCCATGCACTGGCTTTACACAGCGGTAATAAGACCAAGAATAACTAATGGCTCACTCTTATGGTGGCCAAAAACAAATCAAAGACAGGCAAAAACCAACCTTGGGAAAATCCAGAGGCTTGCCTGTCTCTGTATCACGGGTGCAATGAATAGCACTTCAACAGCTGCAATGGAAATCAGCCTTAACCTCGAACCCCTTGACTTACATGTCATTGGAGAGGCCAGGATGAGTGCATACAGACTGGAAGAAATAAACCAAAAAAAACTCGAAATTATTTCAGATTATATGCAACCCCTATACTCATTCGAAAAACCATTCGAAACACGAATTGATGGATCTGGATGGGCCCCGAGTATAGAATCACAATCAACTGCGGACATAGTCTGGTATACAGACGATTCAAAGACAGTTGAAGGAACGGGAGCAGGAATACATGGGGTAAGGCCAAGAAGGGATTACATAATACCACTTGGCAAATGCTCCACGATATTCCAAGCTGAAACACATGCTATCATGGTATGCATTCAGAAGAATCTAGAAAGTGGTTATAGGAAAAAACACATCTACATTCTATCTGACTGTCAAAGTGCTATCAAAGCACTCAACTCTATACAGATAGAGTCCAAACTGGCTGGGACTGCCTCCACAACCTCATCGAGCTGGCAAAACACAACAAGGTCACCTTGATGTGGGTGCCAGGTCATAGAGGCATTGAAGGCAACGTCAAAGCGGACCAGCTAGCTAGACAAGCATCTGAAACGCTATTCACAGGGCCAGAACCTGCACATGGGATTAGCAAAAACCGATGCAGGACCCTGATCGACGAGTGCATAAAAAGAAGACACCAACAATATTGGGCAAATACACAGCAAAGTCATGGTAGGGCATCGAAACCGGACCCTGACGGCTGACCTTCTGAACCTGAACAGAACGAAGGCTCGTATAATAATAGGTCTGTTGACTGGACACTGCGGCCTAAGAAAACACCTAAACACCATGGGAGTACGCAGGGAAACCGTGGAGTGTAGGCTGTGTGATGAAGAGGAGGAAACAGCCTCTCATATTATCTTCGACTGTGACGCCCTAAGTAGTAGGCGACACAGAACCTTTGGAGAGATCAGCCCGGAAACAGGCATGAATCCGAAGAACCTTATCAACAGGCTTCTTAACCTAATTAAAGGCACAAACATGTTTGAATGAGGAACCACTGACGACAGAGTGATACAATAGACCCCAGCTGATCGCAGTGTCAAGGGAAGCTAAGTGCCAACCCTGTCTCTGGCTCGTCAGCTTTCAACCAACCACCACCAACCAACCATGGGGGCCTAATTTTGTGAAAAAAAAACAAACTGACTCTTTCAAAAGTTAGTATATTCGGATCCCGGATCCTCAAATGGTTCATAATCACTCAAGTCGGACATCCTAACACGTAAAACGCACCAAAAACTATTAGACTAGGAGGAATCGGCGCATGAGTACCAAAAACTATTCCACCTCAATTTGTTTATGCGATCCTCTTCAAATTGCCCTACTGATGATATAAATGCATGTTGCCATGGGGCAACCCCGTGCCATATTGTTTAAACCGAAATTGTTTAAACAATTGCAAGGAATTGTTATTTTTCAAGCGGACAAATTTTTTTTATATTCTTTATTAAAATACAAATAAGAAAGGTCCTATGACTTTTCACGATAAAGTTTTTTAGAGATATGAATTTTTAAAGGTTCAAAAAATCTCATATTTGGGTACTTTTGACCCATGAAAAATATATTAAAAAAAAAATCGAAATAATATTTTTTTTTTAATTATTTATACAATAGTTGATAACATTCTTGATGGAGATTTAAAAAAAATCAATTGATTATACCTGTTTTTTAATTATCAATTTCGCGCGCTCACAAGAATGCATCGCTTACCTTTAAGTATCGCCGTCTCTCTCTGACTCATGCGCTGCATCGGCCTCTCTGTTTCCTGAATCATTATTTATCATTTATCTTAAAAACTATTACCTTTCTTAAGATTGTTGAAGAGAGCAATGTTCTGTTAGACATTCACAAAAAATAACTTCATTTTAATCGTGGATTTTTCAATTCACAGAAAAATCTTTCTATCAATATTCAATTGAGAATATTTCCCTTTTCAAGAGCAATGTTATTAACAATTAAATTGTCTACAATTTGTTTTTGACAAATTTTTTTCTGGAATCAATTTTACAAACGTTATTTAAGCATGAATCGGAACATGTAATTAAAATTACTTTTTTATCAGTTTATATTATTATTTTGTATCTCAAATACTACAGCACTGCACCGTTGCAAATGACATTCTATACTGGAGACCGCCAAAAATACGGATGTGGACTATACATGCGTTCGACCTTCAATCAGCCAATCAAATTTAATCCCGCTCTCCTAAGGATCCCATTCCAGGGTATACTACTCAACTACGATATTATTCCAACGTTTATTTCAAATATGGCATTTGTTGCCACAAGTGGCACTCTGGGATATAGATCAATTTGAGCTTGTTGCCACATGTGGCAACATGGGCTTGCAGGTGTTAATACATATTTTATCGGTATTTTTTACTTACTATGTTATATATTCCAAGAAAACTCCTAATCATACCCCACAATGTTTATTACCCTCTCAAATAGGGATGGTACATGTTTCGGACCTATAAACAAATACAATAAAAGTACAATAATCTCATTTTACACTTGCCATACCCTATCACAAACCTTTTGTAACACCAAAGATCGCATTCCTTTACATAACAAGCCTGGAGTTTACTCTATTTCCTGTTCTTTCCCTTCGTGAAATGCTCAATACATAGGACAGAGTGGAAGAAAGATTATCACCAGAGTCATGGAACATGTCAATTATCGAAAAACATCCTGGTTCCAACATTTTCGAAGCCAGCACTAAGAGCTCATTTGCTAATCATGTTATCAAATTGGAGCACAATTTTGAAATCGACGAGGATCTATTAATATTACACGTTTTTGAAAAAGACAATAAAATCAATCTATTAGACATTTTTGAAAACAACTCCTCCATGAATAATAGTAATGTTATTTCGTTGAATGAACAGATCAGCTTCGATTATATTAGTTTTTCCGCCCTTGTTTTCAATGAATAAACAAATGCTGTATTTTTAACAGACGAAACCAAAAAGGAGGAGCTTCTCTAGTCGACGCGAATATATTTTTTATTTTTTGTATGTATTATCACGCATAGCTTTTTATTGAGATGTACGATTCCGATAATGCCTTTTTCAGTGGATAGGGTGTACTTTGAAGTTGGTCCCATTTGAATTTAAAAGATGGAATCCGCCCTTAAGGGTAGCAATGAAGGATATTGATCACTACCCTCTGAATACCGGTCTGTTAACCGATTCTATCAGGCATAACTTTGTACTGGGTTCTTTGATTTGGATGATTCTTTTTTTAATAGATAGGGTATACTTCATATTTGGATTTCGAATGGAATTATCCATCCTCACGGGTAGAAAAATAGAGGATAATTGATTTTTCACTTGTGAACATTGGCACACACATATGTAGTTGACAATGACAGATCGCAACTGTCATTATTTTTGTTCTACATCTGTCACAATCATTATATTCTATGAGAGGATGGAATGATATACAAAGTAATGAAATAAACTAACCAGAACAACAAAAAATATTTATATTACAACAAATAGTAAAAGTAGATAATCATATTATTCAACTGGTAATAGTTGGAGTGAGGTGGGTGAGTGAGTATTTTGGAAGTAATCAAAAAACAAGCAGTTAGTAATTGGTAGATTTCAGTCACGAAAAATTGGAAAATAAAAACGTTTTAACAAAAAATTAAACCGACGAAATACGGAACTGAAAAGTAAAAAATTAAATGAACCTTCTTAGTCTCAATAACTAAGCTCCTAAACTAATGTAAGTAACTTATTTTGAGTCGGCGCCAAACGAACAATCAACGAAGATCATTAAATTACTTCAAAAAAACTATCAGAATATCACCGCGCAACTCGATGCCATCATTTTACGCCTTACCTAATTCGTTTGCTTGTTTGTTTGGCGCCGACTCGAAATTAGTTACTCACATTAGTTTGGGAGCTTAGTTATTGAGACCAAGAAGGTTTTTTTTATTTTTTACTTTTCAGTTCCGTATTTCGTCGGTTTAATTTTTTGGTAAAAAGTTTTCTCTTAGAACAGTTTCATTATCATTAATAGTTTCATTTTCCAATTCTATATCGATGTGTTTTCCTTTACTGTATCCTCCTTGGTATTCTTCTGCTGACTCATCGCCGCCCCATTCCTTCATTTCCGCTTTTTCAAACGATTTTCGTCTTCTCTTGGGAATAAGTTAATCGAAATATTCGTTCTATTCCGTCTTGATCTCCCAAAGTTCGCGAAGCATCGTGCATAAATTTTTTGAAATCCACTGCCTCGACTTCAAAATACAATTTCCATTCTTTTGATTTTCTAATGAAACTGGAAAAGTGGCTTCATTCAAACAATATCAATCAGAAAAAACTTTTTTCTATTAACTTTTCAAATTATTTATCAAAGTAGCATGCGGTACCCCATGCCCCATTCAGCCTCTTCGATTGTCTGATATTGCTAACATTGCCTGTTGCAATCGTACCTCCGTATATTCGAAAAACCTCCTGTTGGTTTCATTCATTTTTTCTGGGAAATACAGTGGTTTCACTCAACCTGTATTTTAAAATAAAAGACATTTATATGAAGTAAAATATATGTACCAGTTGTCCATGATAAAAAACCAAAGTTGACCACTACAAAACTATGGTCAAATACTGGATCAGCTTTGAAATAACGATATTTTTTAACAAAAATAAATATTTTACTCGTACCCAAAGCTATGAAACAGACAAAAACACACAACCATTAATTCCTTTGAAACACCAGTAATTGACCAAAGTGGTCAATTACTGGAGCTTCAATTGATATTTTGTTCTAGTAGTTGACCACATGAATTAAAATAGTGAAAACGCCCATTCCAATAATGAATACAATAAAAATACTCAACTATATTCATATAGGAACTAGTACATCAAGTATGTTTTCAATAAACTGTCAACAAGAACGGATGATTTAAGATTACAAAGAATTGTCTTCTTACCATGCTTATTGCCACATCACCTGTTTTCTACCAGCGAAAGACGAAAAATGTGTAAACATGACAGTGACCAACTTATCGCGAAATTTATTCGGGTTGATTGTGACACCTACTGGATCAAAGTCCCATTCAATTTTCAAAAACATAGGCAACCAACAAAACAATATAGTATCCTTATTTCTGCGCATTAAGGGGAAAATAGCCAATCACCGGGTGCTGGTCAACTGCCGGTGCCGCAACCTTGTAACTGAATAACCTATTGACTTTTCATGTTCCTAATTTTTTATTATTATAGTCTAGTTAACAAGTGCTTTTTAGGTCAACATTTTTTCGCATTCTCTGAAAATTATGATTGAGGTGTCATTCGATTCGGAATGGCATGTAGATATTTTTTGAGAAAATGCTAAGGCCGCTCGCAAAAATTGCAATAATTATAAACAATTGAGTGAAAAAGAAGGGGGTTTGGTTTTTCGCCAATATCTCAAAAACTATTCGGGATAATTCAAATTTGAAAAAAAAGCAAAAAAAGGGGGAAATTTCCTAAGAAAAAGTTCTGACTCTCGGAACTGTAGGACCAATATTTATAATTTTCCCAGAGGGTTGAAAATACGCCCAAAAACGGGTACTCCGGCTTGCGCAAGCCACGCCCCCTTCGGACCTTTAATGAATAAATATTATTTAAACTTATGAAATATAAAAATTTGAAATTGAAAAAATTCAGGCGCCTGCAAGATAGACCAATGAACAATAATCCGTGGTCCAAAAATTTCTATCGCGATTTTCCAATAAGTTATCCATTAGTTAATTAACATTTTTTTGTAGCACGAACATTAACATTGCAAGTGCGATAATTGTTAAACTATTAATCTGAGAATGTTTTCCTTTCGTGGAGCTATTTTTCGAAGGTCTAAGAATAGATTCCTGTTGGAAAAATTGAAAAATTGGTAATTTTCGTTCTGTTATTAACAATTTACTAAGGTGAAAAATTATAAAGCTTCATTAAACATTGAATTTTTTTTTTATAATATTATTATTGATCCGCTTTCTTATGATCAGAAGCTATTCAGAAATGATTTTCAATAATTTTTATCTCCTATTGTTTAAAGAATTGTTATTAACAAATGCGTTGTTTATGAGATAATTTGGAATAAAAAATTTCATAACATAATCTTTGATAATAATTATGATTTATTTTTCGAAAAAAAAACGTTTCTTAAAAAAAAAATTTATTGCTTGAAAACGCATTTGTTAAATAACAATTTTTTTTACCACTTGTTATGAAAATCAAGGAATCATTTTTTTAAAATCATTATTCATGTTGGTCTTCGATATTGAAGAAAAAAAAGATTATTATTTAAATTTTCATTGTGTATTTAATAAACAATTTGTTATAAACGAATGAATTATCTCTTTGTATTTTTTTTTCTACTTGAAAAAACAAAAACATCCATGTATTATTGTTAGGAAAAAAAAATAATTATATTTTTCATTGAACTTTCAATTTTCTGTTCTCTTCCATTTTAGATTTTTTAAGTTTAATTTTATCATAACTTTTCAACTAATGGAGATACAAGGAAAAATTTCAGGACTTATTCATTCTTTAATAATTAAACAACAGATTAGGCCAAAATTTGAAGCTCTCACTTAATTATTCATTTAATTTATACCATTTGTTTATAAAAATAATCTTTCAGAAAAAAAAAATTCCACTTTTAAGTCTGAATATCTTATAAACTAATATAACTGTGACCATAAAACTCATGTAACTTTTCATCTAACGTATATTTATCAACAATTTTAGCTTATAAATTTTTAGTTTCAATTTATTGCTCCGAAAATAACCAATTATTATTGATTTTAATTTTTTTGATTCTTCTAGATAATGCTAATAAGTATTTAATGACCTAATGGGTTTTTCGGAAAAAAAACTGAAATAATAGAATCTTCAATGTTTAGTTACAGTTATTCATCGAAGATCTGAATATTTTATGCATATTCATCCTGATCTTCATTAAGACGTCATTAATCTATAATTGACCCGCATGCTTACGACTAATTACTAATGGTCAATAAAAAATATGAGTTCAATGAAAAATATAAATAATTTTTTTTTCCAAAAATAATACATGGTTGTTTTTGTTTTTTTAAGTAGAAAAAGAAAAAAATTACAAAGAGATAATTCATTTGTTTATAACAAGTTGTTTATTAAAGAAACAATGGAAATTTAAATAATAATCTTTTTTTTCTTTAATATCGAAGACCAGGATGAATAATGATTTAAAAAAAGGTTCCTTAATTTTCATAACAAGTGGTAAAGCAAAATTGTCATTTAACGAATGCGTTTTCAAGCAATAAATTTTTTTTTTAAGAAACGGTTTTTATTTGAAAAATCAAAATTGTCATCATAGATTTTGTTATCAAAAATTATTTTTAAATTATCTCATAAACAACGCATTTGTTTATAAAATTTTTTAAACAATAGGAGATAAAAATCATTCGAAATCATTTTTGAATAGCTTCTGATCATAAGAAAACTGATCGATAATAATATTATAAAAAAAAAAATTCAATGTTTAATGAAGCTTTATAATTTTTCACCTTAGTAAATTGTTAATAACAGAACGAAAATCACCAATTGTTCAATTTTTCCAACGGGAATCTATTCTTAGAACTTTGAAAAATAGCTCCACGAAAGGAAAACATTATCAGATTAATAGTTTAACAATTATCGCACTTTCAATGTTAATGTTCGTGCTACAAAGGATTGTTAATCAACTAATGGATAACTTATTGGAAAATCGCGATTTTGGACCACGGATTATTGTTCATTGATCTATACTGCAGGCGCCTGAATTTTTTCAATTTTTTATTTTTATATTCAATAAGTTTAAATAATATTTATTTATCAAAGGTCCGAAGGGGACGTGGCTTGCGCAAGCCGGAGTACCCGTTTTCGGGCGTATTTTCAACCCTCTAGGAAAATTATAAATATTGGTCCTATAGTCTCATGAGTACATATCATTTTTAGAAAATTTCCTCTTCTTTTTGCATCTTTTTTCAAATATGAATTATTTCGAATAGTTTTTGAGATATTGGCGAAAAACCAAATCCTTTTTTTTTCACTTGATTGTTTATAATTATTGCAATTTTTGCGAGCGGCCTTAGCATTTTCTCAAAAAATATCTACATGCCATTGCGAATCGAATGACACCTCCATCATAATTTTCGGAGAATGCGGAAAAAATTTAAAACAAAAAGCACTTGAAAGATAAACGTCATGTGAAGTGGAATAAATAGCAAAATCGAATTAAACGGTTTTCTTCACATAAAAGATTCAATGTAAATTGAACCAGGAAATGGTAGATCTCAGGTGAAAAACAACTACTTCCCTAGCAAATACCACGCAGAACGTTGAATGATATTCACCTGAAAATCCATGCATACCTCCATATAAATGGACATTGAATGCAAATGTTTCTTTCTGATAAGCTCGATTATGTTTAATTTATGTCGTGTTCACCTAACAATCCGCATACCGGTTTCAGGCTTTTTTGGCCCTCATCAGTACGGAGTAGTCAACCAGCCAAAGGTCCGAAGAGCTCTGGCTGAAGCGAGACACAACATAACCAAAACCATCATCGAGTCTATAACACCTATAGGTACGCCGGAAAAGAAAACTTCTAACTGGCGGTACCTAGTGACAGAAAGAAACACTCCGAAAATCTCCCACCTCGATAGGTTTCTAAATAAAAGATTCCTTCTCAGTAGGAGTGGCAAGCCCGACTAGCATATAGAAAGATAAACGCCATGTGAAGTGGAATAAATAGAAAAATCGAATTAAACGGTTTTCTTCACATAAAAGCTTCAATATAAATTGAACCAGAAAATGGTAGATCTCAGGTGAAAAACAACTACTTTCCTAGCACATTTCACGCTTAACGTTGAATGATATTCACCTGAAAATCCATGCATACCTCCATATAAATGGACATTGAATGCAAATGTTTCTTTCTGATAAGCTCGATTTTGTTTAATTTATGTCGTGTTCTTTTTTCCCCTGTACTAGGTACCGCCAGTTGAAAGTTTTCTTTTCCGGCGTACCTATAGGTGTTATAGACTCGATGATGGTTTTGGTTATGTTGTGTCTCTCTTCAGCCAGAGCTCTTCGGACCTTTGGCTGGTTGACTACTCCGTACTGATGAGGGCCAAAAAAGCCTGAAACCGGTATGCGGATTGTTATGTGAACACGACATAAATTAAACATAATCGAGCTTATCAGAAAGAAACATTTGCATTCAATGTCCATTTATATGGAGGTATGCATGGATTTTCAGGTGAATATCATTCAACGTTCTGCGTGGTATTTGCTAGGAAAGTAGTTGTTTTTCACTTGAGATCCACCATTTTCTGGTTCAATTTATATTGAATCTTTTATGTGAAGAAAACCGTTTAATTCGATTTTCCAAAAAGCACTTGTTAACTAGACTATAACCTATTGACTTTTCATGTTCCTAATTTATTATTATTGATTTCTTTCAGACTTCGACGAATGCTCAACAAACCGCGGGGGTTGCCAGCAGAACTGCATCAACACCCCCGGCTCCTACCGCTGCACCTGCCAGGACACGTATGATCTCCACGAAAACGGCCACGACTGCAAAGACGGCGGGTGTATCCACGAAATTTCCAGCCTCAGGGGCAACATAACCAGTCCGAATTATCCCGACCGCTACCCCAAGAAGAAGCACTGCTCGTGGCTTTTCTCCACCACTCCGGGGCACAGGATCACGCTGGATTTCCAGTATTTCGACGTGGAGTACCACCCGGAGTGCAACTCCGACTACGTCGAAGTTTATGATGTAGGCTCGTCTGCGAAGTTCACGATAGCTGGGAGGTTGTGTGGGTCGAAACTTCCGGATTTCATTGAAGGTTAGTGAATACTTTTCCGTACATAAACAGAAATGAAAGCAGCAAAATAAAATGGTTCAATGATGATGTGCGCAATATGAGAGAACAACGTCATTCTCTGAAAGTTCTTGCTAAATCGACAAACTGTCAGGGACTGAAGGACCAGGTTAAAAGTACTAGAAAAAACTATAAATTAGAAATCAGGAAAGCAAAAATTACAGCAAACACACAGTTTATTGAGAATTCAAGTCGGAATAAAACAGTAAACAAGCAATCAACTAGAGTTTCAGAATGTCCCTCAGCAGAAGACTTCAATGAGTACTTTGCTAATATTGCAGGAAGTATTATCAACACCATTCCATATTCAAATACACCAAATCATCTGCTTGAACTCTTAAACATGGTAAACGAGGTCCATCTGAATATTTTTTAACCTGTCACAGCGGAAGACGTTATAGACGTGGTGAATAATTCAAAACTATCACATGCACAGGATATGTTTGGTATGAGCAACAGTCTGTTAAAGGTCATAATAGAGAGTATCGTAAACCCATTGGTTCATCTTATAAATGAGTGTTTCAGACAGGGCGTATTCCCTAACATTCTCAAATGTTCTGAAGTTATACCTTTATATAAGAAAGGAAAAATTACAGACACATCTAACTACCGGCCAATATCACTTGTTCCAATTATATCGAAAATAATAGAAGCTCTATTAGAAAATCGGTTAATTTATTACTTCGAGACAAATAATCTACTATCCCCCGAACAATTCGGTTTTAGGCAAGGAAAATCAACAACTCTTGCACTGAAAGATAAGTGCCATGTGAAGTGGAATGAATAGAAAAATCGAATTAAACGGTTTTCTTCACATAAAGGATTCAATATAAAATTGAAACAGAAAATGGTAGATCTCAGGTGAAAAACAACTACTTTCCTGGCAAATACCACGCAGAACGTTGAATGATATTCACCTGAAAATCCATGCATACTTCCATATAATATCAATGGACATTGAATGCAAATGTTTCTTTCTGATAAGCTCGATTATGTTTAATTTATGTCGTGTTCACCTAACAATCCGCATACCGGTTTCAGGCTTCTTGGCCCTCATCAGTACGGAGTAGTCAACCAGCCAAAGGTCCAAAGAACTCTGGCTGAAGTGAGACACAACGTAAACAAACCATCATCGAGCTTGTAACACCTATAGGTACGCCGGAAAAGATAAACTTTAACTGGCGGTACCTAGTGACAGAAAGAAACACTCCGAAAATCTCCCACCTCGATAGGTTTCTAAATAAAAGATTCCTTCTCAGTAGGAGTGGCAAGCCCGTCTAGCATATAGTGAAAGATAAGTGCCATGTGAAGTGGAATGAATAGAAAAATCGAATTAAACGGTTTTCTTCACATAAAGGATTCAATATAAAAATGAAACAGAAAATAGTAGATCTCAGGTGAAAACAACTACTTTCCTGGCAAATACCACGCAGAACGTTGAATGATATTCACCTGAAAATCCATGCATACTTCCATATAATATCAATGGACATTGAATGCAAATGTTTCTTTCTGATAAGCTCGATTATGTTTAATTTATGTCGTGTTCACCTAACAATCCGCATACCGGTTTCAGGCTTCTTGGCCCTCATCAGTACGGAGTAGTCAACCAGCCAAAGGTCCAAAGAACTCTGGCTGAAGTGAGACACAACGTAAACAAACCATCATCGAGCTTGTAACACCTATAGGTACGCCGGAAAAAATAAACTTTAACTGGCGGTACCTAGTGCACTGGTTAAGTTTGTAGATAGTAACAGCGGCAATTGAAGAAGGAAATTATGCTGATGTGAGCCTATGCGACTTGAGTAAAGCATTCGATTGTGTAGACCATTATTTAATGAATTTGAAATATTATAAAATTGGTGGTGAAGCTCTAGAATTTATTGATTCATACTTATGTAATAGGGGACAATTTGTTGATATAAATGGATAAAAATCCAAACAGTAAAATACTAATTATGGTGTCCCTCAAGGATCTATACTGGTCCCAATACTTGTTATGATATATATTAATGATATCAACAGCCAGTTACATGATAGTAATATGATTCTTCATGCCGATGACGCTACTTTCATAAGTTGTGATAAGAAAATCAATACTGTTCATGGACTCTCTAATGATGTAGAAAAAGCGGCTGAGCTATACTTTTCGTCGATTAAACTAAAAATGAATGCGGAAAAAACTCAAAAAATAACTATTTCAACTAGACAGAACAGCATAAATACAGATCCGGTTAAACTATTGGGATTTCATATTGATAGCAAATTCACTGGGAATTTGCATATTGAAAATTTATCAAAAAAACTTTCCTCAAGTCTGTTTCTGCTACGAAGATTGAGAATGTCTGTGTCCCATAATATGATGAGAATGGCGTATTTTGCTTTTATAAATAGTCACCTACAATATGGAATTTTGATCTGGTGTCATAGTATCAACATAAAAAACCTTTTCACGCTACAAAAACGAGCAATTCGAATTATATCCGGTGTTGGTCCAAGGACACACTGTAGGGAATTATTTATTCAATATAATCTTACCCTACCTAGCATGTATATATATCAATGTATGGTCTATGTAAAAGAGCACGTATATACCTATAAACAAAACAGTGAGTCTCATGACTATAATATAAGAAATAGAGGTAATATTGTTATTCCTGCAATCCGACTCCAAAAATCACAACAAGGTGTCAACTATTATGGCCCAAATGTCTTCAACAAACTACCTGATGATATGAAAATATTGAATATAAAAGTATTCAAGAGCGGATTAGAACAATATTTCACCAAAAAATGTTCCTACTCCATTCGAAAGTTTATAAATACTGCGACAATTGATTTATAGTTTCCAAATTCCAAAATTGTATGTGTATGTGTATTTATGTATACACTGTGTCCGTAAAGTATGGAACAAATTCATTTTTAGCTAAACAGGTCATTTTAAGGAATAATCCTGAAACACGTCGATTTTTATGTTAATTTACCGTATTTTAAAATAATAATCTAATATACAGGGTGATTTACGTTCGAGTAATGACGTCACCGTCATTTTTTTAAAATGGAACACCCCCATTTTGTCTCAGTTTTCGGATTACTCTAGCTGAGCTGATTTCAAAAATGTATCACATGTTGATTACAATTGGTACAGGGTGGACAAAAATACAATAGTTTTGTGTGTGCTCATAAAGTAACGCGTAACATTCTTTATTAGGTAAATTAACAATATTATCAAAAATACTTATTGTCTAGCGGACATAATATGCTGAAATACATGACTTTATAAATGTTCGAACTGCAGCCCTTGCTGTATTTTACAGTAACCCAAACGGTGTACAAATTCTTGTTGAACCTTGTGTATGGTTTCTTGCGTAATATTGTTTATTTATGTTCGAATTTTCTCTTGTACATCTGCAATATTTGCTGGTTTCGTTTTATAAATAACATTCTTCAGATGGCCCCACAGAAAATAATCCAAAGGATTTAAATCTGGTGACCTCGCTGGCCATTCAGTGGGTCCACGTCTACCAATCCACCTGTTCGGAAAAATTTCATCTAGGTACCTTCTAACATCTACAGCATAATGTGGAGGTGCACCATCATGTTGAAACCATAAATTTTCATCAAAACCTCCAGGATTACGTCTGCTGGGAAACAAATTACGTAAAGTAGGTACGAGATACCCCCTTAAAAACTCAAGGTACGTTGCCCCGTTTGAATTACCTTCGAAAAAGTAGGGTCCGATGATTCGATTTCGTACAATTCCAGCCCATACATTTACCTTTTGAGGGTATTGTGTATGATGCTCACGCATCCAGGGGGGGTTTTCTTTTGCCCAGTATCTACAATTCTGACGGTTAACCTCACCATTTAACATGAAAGTGGACTCATCAAATAATAAATAAAAATAATGTTCTGTATCAAGAGAGGGTCTCGGTGACATTTATCCATCATTTCTTCGCAAAATTGGAGTCTTCTATCGGGATCATCTTCGTTTAATTCTTGCACAAGTTTGATTTTATAAGGATGCCATTTTTCAAGCTTCAATAGTTTGTGTACCGTTGTTTTGCTAACACCGATATAGCGACTAACTTTACGAACAGAAGTGTGCGCATCTTCTTCAAAACTCAGTAAAACATCTAATGCTGTATCAGCATTTGCAGGGGGACGACCTGATTTGCGTACATTTTCAACATTACCAATTTCTCGAAATTTCGTTTCAATCTTACTGACTGTTGAACGCGTTATAGGTCTTTCTGGATATTCATCATTAAACAAATTGCACACTTCCATTTGAGTTCGCGATCTGTCTCCATACCCAATCATCATAAGTATTTCAATTCTTTGTTTCACACTTAACTCCATTTCTACTTCCAATTGAATCTAAGCAATCATTCGAATATTCACGAATACCAAAAATATTGTAGTACTAAACTGTCACTGAACATCAATAAATTACTAAACAAATAATGACATTTCCCAAAAAAGTAGACGACTATCATTTTTATAAATAGATAAGAAATATTTTTTGTCATATTCTGTCTGCTAGACCACAAGTACCAAACATGTTTGGAAACAGCTCATTTTTATTACTCTAAACATGTAGCAAACTACGAAGTGTTACATTTAGACCAATTGCCGCTAGACAATAAGTATTTTTGATAATATTGTTAATTTACCTAATAAAGAATGTTACGCGTTACTTTATGAGCACACACAAAACTATTGTATATTTGTCCACCCTGTACCAATTGGAATCAACATGTGATACATTTTTGGAATCAGCTCAGCTAGAGTAATCCGAAAATTGAGACAAAATGGGGGTGTTCCATTTAAAAAAAATGACGGTGACGTCATTACTCGAACGTAATTCACCCTGTATATTAGATTATTATTTTGAAATACGGTAAATTGACATCAAAAATCGACGTGTTTCAGGATTATTTCTTAAAATGACCTGTTTAGCTAAAAATGAATTTGTTCCATACTTTACGGACACAGTATACGTTTTCTGGCCGCAGTATACAATTTAATTTATTTCATAGTTATTCACATACTTTTATCTTCATCTGTGATCTTCTACCTTATATATATATATATATATATATATATATATTTATTCATAGTATGTACATAGCTTTATCCTTATTTTAGATTTTGACAAGTGTAAACATTTGAAGAAATGTAGTAACACAATAAACAAACAAACAAACAAACAAACAAGGAATTATGTCGTGGCTTCCATATTTTCACGTTTTTCGTCATATGGAAGAGTGGACGTTTATACAGGGTGTTTATTAATAGCATGGTAATGTTTAAGGCGGTTATGCTTGGGTCCATTTTGAGAAAAAACTTCATATGAACAAATATCCCAAACTTTTGAACTACAGAGTGCTAAAGTTTAAAGAAAAATTTTTTTTTTATGATAACTTTGGTATGACTTTCAAACGCTGAATTAGAAGGATCTTTTTTGAGGGAACTGTACCCTCAGAAACGCAACTAGCATGCGTGACACATCAAATAAGCCATGACTGGACTGTTGGCAACGTCGCAATCCAACGATCGCTCGCATTTAGTTGTTCAAGATACAGTGCAGTTTGCTCTATAAACATGGACGAGATATCGTTATTAAATATAAGAAAAAAATTGAATTTGGGAAGTAGTCATACATATGCTGAAAGATACGATTCTGATAAGAAAAAAGAAGAAAGATGTTAATCAAGAGAAAAAAGGTGCGCAGAGTTGATTTGAACAAAAAAAATGGAAATGTTGAAAAAATCGAAGAACAAGTCAGAAGGTGTAACATATCAACCAAAAGTTGGAATTAACGAATTGAGAGCATCATCACTATTATTGAAAAACATCGAATCGATATCAATAAATTATTCCATAGTTTATTTTGATTTAGAAACATCTGGATTGTGCATGACTGATGACATTTCACAAATCGCCGCCAAATGTGAAAATAGAGAATTTTATATATATGTTAGCCTGTGGCGATAAAAATTACGGGATGTAGTACAATTTCTGGTCAATTATATTTGAATGATGTACAAGTCGATTCACTAAATTTAGTAGATTGTTTGGTAGCATTTAAAGAATTTTTAAATTTATCTGCAACTCCAAATTCACTCGTTGTGCATAATGCGAGATTCGATGAGATTACTACGAGCAATCAATAATAATAATTTAATAGAAGATTTTACCATGATAGCAGGGTTTGTGGATAGCGCTTAATTATTTTTAGAAAAACTTTCCCAGATTGAAAAGGGCCAGGAATGTTCGAGCTATCAAAATTAGCCAAAGGATTCAATACCAAGCGAAACATCAGATAATTTCCACGAAGCGATGTATGATGTACACATTTTGTAAAAATTAGTTCGCTTCATTTGTACAGAGTCAGAATTATCAACATACATGAAATCATATGAAGAATGTATTTTAGAGCGACCTGAGAGCGAAAGAATATTTTTAAAAAAAAAAAAACAACAAAGTATAACATACGATTTTCTGAAACAAATCTATCACGATGAAGGAGAAGAAGCTGTGATTAATCTCCTAATTGAAAAATTGGAGAATAGAAAACATAGAGTTACTAAAAATAGGAAAGAATTAACTAAAATCATTGAAGATTTAAAAATAAATGTTTGGTCAATCAAGTGATTATTAAATATAATAGTTAGCAAAATAAATAATATTACATTCATGTTTATATTTTTTGTAGATTTATACGTTATATTTTATCAGCCTGTTAGAAATCTGAATCTTTTTTGTTTATGTTAAAAATATTCAAATTATGTTATACGTACGTGTGTATGAATAAAATAAAGTTAGTGCACTGTTGTTTGCCGTTACTCGCTAAAACTACATTTTATTTTATATCTATTCCAATTATAACATGTTTAAAATGCATCAGTAATATATTAACGCAATTATCCACAAATATGTGAATTCCAAAACACAGTTCAATTCAAAACAGCAAGACCCTCGCGCCCTCGCTTAGTTGAATCACGAGCCTTCGCTTGAGGCGTTGCCACGATTCTTAGCCTTCCCTCTCTTGCACTTCTCATAGGCAATAAGTTAGGAACTTCTTATGACAATAACTAAATAACTGTATGGCTACGCATGTTCAATTTTTTCTATGAAATGTATTACTTATCTTTTAATAATATACTAGTTTTTCAAAAAGATCTGAATCGAGGGTTTGAAATGTGGTGTCTGCGGTAGCTCACTATAATGTATTATTAAATTTTAATTACAAACATTAGTTGGTTTAAATTTTATTTACGGGTTGAAAATATTGAATAAGCTCAGGTGCATCAATATACAGGGCATGACTACACCTAGTCACGAGACTAAATTGTGTTTTCATAATTAATCTCCCGCAAAATGTCTATTCCACAAATATTTTATTGGGTTTGACCCAAACGCATGTGATTAAGGTTATGTTTCCAGATGAAATAAGAATGTATAATGTTTGTTTGAAGGTTGTAGACGATGTGGTAACTTGATTACTATCGTTTCGGACGTCCATGGAATGCACTGGTGCATTCCATTTAAAACGAGCCACCCTGAATAACTTTTGGTACAATGATTTCCAGGAAAAATAAAAAAACACGTCAACAATAGTATACAGGGGGACACATTTTGATATATTCACATTTGATGTTACTTTCACTATCGCACCCCCAGAGCATGTCACCATTTTTTTTTAAATGGATCACCCTATATCGTTTCGCATCATCAGATGCTCCATGATGAGCAGATTTCAACGAAGTATTGAACATATGGTCTGACGCATATGGTTCGGGAGCTACAACTTATTTGAGTTGAGAACGAGCCACCCTGAATAACTTTTGAAACAATGATTTGCAGTAAAAATAAAAAAACAGGTCAACAATTTATACAGGAGGCCACATTTTGAAATATTCGTTCTAGAGACAAATGATAAATCAGAAAAAGGGATTTTTTAATAAATTCTTGAATCAAAATCTGATGACTTGACAATGAGAAGAAGAAAAAATTCTATAGTAAATGTTCGAAAACGTTTCCACCAACTTCCATACAATGGTACAAACGAGCTTCCATTGCCGCCCTCACATGGTTGAGAATCTCGGGAGTTATTTCTCTGCAATGCCTAATGATCTTCTCTCTCAAATCTTCTAATGTTGTTGATTCTATCTCATACGCTCTAGACTCCAAATGACCCCATAGGAAGAAATCTACAGGAGTGAGATCCGGAGACTTTGGTGGCCATTCTGTAGGACCTCTTCTGCCAATCCAGCGACCAGGAAAATGATCATCCAAAAATTGTCGCACTGGAGCTGCATAATGAGGAGGTGCATCATCCTGCTGAAAAACTATTTCTTGTTCGAATAAATTCATATCCTCCTCAATTGCCCTATTGATGCACGGTTTCATTAGATTCTCCAACAAATCCAAATATTTCTCACCAGTCAAATTACCATCGATAAAAAAAGGTCCTATGATGTGGTCACCTAAAATTCCTGCCCAAACATTCAGTTTTTGAGGTCGTTGGGTATGAACTTGACGGTATTAATGAGGATTCGTATCACTCCAATATTGACAATTTTGCCGATCCACCTCTCCATTCAAACTAAACGTACTTTCATCCGAAAAACAAATTTTATTCAAGAAATTCTGATGCAAGTTGATCCGTTCAATGAGACTTTCACAAAACTCGATACGTCTATCGAAATCATCTTCGTTCAATTCATGAACTAGTCTAATCTTATATGGATGAAATTTGTACTTAGGAAGGATCCTGAGAACATTTGTACGACTGATTCCTGATTCTCGAGATAACTCAGTGAGAGATTGCGTATTTTCCATTAATCCAACGTGCCCTAAAACTGCAATAGAAATAGCTTCATCGTTGACAACTCCTGAACGGTTATGCTTTTTATTGCTAACAGATCCAGTTTCCATAAATTTGTTCAATAATTCCGAAACGTATTTGTGTCGTACATTTCTCCCTGGATGATTATCATTGAACATACGGGCAGCAGCTCTAGCACTATTTCCATTCTGGTAGTACAAACTCACTATTTCAATCCGTTCTCGAAGCGTATAAACTATTGCTTCTCAGGAATTCACAAAAACAGAAACACCAATTGTAACTCCACCTGGTAGGTAATCGTTATTGTAGAATGAGACAAATACAAAATGAAGAGAATATAGAATTCAAACTTAACTGGGCAAAATTAGACTTTTTTGAAGTATACTTCAGAAAAAACACCTATGAAACCTAGGTAACAGATTGTACAGAAGTTCATTCAGGGTGGCTCGTTTTCAGCTCAAATAATTTGTAGCTCCCGAACCATATGCGTCAGACCATATGTTTTATACTTTGTTGAAATCTGCTCATCATGGAGCATCTGATAATGCGAAACCATGTAGGGTGATCCATTTAAAAAAAATGGTGACATGCTCTGGGGGTGCGATAGTGGAAGTAACATCAAATGTGAATATGTCAAAATGTGTCCCCCTGTATACTATTGTTGACGTGTTTTTTTATTTTTCCTGAAAGTCATTGTACCAAAAGTTATTCAGGGTGGCTCGTTTTAAATGGAATGCACTGTATATAAGTAAATGAAAATTGTGGCATTGTATACAAATTTTTGGAGGAGGGTTTTTTCTTCAATTTAAAATTTGTCTGCAATGCCACAATTTTCATTCACTTATATACAGGGTGTAACTGAATAAGTGTAAAACATTTAAGGAGGTGATTCCTCATCGAAAAAAAGATAGGATCTTTCATATAAAGAAACTTCATTGGAGCATCATACCAATTTAATTGTCACTATCGCTAATAGCGACCTACTAGATAGATTAGTTTCGTATTTTCGCATTTATGACGATGTATCTCTGTAGTTGTTCGTAAAATAATGTTTTGCTGCTTACTGGTTTATTTTGGGCAAAAAACCCAAGAGACATTTTTTGTTTAGAATGAAACAGGCTATCGGAAATAAATTTTTAAATGGTAAACAAATAATAAGACAAAAAGTTACATTGGAAATAAATTTTAGGGGTGCGTTTTTCACCCTTACAACCATGGGGTAAACCAAATAAATTACTGGCTAAGTGTCTTTTTGGTAGTACAAAACGTCAGGTTAATTTCAATATTATAACTTTTTCAGTGCTTGTGAAAAAAATTGTTATACAAATTTTATGTACCCCCTTTAAGGGGCTGTATCTTAACAAGGGATGCTCCAATGAAGTTTCTTTATAAGAAAGATCCTATCTTTTTTTCGATGAGGAATCACCTCCTTGAATGTTTTACACTTATTCAGTTACACCCTGTATATCCACAGACGCTATATTTCTCCAGAATATTTTTTTGTTTTATACTTTTTATAGTGTGATTTTTCAGTAGTCGAGTGTTAGTTATTGAACTTATTTCTATTTTGTTTTCGACGAATTCTATGTACGACTTTGTTGTAATAATTATAATTAACCATATTTCGACATATTTCCAGAAATGAGATTATAACTGAGAATTCATTGGTTTGTTTATTTTTCGTGATATTTTCGAAAATATCAGAGCCGCCTTCGACACTAGTATTTTAATTGGTCCATATCATTTATTTACTACACTTCCGCGACTCTGAGCGGACATGCCCTCGTTGAATATATTTTCGTTCTATTTTCTCATTAATGTCTGTTACAGCTGCCACCAATAAACTCTTCATGACCTTCAAGTCGGACTCGTCCATCCAACAGGGCGGTTTCGTAGCCACTCACGCCACGAGGTGTGGCGGCAGGTTGCTGGCCACATTCGAGCCGCAGTACATCTACTCGCATGCGAAATTCGGCATCGCGAACTACGACAATGGCGCCGTATGTGAGTGGTCGATCGAAACGGAAGACGGAGACAACGTGATGCTGTCTTTCGTGTCGTTCGACCTTGAGAAGGGACCTCACTGTAGACATGATAACCTGAAGGTTTCAAACGGACCGCATCTCCCCGGGCCTTCCTACGGAAGATTTTGCGGAACGAAGGTATTATTCTCATTATAATTCATTTCTACGAAGGCCTAGAAGGGCCAACAACAAAATTTTATCCAAAAACATTTGGAATTGCCACTTTGAACTGACAATTGTCACTTTGAAGCGACAATTATCACTTCAAAGTGGCAATTGTCAGTTCAAAGTGAAAATTGTCACTTCAAATTGCCAATTGTCATTTTAAAATGGCAATTCCGGATGTTTTTGAAAGTGACAATTGTCACTTTAAATTGGCAATTGTCAGTTCAAAGTGACAATTGTCACTTCAAATTGACGATTGTGATTTTAAAATGGCAATTCCAGATGTTTCTGAAAGTGACAATTGTCACTTTAAATTGGCAATTGTCAGTTCAAAGTGACAATTGTCACTTCAAATTGACAATCGTGATTCTAAAATGGCAATTCCAGATGTTTTTGAAAGTGACAACTGTCACTTTGAAGTGGCAATTGTCACTTCAAAGTGGCAATTGTCAGTTCAAAGTGACAATTGTCACCTCAAACTGACAATTGTCATTTTAAAATGGCAATTGCAGATGTTTTTGGAAGTGACAACTGTCACTTTGAAGTGGCAATTGTCAGTTCAAAGTGACAATTGTCACCTCAAATTGACAATCGTCATTCTAAAATGGCAATTCCAGATGTTTTTGAAAGTGACAATTGTCACTTTAAATTGGCAATTGTCAGTTCAAAGTGACAATTGTCACCTCAAACTGACAATTGTCATTTTAAAATGGCAATTGCAGATGTTTTTGGAAGTGACAACTGTCACTTTGAAGTGGCAATTGTCAGTTCGAAGTGACAATTGTCAGTACAAAGTGACAATTGACACCTCAATTTGACAATTGTCATTTCAAAATTGCAATTCCAGATGTTTTTGAAAGTGACAATTGTCACTTCAAAGTGGCAATTGTCAGTTCAAAGTGACAATTGTCACCTCAAATTGACAATTGTCATTTTAAAATGGCAAATCCAGATGTTTTTGAAAGTGACGTCACTTCGAAGTGGCAATTGTCAGTTCGAAGTGACAATCGTCAGTTCAAAGTAACAATTGTCACTTCAAATTGACGATTGTGATTTCAAAATGGCAATTCCAGATGTTTTTGTAAGTGACAAATGTCACTTTAAAGTGGCAATTGTCAGTTCAAAGTGACAATTGTTACCTCAAATTGACAATTGTCACTTTGCAATGGCAATTCCAGATGTTTTTGAAATAAGTTATTGAATGGCAAATGTCACTTCAAAGTGGCAATTGTCAGTTCAAAGTGACAATTGTCACTTCAAATTAACGATTGTGATTTCAAAATGGCAATTGCAGATGTTTTTGAAAGTGGCAATTGTCACTTCAAAGTGGCAATTGTCATTTCAAAGTGACAATTATCACCTAAAATTGACAATTGTCATTTTGAAATGGCAATTCCATATTTTTTTGAAAGTGACAACTGTCACTTTGAAGTGGCAATTGTCAGTTAAAAGTGACAATTGTCACTTCAAATTGACAATTGTCATTTTAAAATTGCGATTCCAGATGTTTTTGAAAGTGACTATTGTCACTTACCCCTGGCAATTGTCAGTTCCAAGGGACAATTGTGACTTCAAAGAACAATTGTCATTTTAAAATGGCAATTCCAGATGTTTTTGAAAGTGGCAATTGTCAGTTCAAAGTACCAACTGTCACTTCAAATTGACAATCGTCATTTCGAAATGACAATTCTAGATGTTTTTGAAAGTGACAATTGTCACTTCAAAGTGGAAATTGTCAGTTGAAAGGGACAATTGTGACTTCAAATTAACACTTGTCATTTTAAATTAGCAATTCCAGATGTTTTTGAAAGTGAAAATTGTCAATTCAAAGTGGCAATTGTCAGTTCAAAGTGCCAACTGCCACTTCGAATTGACAATTGTCATTTCGAAATGGCAATTCCAGATGTTTTTGAAAGTGACAATTGTCACTTCAAATTGACAATTGTCATTTTGAAATGGCAATTCTAGAACTGTTCAATCAATCACACAGTCTCACCCCCGTTCATTTATGCCTAACTCTTTGTTTTTTTTGCAGAAACCCCTCGACATCATTTCTGATTACAACGAACTTTTATTAATCTTCACGACTAACGATTCAGTCACCCGCAAAGGATTCAGCATTACCTACGAAGCTGTAGAGGATCCTTTCAATGAAGAAGACGACATGTGACTTATATTATTATGTACAAACGAAAGAGTGAGAACATTATGAAAAAAAAAACGAGTACAATAAAAGACGACAATGAATTATTAGTTATATTAGTGTTTTTATTTTCATTATTATTATCTCCGAGTTGATAGCTTAACTGAATCATAGACCCCGAAATTAATTTAAAAAAAAACTTAACAATTTTTCTTTTTGAATATTTTATTCATTTAAAACTAAACAATTCATTCCTGAGATCCATACAGATATCTATTAATATAGCGAGAACCTTGGAAAAATTTATCACCATAAGGTTTTACCTCAAAGCATACATTATAGATGTCACCATTGGTCTATTGATCTCAAATTGTTTCAATATAAAATAGTTTTAATCAATAGCAAGATTACTGGGCAGGTTTGTTTTTTCAAAGAATGATGTTTCCGAGTATTTTTGGTCTGAAAAACATCGAATCTCCACAACTTCTTCACATAGGATCACGAGAAAACTTCAAAGAGAAATTTGAACATTGTAGATATAAAAGCAAATGAATTCATCTAAGAAATTATCACTGCATCCTGAACCATTTTGAAATGAGGGTGTACTCGGACTTTTCACCAAAATTCTTGCCCACTTGGGAATTTAACAGTGAAAACCATCATTGAAGACACTCTTGTGGTAAAAAATCAATAGTCAACATTTCGCTGTTTGAGAATACAGATGATAGATGGCACTTCGGTGCAGCGGTTCCGAATCAAAGAATTACGATGTTCCTGATCAGTTTAATTCCACCTTGTAGTGTTTTCTCCAGGCGATAGATGTCGCAATAGTTCATATCAATATGTATTTATATTTTACTTGCGAACTACAATAGGGCTACTATATATAGTTTTCATGGGAACCGATTATACGTATTAGAGCCTGAAAAATATGGAAATGAAAACAGAGGCGATCATATCTATCACTTCACAGGAGGGCCATCTAATGCTGGATATGTGGCTCGGAATTTTAGTACTCAACATCTTCCTCTAGAGGGTTTTATGGAAGAACTGAATCGGAAACAGATCAATAATTCATTTTTCTATAGATTTTTTTCCGGAGAAAATGTACCGTTTTCAAAAATCAACTATAATAATAATAATAATAATTTATTAGCCAAAACTATGTAAAATTCATTTAAGGATGTCTCAGAGATATGAGTAAGAGTAGAATAAAATACAGAATATGTATACATAAACACATACACACATTTTCTCGTTGAATAAAAAACATTTTCAATTAAGATATGTAGAACGGATTTCACGGTGGTGTCCCATTGAACGAAAATGCAATAAAATCTTCGATTGAATAGAACGCTTCATCCAATAAAAGTATTGTCATGGCCGCTTTCAGTTGCTTGGCTGTGACATTTTTCAGCGCAGTTGGTAGTTTGTTGAAAATCTTTAGGAACGTATAATTAATTGGTTGCTGCGTTAATTTTAGCCTGTGGTACGGAATGGTCAGATCCTTTTTTTGTTTCTGGTGTCGTAACAATGGTGAGATGAGTTGGGAGAAAGTAAAGTTTCATTTTTAACCGACGAAACCAGAAAGGAGGAGGTTCTCTAGTTAACCGACGAAACCAAAAAGGAGGAGGTCCTCTAGTCGACGCGTATATTTTTTTAATTTTTTTTTATGTATGATCACGTATACCTTTTCACTGGGGCGTCCGATTCCGATAACTCTTTTTTCAGTGGATAGGGTGTACTTCGAAGTTGGTCCCATTGGAATTTAAAAGATAAAATCCACCCCCAAGGGTAGAGAAATGAAGGAATTCTGGTCCGTTGACCGATTCTATCAGGCATAACTTCATACTGGGATCTTCGATTTGGATGATTCTTCTTTTATTAGATAGGGTATACCTCATCGTTTATCATATTTGGATTTCGAATGGAATTATCCACCCTTACGGGTAGAAAAATAGGGGATCATTGATTTTTCACTTGTGAACATTGGCACACATGTGTAGTTGACAATGACAGATCGCTAGTGTCATTATCACAATCATTATATTCTATGAGAGGATGGAATGATATACAAAGTAATGGAATAAACTAACCAGAACAACAAAAATAAATTATATTACATCAAATAGTAAAAGTAGATAATCATATTATTTAACTGGTAATAGTTGAAGTAAGGTGGGTGAGTAAGTATTTTGGGAGTAATAAAAAAACAAGCAGTTGATAATTAGTAGATTTCAGCCACGAAAAATTCAAAAATAAAAACTTTTCAACAAAAAATTAAACCGACGAAATACGGAACTGGGATGTAAAAAATAAAATAAACCTTCCCAGTCTCAATAACAAAGCTCCCAAACTAATGTAAGGAAACAAGCAGCAAAGAAAGGTATACCGAAACTATCGCCGTTTTCTTCTTTTTTTCCAAGAAATTTTAAATAATGGATATATAGTTTTAAGGCTTTTACAAATTTTATATATTATTGTTTTCGCTATGGATAACTATATCAGAAATTTCCAATGCAATGGAATTCACACTGAAACTGTAAATGATTCAGAACAATGCAGTCAAATCCTGTCAGTAAATGAAAGAAATGCAAACTTCAAAATGATGCACAATAACATTAGAAGTATACACAGAAACTTTGAGGAAATGAAAGTATTCCTGAGTCAACAAAGCAGTACATTTGACTGCATCATTTTCACTGAGACATACCAAATTGAAAACGTTGATCTATATAAACTGGTAGGATATGATATTATTTATAATGAAGCTAACCTTAACAAAAATGATGGCACTATTATATACTTGAAGAGTTCTCTTCCGTACAACTCATCCATTTTTAAATTAGGTGACGTCACAGTCACACAACTAGAGATCCACATCTATAGCAAAATCATTCATGTGATGGCACTATATAGATCGCCATCAGTAGATCCATTCAGATTCAATATGCATTTGCAAGAGTTTCTTGAATAAAAAAATAAAGAATATGATTATGAAATAATTGTGGGGGATATAAATATTGACATACTCAAAAAAGTTGATTACGCCACAGAGTACTTGAATATTCTCAATCAGTTTGGATATGAATCCATGATAAACAATTATACCCGTGTCCAAGGTGACACAAAATCATGCTTAGACCATATTTTCCTAAAAACAAAAACAGACCTTGAATACACCCTACCACTAGTGGTGCTTACTGATATAACAGACCATTTTGCGATAGTTCTACAAATTATTGTCCCAAACAGAAATTGTAAATCAGAAAATAACCAAAATAAAATTTCCTACATAAACTACAAAAAGTTGAAACAAACTATGAACGATACAGATTGGGGTTGCGTTTATGAACAAAACACGGTTGAAGATAGTGCAAACTCATGATGGCATTGAAAAGTGTACAGTTACGAAACGAATACCAAATGATAAACAAAAAAGAAAACAATGGATAACACCTGGAATCGTAAAATCAATTAACCACAAAAATAAATTATTCTCATTGACAAAATTGAACCCAAATAATCTAGAACTTAAACTAGAGTATAATAGATACAAGAAAGAAATTCGAAAACTCATCCAAATAAGAAATACTACAGGAAACTAATAATCGATAATAAAAATAATCAACTTGGCATTTGGAAAGCAATAAATACATTGCAATCAAAATCTTCCAACAAAACGACTATTACCATGATAAAAAACAACAAAAACGAACTTATAACAAACCCACTGGATGTATCAAAAGAATTCAATGAAAACTTCATTAACATGGGCGAAAACCTCGCAGAAAAATAACTCCAGATGTAAATTATAAAACACCAAGGAAACGCGTAACACATTCTCTATATCTCTCGCACACAAATGAAAAAGAAATAAAAGAAGTGATTAAAAATCTAAAAAATAAGAAAGCAACCGGTTATGATAATATTAAGGCAGAAACACTAAAACAAATTTTACATTTCATTGCAGAACCACTGACATTTCTCATTAATCTTATAATCGATACTGGAGAAGTCCCGTCAATCTTCAAAATCTCAGTGGTAAAACCAATATACAAAAAAGGTGATAAATTAGCTACAGCAAACTACCGACCTATATCCTTAATATCCAGTTTTGCCAAAATATTCGAGAAAATCATCAAACAAAGAGTCTGGTGTTATCTAAAAAAGTATAAAATCATATCTGAAAAGCAATATGGATTCCAAGAAGGTATCTCAACCCAAGACCCAATAGCACGACTGATGGAAAAAATCTATTGTGACCTGGATGACCAGAAACCATCGCTAGCCGTATTTCTAGACCTAGCGAAGGCTTTCGATACAGTGAGTTTTTCGCTTCTAATCAAATCCTTAGAGGATATTGGAGTACGGGGCTTACAACTAGATCTATTCCGGAACTATCTAGAAAACCGAATACAAATCGTGAACATAAATGGAACCTTCAGCACTCCAGGAACTTTAAAATACGGAGTACCGCAGGGAACCGTTCTGGGTCCCTTGCTATTCATACTATACGTGAATAACCTATTTCTTCTGGATACAGCTGGAGAAATTATCACCTTCGCAGACGATACGGTCATATATTATAACGATGTGGATTGGGACAAGATTAAAATTAAAGTTGAAAAAGATTTTCTTCAAATTGAAAAATGGTTCAAAAATCAATTGCTCACCATAAATTTTGAAAAAACGTTTTTTATACCTTTCAGCTCATATAAAAAAAACTTACCACATTTTAAAAAACTACAAATCGTGGACAATCACAAAACTATCGAGATAAACTCAGCCACGAGCGTAAAATACTTAGGTATTCATATTGACAGCCACTTAAAGTGGGATACCCATATAGAATATATCATGAAAAAACTACGATCGTTAATCTATTCATTCTATAAATCCAGAAATTTTCTCCATCAAAATGACCAAATTACCCTGTATAATGCCTTGGTAGTACCACACCTCAGTTATGGAATAATTGCATGGGGTGGAATACTGAAAACTCATCTACTTCCGCTAGAAAATATACTCAAGCGTTTTTACAAAATTATTCTAAGAAAACCCCATACATATTCTTCGGAAAAATTACTCCAGGAAATTAAGCTCTTCAATCCAAGACAAATATATTTCTATAATGCTGCCAACCACCTATACAAAAATAAATACACTCTAGAAACCGCTCACAACTCCAGATACGACACCAGATCAAAACCCAAACCCCATACATATTCTTCGGAAAAATTACTCCAGGAAATTAAGCATCAAAACTGTTGGACAAAGAAGTTTAAACTACTTAGGCCCCAAAATTATAAACTCGCTTCCGTTCGAAATTATAAATATACATTCCACAAAAAAAGTCAAAATACTCCTAAAAAAATTCGTATCAGGAAATAAAACAACAATAGAAAAAATTATTGACCCCAAAAATAACTGAAAACAAAATATTTATATCCCAAACTTTTATACTTTTACATTTTAGATTATGTTTAATATTTTTAACTAAATTTTCCATTTTACATCCTGTACTGTGTATACGTATATATTTATTGTCATTTTACTTTTCGTACCATTTTATATTTTATATAGCTTGTACCTTATACTTATATTATCAACATTTACATTTATATATATTTTTTTTATCGCACACAGTGACTAGTGCTTATCCCTTATAAGTGCTCGACACTCGCGAATATATTCCAACGTTAAATTGTAAACATAGGAACTTGTGAGCCTTGTTCAATAAACGTTATTATTATTATTATTATTATTATTATTAACTAATTTTGAGTCGGCGCCAAATAAACAATCAACGAAGATCATCAAATTACTTCAAAAAAATTATCAGAATGTCACCGCCCAACTCGATGCCATCATTTTACGCCTTACCTAATTCATTTGCTTGTTTGTTTGGCGCCGACTCAAAATTAGTTACTTACATTAGTTTAGGAGCTTAGTTATTGAGATTAGGAAGGTTCATTTTATTTTTTACTTTTCAATTCCGTATTTCGTTGGTGTAATTCTTTGTTAAAAAGTTTTTATCCTTAACGAACAGAATACATTGTAAAATGAAGGCCGAGGGTAGAGTTGAAATATTTGGTTCTTTAAACAGCGGCTTGCATTGATTCCTGGGGCCAACTTGCCCAATTATACGTACAACTTTTTTCTGGATTCTAAGGATTCTCTCACTTGCTGAGGAGTTGCCCCACAGTAAAAGTCCATAAGCGAAAATAGCATAAAAGTTACTGTAATAGTATGTTAGTGCAGTGTCTAGGATGGTGACTTGTGTGAGTTTTCTGATTCGGTCATATCTATTAGACAAGTCATAACTTCTAGAATATTAGGTGTATCAAAATGAGATTCCGTATAGGTAAATGGTATGTGAAGAGGTGAGTTTTCGCATATTTTCAACCGGCGAAATCATAAAGGAGGAGGTTCTCTAGTCGTATATTTTTTTAATGTATGATCACGCATAACTTTTTACAGAGCAGTTCGATTCCGATGATTCTTTTTTCATTGGATAGGGTGTACTCCGAAGTTGGTCCCATTTGAATTTGAACAAAAAAAATCATTCATAAGGGAAGCAAAATGGAGGATATTGATCGTTCACCCTCTGAATTTTGGTCCGTTAACCGATTTCATCAGGCATAACTTTGTAGTGGGTTTTCCGATTTGGATGTTTTTTTTTATTAGATAGTTGATCACTTGTGAACATTGGCACAAATATTCAGTTGACATTGACAGATCCTCCTACATCCGTCACAATAATAACATTCTAAGAAAGGATGGAATTATGTACAAAGTGATAAAATCAACTGACCAGAACTTTCAAAAATAATTAATATTATATAACAATAAATAGTTAAAGTAGATAATCAATTATTCAATAGTAAATAGTTGAAGTAAGCTACGTAAGTAAGTATTTTGGAATAATTAAAAATTGAGTGGGTAATGATTAGTAGCTTTCATCCACAAAAAATTAAAAATAAAAACTTTTTAACAAAAAATTAAAGCGATGAAAGAATTAACTGAAAACCAAAAAATAAGATAAACCTTCTTAGTCTTAATGATAATTGAGCTCCTAAACGAATGTAAGTAACTAATTTTGAGTCGGCGCCAAACAAACTAGCGATTGAATTAGGTAAAGCGTAAAATGATGGAAGCGAGATGCATAGCGGCGTTTTAATTACTTCTTCAAAGTAATATAATGATCTTCGATAATTGTTTGTTTGGCGCCGACTCAAAATTAGTTACTCACATCAGTTCAGGAGCTCAATTATCATTAAGACTAAAAAGGTGTATTTAATTTTTTGCTTTTCAGTTGAGTTTTTCGTCGGTTTAATTCTTAGTTGAGAAGTTTCGTTTCAGTAGATACAGAATTGTAGAACAGTTTGTAAAATGAGGGAGCACTAATGAATTGTGCAGTGAATTTTTTGCCACCTCGTCAAATATGGGGCACAACGAGATAAATAATGTATTTTAAATGCTCTCGTCTTTATAGTGAGGTTGGCCTGATATTTAAATTTGTTGAATCGTTCCACCTTATCAGGACCTGCCATTATCTCAGAATTTTTGTAACAAAAGTTTCTGAATATTTTTCCTGCACTTATTACCATGTACTTGGTATTCTCAACATTAATCTTCAAATAATTAGCACAACACCAACTGCAAATTGTTCTGAGTTGGAAACATTTATCAAATTGTAAATCACTTTCAAGTGAATACTGTTCTGGGCTTTCGCCTGTTGTATCCCAATCATAATTAAATAAGTACAAGTTTGTATGCACAGCCAGCATTAATACAGAGTGGCCCATCGAAAACGTACCGCAAGGCATTACAGGGTGGGAAAGAATGTTTCGGCAAAATCCAAAAACACGTCAAGATTGTTTGTCAGCGGGACATATTTTGACTCAAAAAGCACAGTAAAACCTTCAACCTCCTAAGTAGGGGTGTCATCCCAATTTTTTTTTCAAATGGGGGGTCAAGTGATACCTTATTAAAAGGGGCTTGTCATTCCCTATACAGTGCTGCTTAGTTTTTGAAAATCGATCCACTCTTTTAGAAAATATGCAGCGTTCAAACTCTAACAATAATGTCTGACGAAAAATGCAAAAACCGATGCAATTTTACTTTAAAACTCATTTATTATCAATCAATCAATCAATCAATCAATCAATCAATTTATTAGTTGAAAAAGTGTTCAATTACAACACAGGAACCTACATTGTAACATACTAACTTAGGTAACTCGTCAGATGAGCTTAAAAAAGACAGACACCAATCTACATAACATTAAAAGCAGAAGCAAAAAGCAGTATTTGTACACAGAAAAATAGTATTTGTAAACGGAACAGTCTGCTGCACAAGTTACAATTAATAACACACACTATACTTAACAAGACATGTTAAAAAGCAACTATTTTTAAAACAATCGGTGAGAAAATTTCATTTCTGTAGAAATTCGTCAACGGAGTAGTGTGCTTTCAGCACAAGATGGTTTTTCAGCTTAGCTTTAAAGGAATGTGAGCTAGAGGCAGATTTGATATTGTCGTCAAGAGCATTATAGAGTCTGACACCAATCGATCCCGGATGATTCTGCGACACTGATAGTCTAGCGAATGGTTGTTGTAGTTTATATTTATTTCTAGTACTATAGTCGTGAGAGTGTCCACAAGTAGGAATATTAGTAATATTCCTTCTCACATAGACAATGCAGTGGTATATAAACAAACATGGTAGAGTCATTATACCAATTTTAACAAAAAGTGGTTTGCAATGTTCTCTCGGACGTACCGCCATCATTAACCTTACTGCTTCTTTTTGAATGGCGAATATTTCTTGTGCCTTGGATGTAGCACCCCAATGAATTAATTCATAGCACATAAATGACTGTATAAGACTAAAATATACTAGTTTCGAGACTTCAAGAGAGAGTGTGTTTTTCAATTGACGGAGCAGAAATATGTGTTTACTAAGCTTGAGTTTTATATACTCAATATGATTGCTCCAGGTGAGTTTAGAATCAATATTGATTCCTAGAAATCTTGTGTCAGAGACTTGTCGAATTGATGTATTGTTCAGCTTCACTAGGTGGCTGCTATCTATTGAAGAATTTTTTGTAACAAAATTAATCATTTGAGTTTTGTTTATATTGAGAACTAGTCCATTCAAATCACACCACTCGGAGAGTTGATTTGTAGCATTCTGCGCATTACAAAGCATAGTGGGAATACTATCAGCTGATATAACGAGATTGGTATCATCTGCATATACAATCGATAGAGAAGCAGCAGAGCAATAAGTCGGAAGGTCATTAATAAAACAAATAAACAGCAGGGGCCCGAGTACTGATCCCTGTGGTACGCCTGTCGAGATATATCGAATATCTGAGAAGGTATCGTTCAGATATACTCTTTGGCTACGACCTTCAAGGTAAGTTACGATCCAATTCAGTGCTGGTCCCCTTACACCATAAAGTTCCAATTTATATAATAACAGATCATGGTCAACAAGATTAGTCAAGTGAATTCTCGAATTGATGTCCGCCAACCTGCATACAGTGGTACAAGTTATTTTCAAACCGTTGTCGTACATTCTGGAGCATTTGCAGTGGTCACTTCGCGACATACGTTAATAATTCTTCTTTGCAACTCTTCTGATGTGTCTGGTGGTGTTTTGTAACCAAGGCTTGTTAGGTGTCCCCACAAAAAAAAAGAAGGACTCAAGTTGGTGACCGAGGTGGCCATTTAATTGTGCCCCGTCGTCCTATCCATCGTCCTGGAAACGTGTCATTTAAATAATCGCGCACATTTTGGGAGTACTGCGAAGAAGCTCCGTCTTGTTGGAACATCAGTTCCTGTTCATTGTATGCGGGATCGTTCTCAATGGTATTTGTTGAAAAAAAAAAAAAACAGTTCATTTCCAACAGGGGTACCCAGTAACAGGAAATGTTGATACAACAATCAATATATATATATATATGAATGTAAATGCTGATAGGAAAATTTAGAGCTGGGTCGATGGCATTTTAGTAAATCCAAGTACATATTGCCTGTTAGATTTCCAGGAAGGAAAAAAGGCCCTACAATGGAATTTCCAAAAATACCAGCCCACACATTTAACTTCTGGGGTGTTGCGTGTGTGACTCGTGGAAAATCCTTGGATGGGTGTCAGCCCAGTAACAGCAATTGTGGCGATTCGCTAAACCATTTAGGAAATAAATAAATGAATAAATAATTTTATTTTCCAATAAGACATATAAAATGTATAGGAATAGTCAGTTTACAATGTATATAAATAGTGAATATATAATATACAGTTGAAAGTAGAGTATTGTCAGCGGTAATTAACACACACACACATAAACACCTATGCTCAATGTACACATTTTGATAAGATCTAGCTAACTATTGAAATATTCTTCCAGCCAATAGAAGCATTTTTCAGTCAAGAATTTTCTCAAGGAGCTACTGAATTTTTTAATATATTTAACTTCTCTTAAACTTCCAGGTAAATGGTTGAAAACATACACACCCATTATTGTGGGTGAATTACTTGAGACCTTGTATTTTGTTAAGGGAATATGGTATTTTTTCTTTTGGCGTGTGTTCACGGAGTGGAAGTCTCCCGTTAGAACAAACTTTTGTCTATTTTTAAAAATAAATACGGACAGTTCATAAATATAGACTGACATGAGGGTCAAGGTATTCAAATGTTTGAAGAGGTCCCTGCAAGAATGAGTACTTGGAACTCCCGCTATTATTCTAATAATTCTTTTTTGTGTCGAAAAGACATTTTTTGCCAAGGTGGAGTTGTCCCACAAACATATTCCATACCTAATTCGTGACACAACCTGTGCATGGTATAGGGCCACTAGTTGGGGAATTTCAAGTATATGTTTGAGATTCCTGAACATGAAACATATAGAGTTCAGTCTTTTCATCAGGTTTGTACAATGACCCTTCCAACTTAAGTTTTCGTCAATAAGGAATCCCAGAAAATTGGATTCCTCCGAACTATCAATGAATACATCATCACTTATCTTAATTCTTAGAGGATCACACTTTCTTTGATAGTTATGAAATCTTAAAATTTGGGTTTTCTGGGCGTTCATATTCAGGCGATTGGTACTGCACCAGTCTTGCATCATTTCTAGAACATTTTCTGTATCTTCAAGGATACGTAAATCATTTTTGTGCGAGATAATCAAAGATGTGTCGTCTGCATACATTGTTACATGAACACCTTTCAAGAATTTATCTAGATCATTGGAGTAAAGTATAAATAAAATCGGTCCGAGGATAGATCCTTGGGGGACACCAATATTAATGGGTTTTCTCTCCGAATTGACGAAGCCAACACCCTCAGATTGGATATCAGGAACACATACGTACTGAGAACGATGATTTGGAAAAGATGAAATCCATTCTAATGTTACACCTCGTACTCCATAATTATACAATTTCGATGTTAACTGATTATGATTGACCGAGTCAAATGCCTTGCTGAGATCACAGAAAATCCCAGCAGGGCACTCGCCTGCCTCCATAAACTCTGTGACGTTTTCAAAAAAAGCAATAATTGCTGAATTAGTAGAACGGCCGGATAAGAAGCCATGTTGGTTTTCGGTAAAGATATTGCATTTATACAAAAATTTCAAGAGACGGTTGAGAAATACGTACTCAAATACTTTTGAAAGACTGGAAGTTACAGTAATTGGACGATAGTTATTCATGTCGGTAGAACATGCCTTTTTGAAAATGGGAATAATTTTTCCAACTTTCAGGCATTGTGGAAACTCACCGTTCAGAAAGGACAGATTTACCAGGTAGGTGAGAGGTTCAATAATATTATCTAAACAAGCCTTTATTATAAAAAGCGGGATTTCGTCCTGTCCTGAGGAATGTTTATTTTTAAGCTTAGATTCTAAGATTGTTTTCAGTTCGAGGGGGGTGAAGGGATCAAGAAAAAATGAGTACTCATTCATATCTATCTTGAGCTCGTCAGAAATGTTACATTTTTCACTGATTTCAACACCGTTGTCTAGACTATGTAGCGGGGCATTTATAAAAAATTCATTAAATAAATGTGATACCTCGGTAGGGTTATCAAAGGTCATATCACCTTTTTTTATAATTATAGGTTCTTGCATTCTCTTTTTCGTGTTACTAAGTTCAGATATTACGTTCCAAGCCGTTTTGGAAGAATGAACTTTGGTCCGAAAAACACACATTAAATCGGAAATTACCATTGTTTAACGCTTGCTCACTCATAACTTCGCAAAATTGCAAGAGACGATCAAAGGATGGAATTTGTATTTTTTTAATACCCGTTGGACACTAGTACGAGACACACCCGTCGCAATGGCCAATTGTCTTGTACTTAGCGTAGTATCTACTGCAACTTGCCCCAATACTGCTATCTCAGTAGGTTCATTTAGTACTCGATTTTCAAGCTGCCTCTTTTTGTTATGAACCGAACCTGTTTCGCGAAATTTTGTCACCAATTCGCGAACAATTTTTCCAGAGGTATGTTTGTCAGGATGCCGTTGGTTAAACAACCCCGCGACCCGATTTCCACATTCATCGTTTTCGAAAAAAAGCTCAATAATTTCCACTCTTTCTGCAATTGAATACACCATAATGATAAATTATCCACGACAGGTACCTAGCGACTACTCAAACGTGCAGAAAGAAACCCGATAATTTTTTGCTCACTAAAATGAGCCAAAAAAATCTGCAAATCGGCAAAAACAGCGAATACGTACGATAAGTTTTAAAGTACAATTGAATCGATTTTTGCATTTTTCGTCACACATTATTTTTAGAGTTTCAACGCTCCATATTTTCTAGAAGAGTGGATCGATTTTCAAAAACTAAGCGGCACTGTATATGAAATGACAAGCTCCTTCTAATAAGGTATCACTTGACCCCCCTTCCTATTTGGAAAAAAATTTGGGATGACACCCCTACTTAAGCGATTGAAGGTTTTACTATGCTTTTTGCGTCAAAATGTGTCCCCCTGACAAACAATCTTGACTTGTTTTTGGATTTTGCCAAAACATTCTTTTCCACCCTGTAATGCCTTGCGGTAAGTTTTCGATGGGCCACCCTGTATATGTGTATGCTCTCGGGCGACTTACAAGACCCTTGGGTCAGAGGCCCTCAGGTTTGTAAGATCTTTGCCCTCAGGGCATAAACGTCTACTTAATACCCTTGGTACATAATAATGATCAAAAACTAGTAGAAATAGTTATTTGTTTTACTAGGAAGCAAAGTAGTAGATTTACTGCCGCGGCTGATAGTTCATAGCCGAGCCTAGCGAGGCTAGGAATTCAGCTAAGGCAGTCAATCTACTTTGCTGCCGAGTTGAACATATAATTTTTTCTCCGATTGTTTATAATGATATATGTAGGATATTGTATTTGCAAATTATTACAATTCCCACAATCTTTTTATTTTTCCTGTAGTGATAAATTAAAACAAAATTTGATAGAAATCGCAATTGTTGGAATGGAAACGTATATGTCCATAATAATTATAGTTTGACAATTTATGAAATTTCTGACAGTTTTGTGGAAAAATATTGGTATATTCATATTATGGACAGTGATAGCGATTCAGAAGTACTCACTCCTCCAGAAATAAGGTCGGTGGCAAAAAATATTGAGTTGAATTTGTTGCCGGAGAAGTCTCGGATGGAATATGAAAGGAATTATGAACGATTTATGGATTATTGCATGGAGAAAAATGCGAAGACTTTTTCGGAGAATGTATTACTTGCTTATTTTGCTGGATTATCTAAAACAATGAAGTTCTACATTTTGGTCTGTATATTCCATGTTGAGGACAACTATGAATGTTAAAAATGGCGTAGATATAGGAAGATATTTGAAGTTGCGGGCATATTTAAAACGGGCATCCGAAAGCTACAAGACAAAGAAGTCCCGAGTTTTCGAAAAACAAGATATTACAAACTTTATACTGGATGCTCCAGATGATTAATATTTATTAGCGAAAGTAAGTTTTAAATAAGATATTTATACGATGAAGTGAAAATACTTATAATGCATTCTTTTGGGTTGTACTGATTTTTGGAATTGCGGGTGCATGTCGCTGCGACGAACTATTGAATTTAAAGTTAGAAAATATTGAAGATATGAACAATAAACTATTGGTATCCCTATTGAACACGAAGACGAAGAATTCGAGGTCTTTCGTAATAATGGAATATTTAGATGTTGTTAGAAATTATATAGCTCTTCGGCCTGCTGAATTGAAAGACACAAGATTTTTTTTTAAATACGTGAAAGGTAAATCCGTAAAGCAATTTGTTGGTACCCATAAATTTGGTAAAATACCTCAAGAAATAGCTGCCTATTTAAAGTTGCCGAATGCTAAAGAATATACGGGCACTGCCTCCGTAGAAGTTCTGCCACTTTACTTGTAAATTCAGGAGGTGACATAACAATGTTGAAAAGACATGGTGGGTGGAAATCCTCAACTATAGCAGAAGGGTACATTGAGGATTCGATGGCAAGTAAAACCAGTATTTGTGAAAAAGTTTTGACAAATGTAGGAACTACTTATGAGGCAAATCAAACTGGTAATATAGTGAACGTAAAGAGAACGATATCTGAGGAAAGAAAAGGTGGCCTATTTATTCAAAATTGTAGCAATTTTACTATCAATGTTAATAACAACTAAAAATATGTTTTTCTACGACAACCTCGATAAATGTTCATTTCATAACCGTAACTTCAATCATAAACAAGCACATTTTGTACAGAATTTCATTTCTGCATCGGTTGCTAGGCAAGTTGCTAAGCAACAAATGCGAAATGGAATATTTCGTGTTAGATCTAGGTTCACTCTAAAATCACGACGACCACGGCTTGTCAAATTATGACGTCCAGCGACAAATTGATGAAATGTCAGCAGATCCTTTCTGTCAAAGTTTTAGTAGGTAACGAGTAATTTCATAGTTGTTTTCTATAAAAACTAATAATTAAAATGGAAACTGATAGTGATATTGACTTAGATTTGACACCTCCGAACATAATAGAATCAGCGAAGGTAACAACACTGAATTTATTACCGGAAACGTCGAAGAGTATGTATCAACGCGCTTATAACCTTTTTTTGGAATGGAAGGTAGATCAAAAGACAAAATCGTTTTCCGAGAACGTTTTAATGGCTTATTTTGGCGACTTAGCCAAAAAATTTAAAAGTTCCACTTTGTGGTCACACTCATCAATGCTGAGAACGACTCTTAGTATCTATAATGATATAGATATTGCCAAATATTTGAAACTGAAAGCATTCCGCAAGCGGCAGTCTAACGGCTACAAACCCAAAAAGTCAAAGATCTTTACAGCAAATGACATCGGTAATTTCATTGAACAGGCTGTAGATGAAATATATTTGGCAACAAAAGTGAGTTTTATATTTCCATTTGATGAAAAATATGTTTGAGTAAACTAATTTACATTGTGGGTTGCATTAGTTATGGGAGTAATGTGTGCATGTAGAAGACATGAATTACATCAAATGAAAGATACTCATTTCAATGATCTGGGTTCAATGATCTTGGTTTTAGTAACAATACCAGACAGTAAAACCAAAATAGTACGAAATTTTACTGTAACTGGCAAATTCTACGAAATTTTTAAAAAATACGCAAATCTTCGCCCTCAAAGTGCTAATGGTCTATGGTTTTTCATTAATTATCGAAAAGGAAAGTGTACCATTCAGAGAATAGGTCTGAATAAGTTTGGAGCTATGGAAAAAGACATTGCCAAGTATTTAAAATTGCCAAATTAGGAATTATATACTGGGCACTGCTTTCGCCGATCCTCCGCAACAATTCTTGTTGATGCTGGGGGTGACATAACCACGTTAAAACGCCACGGTGGCTGGAAATCTACTACAGTCGCTGAGGGATATATTGACGAATCGAAGAAAAGAGAGTTCGACATAGCAAATAAAATTGCAAATACAATACAGAACATAGGTTCAGGCATACCAACGAATTTAGAGATGGAAAATCGCGAGAAGCCGTCTACTTCAACGTCGACAAATTATCAATTTCGAAAAGAATAAAGTATTCAACAATCAAGTTCTCCAAATATGATATTCAATAATTGCACATTCAACTTCAATTAGATACATACATACATGTATAGGCTTCTATTTCTGTGTACCTGTTAGAAATAGCAATAAAGAAAATATTTACATATTTCTTCAATTTATATTTTAATTCTGATAGAAAGCCCATTAGCGGCAAATTCGAAGTAATGAAATATCATCAGTTTATTTCTTTCAAAGTTTTTGCAATGTATGCATGTATTAAACGTGAACGATATGTTGTCATAGAAAAAGTATAGTATGCAACTCGCAATAAAATGGCCATTTTGCACTCGTATGAATTGCAGCACTTGCCTTCGGCTCGTGCTGCAAATTTCATACTCGTGCAAAATGGGCATCATTTTGTGCTCATTGCATAATATACTATTTTTCTACGACAACCTCGATAAATGTTCATTTCATAACCGTAACTTCAATCATAAACAAGCACATTTTGTACAGAATTTCATTTTTGCATCAGTTGCTAGGCAAGTTGCTAAGCAACAAATGCGAAATGGAATATTTCGTGTTAGATCTAGGTTCACTCTAAAATCACGACGACCACGGCTTGTCATATTATGACGTCCAGCGACAAATTGATGAAATGTCAGCAGATCGTTTCTGTCAAAGTTTCAGTAGGTAACGAGTAATTTCATAGTTGTTTTCTATAAAAACTATTAATTAAAATGGAAACTGATAGTGATATTGACTTAGATTTGACACCTCCGAACATAATAGAAGCAGCGAAGGTAACAACACTGAATTTATTACCGGAAACGTCGAAGAGTATGTATCAACGAGCTTATAACCTTTTTTTGGAATGGAAGGTAGATCAAAAGACAAAATCGTTTTCCGAGAACGTTTTAATGGCTTATTTTGGCGACTTACCCAAAAAATTTAAAAGTTCCACTTTGTGGTCATACTCATCAATGCTGAGAACGACTCTTAGTATCTATAATGATATAGATATTGCCAAATATTTGAAACTGAAAGCATTCCTCAAGCGGCAGTCTAACGGCTACAAACCCAAAAAGTCAAAGATCTTTACAGCAAATGACATCGATAATTTCATTGAACAGGCTCCAGATGAAATATATTTGGCAACAAAAGTAATTTTTATATTTCCATTTGATGAAAAATATGTTTAAGTGAACTAATTTACATTGTAGGTTGCATTAGTTATGGGAGTAATGTGTGCATGTAGAAGACATGAATTACATCAAATGAAAGATACTCATTTCAATGATCTGGGTTCAATGATCTTGGTTTTAGTAACAATACCAGACAGTAAAACCAAAATAGTACGAAATTTCACTGTAACTGGCAAATTCTACGAAATTTATAAAAAATACGCAAATCTTCGCCCTCAAAGTGCTAATCGTCTATGGTTTTTCATTAATTATCGAAAAAAAAGTGTACCATTCAGAGAATAGGTCTGAATAAGTTTGGAGCTATGGAAAAAGACATTGCCAAGTATTTGAAATTGCCAAATTACGAATTATATACTGGGCACTGCTTTCGCCGATCCTCCGCAACAATTCTTGTTGATGCTGGAGGTGACATAACCACGTTAAAACGACACGATGGCTGGAAATCTACTACAGTCGCTGAGGGATATATTGATGAATTGAAGAAAAGTAAGCTTGACATAGCAAATAAAATTGCAAATGCAATACAGAACATACCATCAGGCATACCAACGAATTTAGAAATGGAAAATCTCGAGAAGCCGTCTACTTCAACGTCGACAAATTATCAATTTCGAAAAGAATTGAGTATTCAGCAATCAAGTTCTCCAAATATGATATTCAATAATTGCACATTCAAATTCAATCTTCTATTTCTGTGTACCTATTAGAAATAGCAATAAAGAAAATATTTACATATTTCTTCAATTTATATTTTAATTCTGATATAGAAAGCCCATTAGCGGCGAATTCGGAGTGATGAAATATCATCAGTTTATTTCTTTCAAAGTTTTTGTAATGTATTAAACTGAACGATATGTTGTCATAGAAAAAGTATAGTATGCAACTCTCAACAAAATGCCCATTTTGAACTCGTATGAATTGCAGCAATTGCCTTCGGCTCGTGCTGCAAATTTCATACTCGTGCAAAATGGGCATCATTTTGTGCTCATTGCATAATATACTATTCTTTAATTCTTGTTAAACGTATTATGTTATATTTGCTAATGAATGTTCTTTTTTCAAAAAATGTCAAATGTTTTATTCCTATTGAGACTACTTATTTTGCTGCCTAGGCAGGAAAGTTCTTACTTTGCTGCCTTGCTTACTTTGCTGATTGATATGTATCTGCAAAATCAATATTTGCTGTCAATCGGAGAAAAAATGTATTACACGGAAGTAAATTATGCATTTTCTCCCTCCTTGAACTGTAGGGAACCATCGACGATATATTGGTTATCTCCACTTTTTGGTTCTATTCCTTCTGCTAACAAGCTCATTTGTATGTGCCGACCTTACAATAGTAGGCTCGCGCTGACAAAGGGGGCCACCAAATGTGAATCGAGGACCGGGACGAGACTTATCGATTGATCCATGCAGCCTGCACTGGGTCAACAACTGAAGCTGGCTGCCGCTGGAGAAACGGGACATTCGTTGCGGTAGTACTGGCTTTTCGATGGCCTATTTACTCTGTTTGGAGAGGGATCTCGATGCGTATGTACGTAGCCCAGTAGAAATAGACATGATTTTCCCAAAATTTAATAATAATTACAAAAGTTTCAAAACTTCAGTAGAGTGAAGAGGACTTTAATATTATATGTAGTCTGATTTTGCAACCCTTTTTTCTGAACGGAAGATGTTGAAAATTAGGATTCAATGAATTTTCACATTATTGGCGCGGAAAAATTTGCAAAAGTTCTGCAAACTTTCGAAGTTTTGATAAATAGCAATTTACATCCTCTGATAAATTTGCAACCACTCAAACAAAACGGAAATGTCCGTTTCATAGAAAAAAATTTGTTGTTAGTCCTAATTTTTCGATGAAAATCCCAAAAGTTCTGAAAACTCGAAAAAATAACTGTAATAATGTTCTTGACATGAGTTTTAATTTGCAATCTCGTGCGTCAAACGAAAAACATGTTTTTTCATCAAATTGATTTTTATTTATTAGGATAAATAATGTATTATTGAGTTTTAATTACAAATATTAGTTGAATATAGAATAAATAATGTAAATAAGTAAAATGTTTTATTTAAAACTGTGATTTGGTGTCCTCTTGATCATAGAAGAGGACGTATGCTTCTCCACTCACTGTAGATTTTGGTGATAGCGGTGATACTCTCGAGTCATTGTACTCGTGCCAAGTGCCTGCATAAGGGTGCCTACAGTAAGCCGTGTAGTGTCCGTTAAAAGTTGTTCCGCTATGGTTCGATACAGCATACAAGTTGTAGCGACACGGAGCTGCGTTATCTACTGCATAAATATTCATATCTAATCCATCGAGAGGAAAGTCAATGGAAACATTTAGTTTTTCTCTGAATCTCTTCATCTGCGAAAATCTTCTCAAGTGAATTACAAAAATTTTGGGGAATTTAAGTATAGATAATGACTTCGTGCATTTTCTCCTTTCCTTGCATTTAGAACAAGTGGGCTCTGAGTTTGCCAGTACTCTTTGGAATAGGGAGTGAAAGGTCCCAGAATGGGTCAAAAGTGACAGAACAATGGCCACAGAAAGTACATTTCAACGATGATTTCAGTTGACCAACAAAGTTATCGACAATTTTCGAGTTGTCCATTCTAACATATCTTAACCAAGACTCTTTTGCCTTTTCATCATCGCTCAAATTTTCATCAATTTCTATGAACATAGGTTTAGGCCTTTCTCTTACTCTACATCTTCATGAAGACCTTCCAATAAGTATCTGAAAAATTCTTTGGCATCCTGTTGAGCGTTACCCATAAAACGAGGTGCAAATCTTTGTATCAGGCTTTTCAAAGAAACAGTGTTAACCACCACATCAGACGAATCTTCTGACCAAAGTTCTTTTACCACTTCTTCCAATGCTTTTATCAAAGCACCCTTCATACTTGATATGCTTGTGTTGATATCCTCCAAATGTTCGTCTTTCCTCAGATACTCGAGGAACCATCTGGTATTCGATTAACATTGTATTGCGCTATTCATATAGCAGGTATTGCCAATGTTTTTCAAACCATTAAGACCAAGAGTTTTGGAGCTTCCAAACACAAGTGGTTTGATGGAATCATAACTGAGGGAGATGCGCTCACCGCTGCTGCTATCTTCAAAGGAACAGTCTCTTATGCAATGATTTTCCCTATCATTGGAGCGCCGCAATAAGGAACTCGATTGTAGGCTGCTTGAAATCGACTTGGATAAAGATATGGTAGATCGCGTTATTTTTTTGGGAGTGGTTGAATCCAAATTATACTTTTCAGGTATTTGGCTCCGAATAATATACTTATGGATATTACTCGACATATTTATTCTTTGTGGACGAATAAATATATCATCCAAACGTTGAGTAGCAGGAATAGAACCCAGGATTGACGTTGCGTTTCCTCTTTGGATGGCGATACTGATATGTTGTATCAAAAAAGTCCTTGCTCTTTGATCATCTGTTTTATTGATAAATTTTTGTCCAATATGATTAATTAATTCGGTGGCATAACTACCAAATGAACCGAAGGTTTCAATTGTTACCGGATAAAAAATGTATTGATCTTTTAAAGTAGAATATTTTTTCAATTTGAACTTTTCAGAAGAATCTGCAGCCCCACCAGCATTTCTGGATGTTGAATCAATATGTGATGCTGCAACGGTATCTACGCAGGTGAAGTCCCAGACTAAAGGTTTTCCATGACTCCATGGGATGAGAGACATCCCATCTGGACGCTTACCATCATCACGAATGATTCCCAAAGGTTCTAAGACAGCAGGAATATCAGCAGTTGATAAAGCTCGCTTGATTAAGTCATTTACTGTTGAATGACGAACGAACGCCCGGAACTGAATCTACAACTCAATCCATGTGTCCGTTTTCCGTTGACGATGAATCCACATCTGCATTTATGACTCACACAAATAAAACCGCCCAAACGTAAACCCACAGAAAACCTGAAAGATTGATCATCCAATAAAGTTCCAAGGAATGCAACTGGAAGAGCGTTGAGCCAAGCTCCAGATTCTTTCATTTAATGATTGCAAGTGGAGATGTACTGACGTACAATATTTTCATCGATTTGCAACATCGTCTACAACACGGAAATGAGGGTAAAATCAAAAGAAAAATATTACCGTATTAGTACTCTACCAAAAAAAGCAAAAGTTCTTCGAATCGGACAGACAGCTCATATTAGCAATTGGTGGCAGTATAATAATTTGCAAACTATGTTACAATGCGAAACACTAGGAATTAAATTTTTTTTTTTTAACACCTGTGTTATCTGTAAAATAAAGATTTTATATATATATATATATATATATATATATATATATATATACATAAATATACTTGAAATGGGAGCTCACCTTCTATTGGTTGCACTTGGTTATGAAGAAATGTGGTTTTATTGTCACATACTCTATTCCCGTCATCATAGCGGGATGTATTTCATCCATACAGGATAAGGGGCTGATGGGGCTAATGGGGCGAAAAGCAAAAACGGGATAGCGGGATAACAGAATACCGCGATAATGGGTTAACGGGAAACGGGATAACGCGATAACGGGATTATGGATAATCGGATAACAGGATAACGGAAAACGGGATAACAGGATAACGGGAAACGGAATGACGGGAAACGGGATAATGGGTGAGGTGGATAACGAGGAATGAGATAACGGGAAATAGGATAAAGGGAAGCTGCCAATGCCACAGGCATAAGCTAGATAGAAGGAGACAAAGTGAAACATAACAAAAAATATAAATTCCACGCGGACGAAGTCGGGGGTATCAGCTAGTAAGATATAAAGTGTTGATGTAAAATGTAAAAATCTAATTAAGTTGATGTAAATTTGTAAAATGTAAAATATAAAACGTAGAATGTAAGGATATAAAATGTAAATAAAATGTAGATAATATAATACAAACAATGAACGATGTACATTAAAATATTGCAATACAATGGAAAAAATGAACAATAAACATCATGAAATATGATACAAAGGGTATGAAAAAAATAATAAAAGAAAATAATAGCAATAAGAGTGTACAATAACATGTCTAATAGATATAAGATAGGGTACGCTGATGTTGTTTATATGACATGAATTATTACTTGAATGCCATCAGAACTAGTAAGGACAATGTCAGAAATGAGTAAATCAACACTTATTATCATAAAATATTTGGATCACTCTTATATCAATGTTGAAAATATATTAAAATCTAAATAACTTGTTGAAAATCAGATCAACTAGAATTCGAAGTGATATGTTGACTCTCAGACGAAAGGGAACGTGACATTCTGATCTTCTCCGAAATTGAATGTTTTTTTGTGTCAGGATTCCGATGACCTGAAAGTATAAACAATCTAAACTCGTTCATTCAGGGTCATTTCTTGTTGTCGAATTTTAAAAGAGCCGGCACGCTTCTTGTATACATAAATAATGGCTCACTTGTGGTTTTTGCAGCCTTGTGTTTCCTCCAACTTGTGGCAATGTTGCCAGTGGTTTAAGATGACATCGGTGATTTCTAGATCATGTATTTCTTTGAAAGGCTGCATATCACGATGTTGGCTTCTAATGAAAAAAAAATCCTAGGTTTTGAGATTTCTAACTCAAACTCTTCTGGATCATCACATCTGGTCCTAACACATACAAAAGACAGAATAAATTTTAATTTTTTTAAGTATCAAATATGTAAAAAAATTAAAATTAAAAAAAATTAAATATTTCAAAACATTTACGTCCTAATTTTTTTTTCACTTCACATCCAACTAGAGGCTGATTATGCTACCAATCCACATTGGTTTCAACTTTGGGTAAAAAATCGTGTGACCTAGTGTAATTAATGGGACCAAATTTTGCATTGAACTATTATCATAGTCATATGATGGAGGTGCCTTACAAGTATATGAGATATTAGTATTCTTTATGGGGCTAGAACCATAAAACATGGGAGAAAATTGTTGCGTAGGCGGCTGTGATTCCAAATCTGAATAGAACTTTATTTAACTACATTATATACAAACATACATTGTTAGCAAGTCAGAATGGGCTAGTATCTCCCGAAAACATTTACAAATGTGTATAAAAACAGGGTTTGGAATTTAGTTAATGTAAAGTGTAAAGATTAAACTAATGTAGAGGTATATAAATATAAATATATATATTTGTTTATTTACTTTCCACAATCAAACATCATAACAAAAATAAATAATGTTTGTGTTTTGTTTTACTAATATTTTCCTTTTTTGTTATTTTCCAAAATCTTTAAGCTAATTCCTTTTCTTTGATGATTTATTCAATATGTATTAATGAATAAATGACCATATAAATATTTAATATCTCCGGCTATGCTCGTTACCTTCTTTCCTTGACCTTATTTCCTTCACCTCAGCTAACTCAATCGGTACGCCTATGGATCTCAGAAGTTGGTTCTACTGTAGAGCCCTCTCGACGTCAATTTCAGAAATTAGCAATTCATTGTTGATGAAACATTGAAAATAACGTAGAATTTCATCGAAATAATAATTTCCTTTATTCAGGAAGAGCTTATTACTACCTAGTCTGCGATAAATAACGTAATTAGTGCTTCAGTAACAATTATATACAGCAAAATTGGAATTATAGAATGATAAAGTGAATTCAACCTCGTTTTGTAGGTTATGTGTTATTTTAAAATAATTCGTGAAGAGTTCTGAGAAAATTGTTTCAAAAGTTCAGTTCTTATTTGCACTGTGGCAACTTTTATGGTTTCAACAAATACCTGGGACCTCCTGTACCAAACTGTTCAGCGTTTCGGATTCTCTCTCGTCTTCGGAAATTGCTGCTGCTCTCGTCAAACTGGTGGCTTCCACTCATTTATGAATTTCCAATGAAACAAAGGTAATGTTAACTCTGCATTTGTGAATTTTTTATCTGGTAGTATTCTTCATATTTTCCTAATGTTTTCTTGGCTAATAACTGATTTTATTCCAAATCGTTTGTTTGTTCCAAATTTAAATTTTCAACGTGGTTCTTTCCAAAATTATATTTTTTTTATTGGTGCCCCTTTTTACCCATTTAAAGCACGCCTCAGCGTGTTTAAATCGAACTTTAAAAAACGCGCGTTTTTTAAAGGTAACCATGACAACATCAACAAATCGAGAAACGTGAAGTCTAAATGACAAATTTTTTATTATTGATCTGACAGGAGTACCTTGTAACGTTAAATAAAATATTACTCACAATTCGTTCATTTATATGTGCTCCTCCATCCATTTGATGAACTTTTCATATTCTTTTTTATATATATCACTGGATTTTCGCGGTATTAACCGCGATTCTGCCTCACTATTCAAAAAATCGATATAAGAATCATTCATTTTTGAGCTCTGGTGACAACAAATATTGATCTTTGGTAACAAATTGCAAATGAATGTTTTTCTCATTTCCATGACAACGAAAGGTATACTGATGTCACATCACAAATTCAACCTTCTTGCATTATTAGTTCTTATTTCTATTTTTGTAGTAATAATACCAGTATATATGATTTCAAAGTGCACCAATAAAAAAAAATAACGTAAAGTATTCGTGGATAACTGGTCTTAAAAACACTTGCTCTATTTCGAGCACTCCGGCTGCGCCGTCGTGCTCGAAAAATCGCGCGTGTTTTAAAGCCCTTTTTATCCACTTATACTTTAATATACTATTTTTACAATCTCCTCGCTTGTTGATTCTTTCCCCTTGATACCAACACATTTTGTTTTTCTTCTCGAATTTATGATTTTGACACACTATTTGTAGCCCTTTTCATTATTTTTCACTTCTTTGACAATTTTTATTTATAAAACTTTTCTAACTACCTTATAATCTATATACAATACATGTAAAATTATTCTTTTGACGTTTCTGCTTTTCTATATTTTCAAAATTACTAAGTTGGCATCAAGATCTCTCCTGGCATCTCATTGGCTGTTGTGTTCAGATCCAATTTCATATACAGGATGTTTGAACTTTTAATATTTTGGTATCTGCTTGTGATCAAAATATATTCATAAATTTTGATTTCAAATTTTTTTTAAATCATGCCAATTGATTGTAATGTTGAAAACATGTTTATTTCAGACATAGGTATCGATTAATATTATACAAGGTTTCAGAAAAAAGGTAGAATCTTTAGAAAAACTGTATAGTAACATAGCACAGATTACCAAATACGAATATTTTATTATTTATGGGTTTTTTCTTCATTATTATTTTTATTTCAATTCTTTAAACATTTAACCTACTTCTGAACATAACAATATATATATATATACATATATATTTCTTGACTAACATTATATAAAACTAGAGATATCAGAATCCAGTGACAACAATTCATTTATGTCAGCGATTGTCGACAAATATTGTTCAAATTAATGAAAACATTTTTGAAGAAAGTATTTTTTTTTTTAAATCGATTTGAGCTCAACGAGTTCCCGCATATTTTATTGTCACCGGCAGTACATTATATAACTGGTTATTTATGGAATTCTTTTGAGATTTGACTAATCTATAGCGTGGTGTTTGGATGTGATTTGCCTGTCTCGTGTGATACTTATGAATATCTGATTGAAGGGTGAAGCTGTCAACATTTTTGTGTACCTCGATAAGCGTCTGATAAATGTACAGTGAAGGAAGGGGCAGTATCCCTAATTCAATGGAGATTGGTTTGCAACGTTCACTATGTTCAGCATGTGCAATTATACGCATTGCCTTGTTCTGTAGTCGAAAAATATTCAAGGCATACCCTGAGTTGCCCCAGAGGATGACTCCATAGCTCATTGTGGAGTGGAACATGGAAAAATATACTGTTCTGAGTGTAGACAAATTGGTTATACTTCTCAATTGCCGTAGTATGAATATGGTGCTAGATAGTTTGCTGCTCAAGTGATCGATATGACTTTTCCAGCTTAGTTTGTCCTCTATTGTTATTCCTAATAACTTTGCACTGTTTTCTCATTCACTGCTAGTGCGGATTTGACATGATTCAAACTGACACACTGTAGACGGTTACTCAGATAGGACTCTATAAGAGATAGAGCAATTCCCCGAATACCATAGAAACCTAACGTTTCCAGGAGGATATCATGGGAGACACAATTGAAGGTCTTGGTGAGGTCACATAAAGTTAGTGCAGTTATTTTCCCTTGCTCCAGACCCTCGATTATGCCCCCAATGGTATCTCGTAGAGCATGTATTGTAGAGCGACCCGCTCTGAAACCGAACTGTGTGTCACTCAAGAAATTATTGCCCCTCAATGTTCAGTGAGTCTTTTTTGTTAGGATTATTTCAATAATTTTACTGAAAATACAAATTATAGAGATGGGTCGATAGTTATATAGGCTAGAAGATTCACCTTTTTCAAAACGGGAATCACTCTAGAATATTTAAACACATCAGGAAAATCACCCGTTGAAAATATCAAGGTAATCAAAGTAGTAAATGGTTTTTCCAAAATATCAGAGGTTTCCTTTATTATACGACTACTGAGGTCAAAACAGTCATCTGCGTTAGAGCTTTTTAAGGATGCTTTAGCGTCTCTCACATCAGATATTGTCACGGGCTCCAAAAAGAGTGAGCTACAGGGGACTGGAAAATATTTAGGTTTGAGGAAATCTTGAATATTCAAGTTAAGTAGTGATTTAATGACTGTTCCAGCTATAGTGACGAAATAATCATTGAATTCATCTACTGTTATATCGTTCGTGAGTGATGTTTTTTAAATTTTTTTAGGTTCGAAATTCATGATTTGCCAGCTGGCTTTTGCTTTATTTGCGGAGTAAGAAATATAATTCATAGGTTACTTTTTTTCTTAGTTTGATCTAGTTGTTGTAGTCTTCTTTCAAAGCCTTGTACGCAGACTCGGCAGTGGGATCTTCACTCACATTACTTGATTTCAAGTTTCCATCGTAACATATTATCGGAGGTTTCTTGTGGGTATCACTGAACCTTCTTAGTGGAAAAAGTTTGAGTACGAGACTGTTGTATGCATTTGTCAGATGAGACGGTAGATACTCTACACAACTGAATGGACCAATTTGTATCCTGTAAAGCTTTTCTAATTTTTTTCATGCCACTGTTTGTGAATGGCCTATATTCTTGAGATTCTATACAAGGAAGATCATTGCTTCCATAAATAATATACTGGCCCAGATGGTCAGCAATACATGGGTCTAATACACCTGTCATAATTGAGTCTGTGTTCATATCAGTCAGTATGTTATCAATACAACTTGATATGTTTGCACTTATCCTAGTGAAATCAGAGATCGTAGCTGCAAGACCAAAACATTGCATTAAATTTGCCAAATTCCTGAGAATAATACAATTTACATTGAAGTTTATATTGAAGTCACCCAAAACAATTAAATGCATAGGAGGTTTTGAGTGTCAGGTATCAGCATTTCCACAACAAGATCTATATGTGGTGATGACTAAGGTATTTATGCTCACTAATTCTACACCACAGAATTCTGAGTGAATATTGTTTCTAATTCTGAACAACTATTCCAATCAAACTTATGTGATAATGTCTAAAATAAGAGAAGTTCACTCCTGATCAAAATTCCTATTTTTTGTTCTCCCCTGTACACCGTTCGGAAATTTAGAATTTTAACAAATCAAATGCAAATATTCTGACAAACGGATAATGAAACAAGTTTCCCATATGTTGCAAACTTTTTGAAACTCACATATCGAGTTTCCTGGAATCTCAGGAAATCAAAAGCTATCGGCAACACTGTAGTCTACAGTACAATTTGGAGAAGGTAGGTCGGGAATTCCCACTAGGCACATTTCAACGTAATCCACTAATGACAAAGACCAAAGACGCCTAAGAGTGTGATAAACCCTCTAGATATATTCGGTTAAATCTTCTGTGGCATCAGTTGTTTGTTGTAATTTGTTGTATGTGGTTCTTCAGTTCTCTTTTACGCTGTCGTTTTAGTGTATTCATGATGACGGTAAATGTTTTTGTTGGAAATAGTTTTCTCCGCCGATCGTTCAAATATCTTGACGTTCCTACAAACAAAAAGTCAATATTTCTATGCCTCTAGTAGTTTCCACGCAAATTAAAATAACGAATTATTATTTTAGCCTTATAAATAAATGGGTGTTTTACTTTGCAAATGGTCGTACTTTCTACAATGTTTGATGTTCTCGATCGATAGTTTCTGAAATAAAAGAGAATTTACGCCATTGGGAGAATATTTCATTTGGAGAGATAATGGGGAATTTTCTTATCGCGATATTTACAATAAGTTGTAGAAAATATAATTTCAAATCGACTTGTATGGAAATATTCAAGATTGGTGCACCACAAGTATTGTTTCAAGCGATAATTTTGAAGGAACCGCTGACTAAAGTGCATTTCTCCAAATATTTTTATTGGCACTAAACCGATAAAATTCCCTATTGCGATTTTTACGCTGAGTTATAAAACATAAAATGTCCATTTGGTATAATATTTCAGAGAAGTATTGTTTATTGAATTGTTGGAATTTAAATTTCGGAAATCACCAGAAACACGGAAAATGTGAACTGTTCGATAAATCTACAATTTCTGACCGAATTCTCTATCGAATCTGATACTAACTCTTACACTACCGGATTGAATAAATGATATATTTTCAATCAGAGAAAGAAATATCCTCAATAAAATCGGGCCCGTTAAGATTTTGTGAGCAATCGAAATCAAAGTATGTTTTTTCCGAATTTTTCGCCCACTGATTCACGGAATGATCTATAAAGAATTATTCTCCACACAATCTGTCCAAAACGATGGTAACTGATGTGAAACGGTTTGGGAAACATGAAAATCAGGGATATATTCATTTTTGTTTTCATTGATTTTTTCCTATTTTTATTTCACCATCCTATGTATTATGAGGATTTATAATTTTAGAGTGGTCTTATCATGGAATATTATTCAAATTACTAGATTGAGTTCCGCCCAGCTGTCAACTAGAAAATTGCATTAATCGAACGTAGTGCTGACAAAATCTCATTTCTTGTAGCCATTGATGAAAAACAACTATTTTTCAACAACTGCAGTTCAAAATCAATTGAATGCAATCGTACGCTGTTGAATCCAAGGTGAAAAAAATTAAATGAAAAAAAAAATTAAGACAAGCTTTTATACTAATGCACTGAAAAGGAAAACATTATTTCTTTAATTGTTTGACATAGGACCAAGCTTTTGATTCTGCCAATCACAGAATAACCTAGGTCAAACAATTAAAGATATTATTTTTTCTTTTTAGTGCATTAGTATAAAAGCTTGTCTTATTTTTTTTCAATCAGTTTTATTCAATTCTTTCAAGTCATTCTGACAAAAATTTATAATCTCCGACCCCAAAAAACCCCACAAATCAATTTTGAATAGAATCGAACCATAATCTCAAAACTCATTCGCCATATTGGAGCCGCCGTTTTGTTTCTCCTCTAACGAATATTCTATAATGCATTGTAACCGGAATTATGGACACCTGCCAAATTTCACGGCAATCAGACACCTAGATGTGGGTCAAATTTAACTTGTAAGATTTAATTACAAATCGACAGACAGACAACGACATTGTAGTTGATGTCAGACTAGACACTGATAGATTTTAAACAAATTGGAACTTTTCATTATTGTATCATTCCAAAGAGGGAAGTATTGTGACACCTGTACTTTACCTTTTTAATCAATGTTTCATTGTTTTTTTTGTGATCACTGGGTTGTTGATTACGTTTTTGTCAGACTAGATAGAAAACAAAATCATTAATTTATAAATCCAAAGAGGGAAGTATAACGTTTAATCCAATGGCCGTTGTCTGTACACTTTCTACTTGAGGCATTCCAATAAAAAATTCATAGGAGTTAGGTCTGGAGATCTAGCAGGGCACGAATTGGTTGACAATCGCCCTATGCACTTATTTGGAAATTCCGTATTTAGTCAAGCTCTCACCTCTTTAGTATAGTGGACAGATGCACCATCCTGTTGGAAAAACATTTATATTCCTGTACCATGACCAAAATATACAAACATTTTTTGAAAATTTTGTGGTTATGGCGTTTTCAATAGGTAGTGCATTACTGCTAGAGTTCACATGAAATATGGTTGTTAAAAATTTTGCTGGATATTACAGAACAAATTTAATTTACAAGCGCTGCATTTCAAAACTACAATTCACGAGTATATACAGTGTCCGCCAAAAACTTGGAACCATACGGGATTTTTTTTATTAATAGTTTCTCAGAAAATTTCATTCTTTATAGAAGTTGGTGCATTTGATTAGACTAAATACGCGTATAGCCGTTTTTATCAGTGGCGTGCGGCTAAGAGGGAATCGGGCGATATTCTAAATTCACTATGAAGTAAAGTGACATTACTATGGAAAATATCGAAAAATGTTATTGAAAAAAGTTGTTTGCAATTGAAAGATATTCCCAGTTATCCAGTTCAGCCTACCAATTACTAATTTCAATAACTTCTTGATGAGTTGGCCGCAATTTTTAATGGGAATTATCGACAATAATTTTTGCGTGGTAAATTACTAAATTAGCATGAATTGTCTGTCAAAGCAATCAACTGATCTATCAAAATCTTGAAGATGAGTCCAAAAAAACCGTAATGAAATAAAGCCAGTATTCTTAAAAAGAGGTCAATCTTTATTAGAAAAATATTTGCTGAATAATTGATAACCACAAAATAAATATTTAAATTAAGACTTGGTTGGTGTGTGAAAATATCTTTTAATTGCAAACAACTTTTTTTCATAACATTTTTCATATTTTCCATAGTAATTAATTTAGAATATCGGCCGATTCTCGCTTAGCCGCACGCCACTGATAATAGCGGCTATGCGCGTATTTAGTCTAATTAAATGCACCAACTTTTATAATGAATGAAATTTTCTGAGAAACTATTAATTGAAAAAAAAACCCATATGGTTCCCAGTTTTTGGCGGCATTGTATATTTTAAATCACTGAAATTCCATGTCGAAGCTATTAGCTCAAAATTTAAAAAAATTATACGCCTCTTACTGTTGGAATTATGTAATTCAGAGTTCTGAGATGGAGCTGGACTCAGGTCTAAAGAATTAAATGGCTAACCCATCAAAGAATTAACTCTAGGAATAACTTTAACGTTATTTTTAATATAATATTGAGGAGGTTTGTTGAGATTTGGAACAATTTTGTTGTAGAAAAACTATTGTTTCCTTGCCAACGTTTCGAGTTTTGATAAATTCATCTTCAGGGCTCTGTAACAATGAGTTTTTGTAAGTTGAAGGGGTTAATGAATAGTAAAAATAAAGAAACATTTGACCACAAGAATTAGAACATTTCACAGTAAAATATTTTATTAAAAAAGGAAAGACTCACCAAAAATTAGTTTTTCCGAGTTGGATATAAATGAAAATAATACATATACAGATATTTTAGATACAAACGAAAAACATTTTCACGGGACAACAGGTTCAACATCAACTGCGAGACAAACGAATACTGAGATAAAATTCAAAAAATATCCGTGAACCATATAGTTCTTTTATTGATGGAGAGAAATAATTATGGTAAAAAAACGATAACAAATCATTCAGGAATCTGAATTATCAAGTTGAAATAGAACGTATTCAATCCTCCTATGTCTCTCCTGGTATTGACGGTGTCTTGTGTACAATTTCGATCATGTCGCTCAGAAGTCTTTTTGACAGGAAAGGTTTTTTATCAAGCATGATGGCAAAAAGTTTTATTCAGGCCAAAAAACGAAAACCCCTACCAATCTACAATCAAACGTCGTTAATAAAATCAACTGTTATAATTGTACAAAATGCTACGTTGGTCAAACAGACCGATATTCAAAAAAACGCATATCTGAACACGAAAGGTGGACAAAAAAACTTAATGCTCAAAATCCCACTGCTCTAGTAGAACATACTAGAGAAAATGGTCTTTTGATTTCGAAAACCCCATCATCTTTGATAAAAAACCTTTGATGTCAAAAAGACTTCCAAGCGAATGATCGAAATTGTCCACGAAGACACCGGCAATACCAGCAGAGATGAGACATAGTAGGATATCGTCCTATTTCAACTTGATAAGTCAGATTCCTAAATGATTTATTATCGTTTTTTTAAAACAATTGTTTATCTCCATCAATAAAAGAACTATATGGTTGGCGGATATTTTTTGAATTTTATCTCAGTATTCTTTTGTCTCGCACTTGATGTTGAACCTGTTGTCCCGTGAAAGTGTTTTTCGTTTGACTAGAATGTCTGTTTATTTATTATTTTTATTTACACCCAACTCGGAAAAACTAATTTTCGGTGAGTCTTTCTGTTTTAATAATCTATTTTACTGTGAAATGTTCCAATTCTTGTGGTCAAATGTTTCTTTATTATTTTAAAACACCTTTCAGAGCCCTGAAGATGAATTTGTTGAAATTCGAAACGTTGGCAAGGAAACAATAGTTTTTCTTCAACAAAATTGATCCAAATCCCGACAAACCTCCTCAATATTATATGTTTAATTGGATCACTAAACTTACTAAAAAAGTTATTTTCAATGATGGCAATGTCTGCTCACACGTTTTCATTCTTTGCAGAAATATCTCGTACTGCTCGGCTTCACCATCGTCACCGCTGCAGCTCAAAGGCCATCATATGCAGGAAGCGGCCCCGTCGGAATTCCAAAAGTAGCGGCCAGGTTCCAAAACACAGCAGCCAACTCTGCAACTGGTACTGATTTATCCAACAGGCTGGGTTCTGATAATGCTTCGTCCACGATAATAATCCCGACAGATGCACGTGGGGATGAGGATTTGGTGGAGAGATTGGAAACGTGGCCGAGAGAAAACCAACCATTCTGGTTGATAAATGCTGAGCACATCGAGAAGCAGAAGCATCCGAATGGAATGACGAACAGCGGAGGTCAAGGATCTAGCCAAGCAAGCCTGAACAACAGAAACAACTTCGCGCAGAACCGGTTCACCTCAGATTCAGTGGAACCAGTTGCAGATGGGAATCAGTCTAGTCAGAATAGGGGATCCACGAGTTCTCAACAACTGGGAAACGATACTGAGAACTCTTTTACTGTTTTCAGGAATAACCAGCTTAAAACGTATGTCTATGATCCGGTTTCTGATAGCTGGATTCTCAGGAGGAGCTGAGGGGATTTTAGGAAAATGCGAAGTTGGAGACTTTTTCGAATGTGATATTTCGATGTGGATTTGTATAAGACTGTTTCACTGTTGGAATGATGAACTAAATATATTTTATTTGTATGCATTGAAGATAGTTTTCAATCTCATCTTTACAGCAAATAGATATCCCTCTCTTTGGAAGACGGCAACAATATGTCTCATATTTAAAACTGACAAAAACAAAATAAAATTATCAATTATATACCTGCAGCTTTGAGTTCTTTCGTGACGAAAAAATATTCCGTAACAAATTCAATGAGATTTTCACAATTATTATAATAATAATAATAAATATACTTTATTGTCCGAAGATGATAATATTGTTGACAAAGCTTCGAATACAGCTATATAAAACATATATTAAAATGTATTGGACGAAACACAGTGTTTCCAGTCATTCAATCACAGGTTGAAAATATGAAACCCAAGTATATACAATTAATGAATAAATATACAAAATAAAATATAAATAAATACACAATACAAAATTGTCAAACTATCATCATATTATCGTCATAGAATTCTTGTAAAACATAATACGGTCTTCTACACCGTAGATTTTTAATGTTTTTTCTAAAACCCACAATATCTACATTAGAGTCTTTGACTTCAATTGACAAATGATTATACATCTGTACTCCGGTATAAAGAAACGATTCCTTGATTAGAGAGAACGAAGGTAGGGATAATTTCAAATCATTTCTAGAGCTTAGCCTTGTGGAGTAATGAGAAAAAATGGTTTCGACTTCCAGAATATATTTTCTTACATGACAAACAGTTTCCAAAATGAAAAGAGCTACAATAGTCAGTATCTTTATATTAATGAAAAGCTGCCTGCATGAATCACGTGGTCCAATTTTACCAATATTTTTGATAACCCGTTTCTGAATTTTGAAGACCGCGTCCAGCAAATTTAAGTTACACACTCCCCAAAAAGGGATACCATACCTCAAATGAGATTCAATCAAAGCGTTATAGGCCGTTTTAGCAGTAAGTACTACAAGCTCCCTAGCAATTAACATGATTGTATAACATCCAGCAGACATTTTTCTTTTTACTTGTTTTATGTTTTTTTTTTTATGTTCTGGTTTCCACGAAAAGGGATATCCTGTAATGTTCAGAGAACATCGTGGGAACCAAGGGAAAGAAGGTAGGAGTTGGTGTTCTTCTTGAATTTCTGGAGGTTGTATGCCTCGGGGAACACCTCCCTAGGCAATGTGTATATCAAACTTCAGTTTCTTGTCAATTTTCAAACCCAGAAATCTGGTACATGCAGAAGTTCGAAGTCATTAGCGAAGCAATGCTTCTCAGTCATTGCTTGAAAGTTCTACCTATTTGTCCTATGTTAGTTAGTGTATATACTATAGTATACAGTGTGTCTCACTTCTCATAGGGTATCTTCCGTAATTATTGGAGTAGAATTTTGCAATTCTCACGATCGGTAGATATACGAGGGGTGAGTCTAAAATTTCTCATGAGGTTGACCTGAGTGACATACACTGAGCGCCAGGAGCGATGGATATACCGATTTTTGCGGAAAATAATATAAGGGGGCAAAATATGCGCTCAAAACTCATTAGGATTCGTGATCAGGACATCAACTTCAGTACCAATCCATATTTTCGCTAAACAAATTTCTGATCTGAAAAATCCGAATTTGTCCCACCTCCCATGGAAACAGCCCCTTATCTTCCGTTATTATTGTAGTACAATTCAGTTATTTTCATTATCGTTAGATATACCAAGGATAGGTCTAAATCTCTTCTGGAATTAATCTGAGTGACATGCACTGTGCGCCAGGGGCGATGGATACATTGATGTTTGCTAAAAATAATATAAGGGGGCAAGATAGTCTCAAAATTCTTACGGATTCGTGATCAGTACATCAACTTTAGTACCAATCCATATTTTTGCTGAAAAATTTTCAATTCTAAAGAATGCTGATGTTTGCGAAAAATAATATTAGGAGGCGAGATAAGCGTAATTTTTACTGATTCGTGATTAGGACATCAAATTCATAACCAATAGGCATTTGTGCTGAAGAATATTTCAGTTTAGAAAAATTCGAATTTTCCCACTTTTCATGAAAACACCTCGATATCTATCGTAATTAGTTGAGTAGAGCTCTGAAATTTCCACGATAGGTAGATATTCAGGGGATGAGTCTTAATAATATCTGGAGTCAAATTTGCTGAGCTTCCAGAGGGTAATACAAAAATATGGATTTTCTAAAGAAAGTATTGAACTTTATTTCCGAAAACATCACAGAATCGAGAAAAGTGATCAAAATGAAAAAACAAGTCTGATTATGTTATTGAAGCATATCTCAAAAAAAATTCTCTCTTCTTCTGTTCATTAATATTCATCAAAGAAACAACGGTTAGAGAAATGCAATGTAGAAATATTTCTCAATAATACTGCATTATCAGTGATAATTATGACTCGATATCACGTTCTACAATTATAAACTCTACAAAAATCAACCTCAGAAGGCATTCAGACTCATCCTTTGTATATTTAACGATCGTGAAAATCATAGAATTCTACTATAATAATTACGGGAGTTACGGGGGTGTTTCCATGAAAAGTGGGACAAATTCGAACTTTTGAGAACTGAAAATTTTGCAGCCAAAATTTGGATTGGTACTAGAATTGATGTCCTGATCACGAATCCATAAGAATTTTGGGCCTATCTTGCCCCTTTATATTATTTTTAGCAAAAATCAATATATCCATCGCCCCTGGCGAGCAGTGTATGTTACTTAGATCAACCCGAAAGGAGATGTGGACTTATTCTCGCTATATCTAACAGCCGCGTCTATTCAAAAGTACAAAATAACTTAGATCCATACCATATACGGACTATTTTTGCGCTAAATTTAATATTTTTTGTTCCAGAAATGTGGCCACCAGTTTGTTTACGAATTTTGTTGTATCCTTATCTACTTATGATAACTTATTTCTGACATTTGACCTCCGACATAATGTATCTCGGTCACGATTCAACTAATTCCCCTTTTCATGCCTCAAAATATTCTACTATTGCCTCGACGTCTTAACTCATCGCGAATTTTTTTTCCCGCACCTTATTAACAAAATTAAGTGGATCTTCTTCATGATAGCCTAATAACAACACATTATCAAAAGCCCACAAACTTGTTTTGCAAGTCATCCGGCGACATCGGAGAGTCCATATTTTTGTTTCCTTGTCTGCAGTCATCGTGAACGTACAGACGTAGTACGGGAATTCTGATTGCCCAGTACTCCGTATGGTGGGATTGCAGATTTCTCGCAAACGTAACGATAAGCGAGGACCATAAAAGTAGCGAGATTCTGAATTTCTGCATCAGTAGCTTCTTCATTTCCATCGCTTTCGTTTATCTACAAGTGGTTCAGTTACTATTCCATAAAATCATTGAAAATGGTGAGTGTTTTTCAATTAACAATTTATAATGCGTAATAATGATTATTTTTACGATATAAAAAAATGAAGGCGCGGCTAGTCGTAAAGGTAGATTTCTCAACTTATTTCTTGATTAATGATTCATTGTCCCACGATTTCAATATGAATCAAGACCAATGAGTAAAACTAAATTGTTTTCGCTAACGCTTCCGAATTATTTTATTTCTTTTTCAAAGCTGAAATGACAATATACACGTATAGCAGATGAAAACAGAAAATCATATCTATGACCCACCTTCAAAACCAAGTTTTTCCTGCTCGTGATTTAAGTTTCGGAAAACTGTTGAGTAATAGTAGTCGATATAAACTTCTATCGATAAAAACCATATTGGCACAAGTTACATAATAAAAAAGTTTAAAATATTACAGTTGACAAATGAAAAACTTTGTAATTTTATTATTTTAGGAAAAAAGTAATTCCCCATAAGAAGATCTGCGTGTTTTGAAACAAACTTTGATATGATCCAATCTTGAAATTTATCAGTCATGGGTTATATACGAGGTTTGTAAAGAAATATGAATTTGGTACAGGAGTAGAGTACTTTTATTTGTGACAATATCGAAAACTATTATTATGAAAACTTGTTCAGATCAAATGATTACGTTTAAATGCGCAATCATATCCATCTACCCTGAAAAATCGATTTTTTAGATTTTTCCCTACAATAACACTTTTAAGTTAATTCATTAATACATTTAAAACCGAAAAAAGTAAATTTCTGGTATTCATTGTGATTATTTAATTTAAAAAAATAGTATATTATTACATATTCCAATACGTTGAATGAACAATACCCATACCTACGTCACATCACATCCAAATACATTATTTTTAACTTTTCAGTGCATTTGAACAAAAGCTTGTTTTTTAAATTTTTTTTATTAATTATTTCATTTTGTGCTTTTTAATACTGTAGTACGCCTTGATCTATGCATTTTTGTTGAAGCATCGTCCTTCAATGAGGATCTGAAGATAAACTCATAATCTCCGACCCCAAAAACCCGGACATAGCCATTTTGAATCGAATCGGACCATGAACCTAAATCTCGTCCGCCATCTCGGACCGCCATTTTATTTTTTTCTATAACAAAAATTCCATGAGCCGCAATTTAAATTTCATCAATTTTGACAAAAAATTCATAATCTCCAACCCAAAAACCCCCACATATAAGTTGTGAATAGAATCGGACCATAATCACAAAACTCCTCCGCCATTTTGAAGCCGCCATCTTGAATTTATACATTTTGGACCATGAGCACAAAACTTGTCCGTTATCTAGAATTTTTGAATTTTGGCAAAAAAGTCACAATCTCCGCCCCGAGCACCCCCACATACCAATTTTGAATCGAATCGTACCATAATCACAAAACTCGTGCGCCATCTTGGAACCGCCGTTTTGTTTTTTTCGGTAACAAAAATTTCGTAATGCATTGTAACCGGAATTATGAACACCTGCCAAAGTACAGCTCCATCGGATTTCGGCATGTGCTCCAAAAATGGATTACAAATTTTGAACCGGAAATAATGACTGAATGACATACGAAAGAAAGCAAGTTAAAAAAAGCTTGTAAGAAAAGCTTTGATTGCGACACAGCATATTAATCTAGGATGCGCTGAGAAGAATTAATACATATTTTTTTTTGTGACAGCTAATATCGAGACATCAGTTCATAATACGTATTTATGAAGTAGGTAGAAATGCCAGCAACATTAAGTATGGAAGATAAAATTGAAATTGTGTTAATTTGCGGGTAAAAAATATTGAACATTTCGAGAAGCAACATGAAACAGTAAAGAAAGAAATGAACAAATTTGAGACTTTTTGGAAATGTAACAAACTGATTTACCAACAACGTGTTGCTACTTATGATATGGAGTTTGAAGTAATGCTCTCAGCAATCGAACGTCCTAAGTATTCCTTGCGATAAAGGGTATCTCTGATGCAAAATACTGCAAATAAAAGTACGAAACTTAAAAAGACCAAATTTCGCCCATACAAGCTACGATTAATTCATACGTTGAGACCAGGATATCATGATTTCTGTCAAGAAATATTATTTTTACTGATGAAGCAATATTTTCATCAAATGGAACAGTGTCTACCTAAAATTGCCGTTGATGGAGTGACACGAATCCCAATTTTACAATCAAAATTCGGGACCAGTACGCATTTAAAACAAATGTCTGGTGTGGAATTTATAAAAAATGAAATAGTTGGACCTCTCAATGCGGAGCGTTATTTACTCATTTTAGAAAATGAAATAAATAATTTTTTTAGTGACTTTCCTCCACTGGAACGTCAACAGATATGGTTCCAGATGAATAGTGTCCCATGCCATTGTAAGTTAGATGTCAGGCAATACCTTGAAAATCGTTTCAATGGGAAAGTTATACATCGGTTTTCGGAAATTCGTTGGCCACCTCGGTCTCCAGATTTAACTCTACTCGATTTTTCCTTGTGTGGTTATTTGGAACAAAGAGTGTATATTCAAAGGTCATTTACCGATGTTGCCATTTGAAAAGATTAATTACAGAAACGGTTCAGAGTATTACTCTGTCTATGGTAAGAAGCGTATTGAGATAATTTTGTAATAGAAAAATCATCTGTATGGAAAGAGAAGGCGGAAATATTGGGGTTTTTAAGATTTGAATATTTCAAATCAGGTTTTAGAACATGCCGAACTTTTATAAAGAATGACTTTTTTCCTAAAATAAAAAATTAAGAAGTTTTCTTTAAGTGGACATACTAGATATAATAAACAAGTACCGACAAGTTAAAATGAAAACGAAATACATATATAGAAATAACCGAAACTAATCTTTAATCTATAATTATTCCGAAATCTGTATTTTTTCTGAACCTTTTAAGAATAAACTTGTATATTTTTGTCAGGTTTTGTGGTTTACGCAATTATCATGGAATCGATCGGAATCTCTTTCAAAAATTTCACCGAATCGAAATAAAAATTGCACAATGATTCAAAATGAGTCATATTTGTATTGATATATTCTGGTATGACTGGTATGAAAAGAAAAGAAATAAAAAAGAAAAAACAGCACTTGCTGCACATTATTTTGAATCATCGTGTAATTTTGATTTCTATTCGGAATTATTTTTGGAAGCGATGACTTATTCAAAGAGATTGTTAGGAGAAATGATTCGAATCCATCTCCATGATCATTGCGTGAACCAAAAATATACACGTATGTCCTAGAATGTTCCAAAAGAAAAACAGATAACGAATTATTGAAAACCGAAGTAGTATTTTAACTTGTTACTAGTAACGGATGTATTTCAAAATTTGTTCGACATGTCCATCCTGCATTTCTTGACAAATGAATAGTCGTGTTGTAAACTATTCCCAAACATTATACAAGGTTTGAGGTGTTATATCTGAACACACTTCAATCATTCGACAACGCAGTTCATCTAACGTCCCGCAAACCGTCTTGAAATCTACGGATTTCACATAGCCCAAAAGAAAGTAAACGAGAGGTGTGAGGTACGGTGAGCGAGCTGGCCACTCTGTTGGACCCCGACGTCCAATCCATCTAACCAGATACCTTTTATCTAAGTGATTTTTCATCTCCCGGAAATGGTGTGGTGGGGCTCCATCTTGCTGGAATGTTACATCCAAGATGAATTCATGTGGGTTTTGCACAACAATCTCATTGATACTGGGAGTGATTGTGTCTTGCAGCATATACTAATGATCTCTTGAATTTGAATATTGCTAGAAGAGTAATCGGTTTTGCAAACGATACCGCTATAATTTTCGACTCATATTGCCGGGAAAAACTGAAAGAGTTATTTCAGAAAGATATAAACTCAATAAAACAAAGGTTTGATTATGAAGTTATTACTATAAACTTCGACAAGACCTTCTATCTGCCATTCTCATATTATGAAAATACCAAAGCCACATAAAAGGTTCTCAAATTCAACGAGAAACTGGAAATGAAAGTGAATCCACTAAGTATTTAGGAATCAAAATTGATAAACACTTTAGGTAGAACCTACACATTGCAAAACACGAGAAGTATGCCATAAAGATTCAAATATCTAGCAAAGTTCATTTTGGTCTTTCGCCAAAGCTGTGGGAAGAAATTTCACTTCCAGCTCATTTCCTCCCCTAACCAAAGAAGATGGAACACTAGCAACGACTGCCCAGGAAAAAGCCAATATCTTCGCGCACCTATTTGCTGGAAATTCCACTCTGGATTCATCGGGAAAACAACCCCCGAACATTACACCTATTGACAGTCACATGCCCGAGATCACCTTTCGCCAACGTACTATCAGAAAGATTTTGCTGGGTCTCAACACCAACAAAGCCTGTGGATCTGACGGAATCCCGCCGATTGTTCTCAAGAAATGTGCCCCGAACTAACACCTGTTCTTTGCAAGTTGTTCAACCACTCTACAATTTGGGGGTATTTCCGTCCAATTGGAAAATTGCAAGAGTACAGCCAGTCCCTAAAAAAGGCAAAAAGGCCCTACCTAGCAACTACAGACCTATCGCACTGCTATCTATTATTTCAAAGGTCATGGAAAAAGCCATCAACATCGAGCTCATGAAATATCTGGAAGACTCAGGAATTGTCAACGATAGGCAATATGGCTTCCGCCATCAGAGATCAACTGGTGACCTGCTCGCTTACATCTCACATATATGGCAGCTATCTATTGAAAAGCATGGAGAAACTTTAGCTGTGGCATTAGATATCTCCAAGGCGTTCGATCGAGTTTGGCACCAGGGACTCCTCGCCAAGCTTCCGTCTTATGGCTTGCCCCTCAGCTGTGTTCTCTGCTTGCTAGTTTTCTCTCAAACAGGTCTCTCCATGTAGTGGTCGATGGAGTTTCATCTGACACTCTACTCATAAATGCTGGTGTTCCGCAAGGATCCATTCTCGCACCAACACTATTTCTACTTCACATCAACGACCTGTTGAAAGCAACTTCATGTCCAGTACACAGCTTTGCCGATGATAGTACCCTCCATACCACTTTCTCTTCCAGGGCCCCTATATCAGCCCGTGAAACCAGAAATGAACGAGGAAGAAATGTTAATAATATAAATATGGACTTGGCAACAATTCTCGAATGGGGATCTAATAACTTGGTAGAATTCAATGCAAACAAAACACAAGCATGTCTTTTCTCTAGAAAAGCCGATCTCACTGTGCCTAACATAACTTTGTCAGGAGTAACCATACCACTGAAGCCATCCATATCGATGCTTGGTATTACTATCAGCAATAACCTTTCCTGGGAAAATCACGTGAGGTCCATTGCCAAAAGTGCATCCCAAAACTTGGTTTTCTGTTTCGTGCCAAGAGCTATTTCACCCCCAGTCAGCTGCTTATGATCTATAAGGCACAGATCCGACCTGTCCTGGAATACTGTTCCCATATTTGGAGTGCGGCACCTAAACATATCCTGAGGCTATTGGATTCTGTCCAAAAAAGGGCAATTCGTCTCGTCGGTGATGCCTCGCTTACAAACTCGCTCACTTGTCTGGAACACCGTAGAAAAGTTGGCGATTTGTCTCTATTTTATAGATATTTTCATGGGCGATGCTCTTCTGAAATATCAACAATCGTTCCTGCTTTGGTAGTCTCTTCGAGATTAACCCGTCAAGTTCAGTCATCACACCCCTTCGTGGTCACTTTGGAAACCTGCAGAACATCACTTTCCAAAGACTCGTTCATCCAACGAACAGCGAGGCTTTGGAACTCATTGCCTAGGGAGGTGTTCCCCGAGGCATACAACCTTCAGAAATTTAAGAAGAACACCAACTCCTACCTTCTTTCCCTAGGTTCCCACGATGTTCTCTGAACATTACAGGATATCCCTTTTCGTGGGAACCAGAACATAAAAAAAAAAAAAAGAAGAAAAAGCCTCGAAATATAATGATGCTTTGGTGCATATAACATCACACCATGCCTAGAATAATACTAAAACCTTTTTTTTTTACAGAAAAACCTGGTACTCCTCAGCACCTTCCTTGCCGCGTCGGTTGCCCAAAGGCCCTCCTTTGCAGGCCTGAGCCCGATTGGTGTCCCGAAAGTAGCAACTAGATTCCAGACCCAAGCTTCTGACTCTGGCTTCCCGAATAGATACGGTTCAGGGATCGACACATCAACTACGGTACCTTTATACCTACAAGGGCCCCAATACTGGCCGAGGGAAAACCAACCCTTCTCAGTTCTTAACGCGGAACATATCAGAAAACAGCTTTATCCAAACGGTGTCAGGCAGACTAACGACAACTCAGCTCAGAACACTAATGATTTGGGCCTAGGAAGTGGGTCCACAACAATCAGTGATAGAACTTCTTCCGGGACAAATTCAAAGGATGAGTTTACCCAAAACAGGGGGTCTTTCGATAAAGGGAAAGGGAAAGACACTCCAGACTCTTTCCAGGTGTTCAGGAACAATCAAATGGTGACATATGTGTATGATTCCGTTTCTGATGCTTGGTATCCCAAGAGATACTAGTCTTATGTTTTTCTGGATGAATTGAGATAAAGACTGTATGTTGGTTTATTTATATGTTTATGGTAATATAGAACTTTATTTTACTCTGGTGTTTTTATTGTTCTATTGCTCATTTTCACAGGGATAATTGAAGAAAACTTCCATTGAACTGCATTGATTAAACCAAATTTCATTATAATTATACAGTGTCCGGCATAAAGTTCGCAGCATATGGAAAACTTTTTCATTATTGATTCCTCATAAAAAATTATTCGTGATAAAAACCTCTGCTTCATCCCAAACCTGAATTTCAAACACCGAAATTGAATTTTATACGACCGTATACAAGGGAGATAGAAAAGCATGCTTTGTTTTCAAAATAATATGATCCCATCACTTTAATTGTCACGGTAGAATTCAAATTCATGGGGAAATATTGTTCAAGATCGAATGTTGATCCAGAAATTTAATCATAGCCACCTATGACCAATTTCATATTCCAACTTTTTTTCCCATTTTTTCCTCATCGCCCTGTATATTGTTAGATATGATGATATCACTCTCTGAATGTTTTCTCATTTTTCCCTCCTATCGGAAAATCACATTAATTGATTTATGCGAGGGAATTTCACAAACTCTTGCTGCAAATAGTAAATAAAACTGAATTGTCTCCAAGGTGTGATGCCAGAATGCCAATTAATTCATTTTCACAGTACAAATAACATTTTTTGATACAAATATATCCAATGCTTCATTCTACGTGGAGTCCTCCATTCTCAATACACTGCATAGTACGGCGGTGCATTGCATCATGAACATTTCTTAGTATCTGGGGAGCTATTCCCTGAATACAATCCCTGATAGTGTTCTCCAAATGACATATATTTTATTCCTTCAATATACCCTCTATCTGAGATCCCTTTGACAAAAAATCCAAAGGAGTGAGGTCCGGTGACCGAGCGGGCCAAGCGTTATTGGAATATTTCCCAATTCATCGATTTGTAAATGTTCCGTTTAACCACCGTCTCACTTCCAGCGTAGAATGAACGGATGCACCGTTGAAAATACATATCAGCTCTCATGTCCAGAGGAATATCATCTGAATAATCGGTGAGAAACGTCCGCAGCATTCTTAAGTATCTTGCAGAATTCAGTGGTTGTCGGTCCAACAATAATGTCATTCCGCACCAGACGTTAAATTTGAAGTGATATTGGTCTCTACATTGTATTCTAAGATAGGGATTACTATCTGCCCACCACCTGCAATTCTGGGAGCTGACTACGCTATTTGATGTGTCACTGTAAAGATTTTATTTCGAAAACTGCTATGATCTTCCATCATAGACTGAAACCAGAAACAGAAATCCAAGCGATTATCCGGATCTCTCGGTTTCAAAGTTTGTATGAATTTTGGTTTATACGGTTTGAATTTATTATTACCTAGAACTCTTCTCATTGATTGATCGGATATACCAAGATTTTCTCCTCTTTGCGATAATGACATTCTTGAATTTTCAATCGTAGACAGCATAATATTCATAACAGTTTCTTCATTTTCAAGTTATTGGTCGTTTATTTCACTTTGTATTTTTTCGAAACCGATCCAGATTCCCTGAATGTTTTCAAAATTCTTGTTATTGTCGAATTATGAACTTTTTTACCAGCATGTCTTCCATTGAAAATATTGGCAGTGTCTCTACAAGTATGATAATTGTCACCATGTGTCATTAAAATCTCCACTCTCTCCTGTATACTCAGTCGAACAGCCATGATTAAATTGAAAAACAACTGAAATTACTCTACAGATTTGTAAGTTATTCTTGATGCGTCAAAAATGGGTTGTTTACAATTAGAAATGAATTTGTTTTCAAAGCCAACTGGGATCGGCAAATGTTCTGTTTCTCTATCATTTACAGTGAAATTCAAACAACGAAACTATGGAAGCTGGGTATTGCTATCGAAGTCGAATGTAACAACTTACGATATTTCGAAATTCATAAATAAGCGTGAATAAATTCTTCGAGTGGATAAAAACCTTAATTTTGTACGTTGAATGCTGCGAAAAATTCAATAAAATATTGTGGATGCATTCTGATGTCTTGCTTGAAAGAAAAAACTACATATACAAAAAATCGTCATATTTCACAATTCCTGATTGTCTTGAAAAATGTTATTTGTAGTGTGAGAACTAAATTCATTTTCATTCTGGCATCATACCTTGAAGACATTTCAGTTTTATTTACTATTTGCAGCTAGATTTTGTGAAATTCCGTCACATAATTCAATTAATGCGATTTTCGATGGAGTGGAGAAATGAGAAAACATTCAGAGAGTGATATCATCATATCTAACAATATACTATTCGTCTAGCATAATATTCCCTATGTTGAACAGGGCGATGAGGAAAAAATGGGAAAAAAAGTTGAAATATGAAATTGGCTATGATTCCAATTTCTGGATCAACATTCAATTTTGAACAATATTTCCCCATGAATTTGAATTCTACCGTGAGAATTAAAGTGATTTATTTATTATTTTGAAAACAAAGCTGCTTTTCCAGCCCCCTCGTATAGGGTCGTATAAAATTCAATTTTGGTGATTGCAATCCAGGTTTGGGATGGAGCAGAGGTTTTATCACGAATGATTTTTTTTTTGAGAAAGCAATAATAAAAAAGTTTTCCATATGCTGTGTACTTTATGCCGCACACTGTATACAATCATTTTTATTTCAAAATAAATTGAAGATAAAAATATACAAGAGTACTTATAATAAAATTGTATAAAAATATTTTGTATGAAAACCTTTTGTTTAAAAAAAATAGTAACCGAAGTGACAGTATTTGTTGCTTTCCTGTACATAAAATGAAATGTTGTAAACATATGATCTTGGATATAGAGAGCAGATTTATAGAAAAATAATTGAAAAATAAAACAGGAAATATACAGGGTGTAACCTAACCTAAATAAATTTAAAACATGTTTTGTTCTTTGTAATTGAGAGAATTTTAGCTGCCAGCCTAATTTCACCTGCTTTCACTTTGACAATTTCCAAATACAGTTAACATTTAACTCGATTTTTGAAAAATTCAGGATGTTGAACTGATTGTATGGTAAATGTAAATGAACGATCCTAATTAGCAACCAGTCAGAATTGAGTACGCGATGTGCAGGAGAATTGATATGAACATTTATTGTCTTTGTCTTTTGCTGGCTCTTAAAACTATACAGCTGTTCCTTGCGTATTTTGAACAGTGGAAGATAAAACAAATCAGTCGTCGCATTCATGAATGAAGTAGTAAATTTCAATTCTGGTTGAATTCTGGGGTCGCCAATCACTGTGTATATCTATAATAACTTTTTAACAAAAAATTAAACCGACGAAAAACGGAACTGAAAAAGTAAAAAATAAAGTAAACCTTCTAAGTCTCGAAAACTAAGCTCCTAAAGTAATGTAAGTAACTAATTTTGAGTCGGCGCCAAACAAACAAGCAAATGAATTAGATAATCTAATAATTACTACCTACTTGTTTTTTGATTACTTCCAAAATACTTATTTACCCACCTTACTTCAACTATTACCAGTTAAATGATATGATTATCTACTTTTAATATTTGTTGTAATATAATTATTTTTGTTGTTCTAGTTAGTTCATTCCATTACTTTGCATATCATTCCATGCTCTCATAGAATATGATGATTGTGACGGATGAAGAAGAACAAAAATAATGACATTAGCGATCTGTCATTGTCAACTACATATGTGTGCCAATGTTCACAAGTGAAAAATCAATTATTCCCATTTTTCACCGTTAGGGTGGATTATTCCATCCGAAATCCAAAATGATCAACTATGAGGTATACCCTACTAATAAAAAAAAATAATCCAATCGAAGAACCCAGTACAAAGTTATGCCTGATAAAATCGGTTAACGGACCAGAATTCAAAGGGTGAGTGATCAATATCCTTCATTTTGCTGACCTTAGGGGTGGATTCCATCTTTTAAATTCAAGTGGGACCAACTTCGAAGTACACCCTATCCACTGAAAAAAGAATTATCGGAATCGGATGTCTCAGTAAAAGGTTATGTGCGATCATACATTAAAAAAAAAATACGCGTCGACTAGAGAACTTTTCTGGTTTCGTCGGGTAAAAATGAGGAAACGCTTCGGGCGTTTTCGTACTAGAGTTACATATGCAGAACCGTCCTGAAGCCGGCCCACATATTCACACCGATGGATACCCCTTGCTGACGCTACAAGATATCCACACCGTCTTTTATCTCTCTACCGATAATTATCTCTGAACAGCTTGCTATTTCCCATACTCCGAATTTGTATTACTATGCAATATACCATACTTTATCTTTTATACCGAATGTCTAGGAATTGTTAACTTTTCATTTTTATTCAGTAAGTCTTTGTTCCCAAAATGTATAAAACCTGATGTAACCATTATTCAGAAGTTCAGTCATAATAGAGTTTTCTTCACGCTTGTCACCAGCTTTGATTCATTACGAACCTAGAGTGGTTCAAGAAGGAGAGAATTACGTTATTATTGTTCTCACAAAATCGAGTAGTGCCTTCCGCACCGAAGGCTGCGAGGGCACTATCGTAATTGGCGCAGTCGGTAGGATTGCAGTCTTGGAAACCGTAAGCATATTGCGTGGAAATTTGTGGACAGTGCCAAACCAGCATATTGCGTGCAACATTTCTGGACAGTGCCCAACGGACCCTTAACGTGCAATCACCAATTACAAGGAGTGGCTTCCAAGAAATACGCGGCATAGTGCTAGGAAGTCTAGAAAGTGCTGAGACGATTTCGCTAGCATCAATCTGAACAGTTTCATAGTGCCGCAAACGGAGTAGTGAACACTGAACAAGTTGAGAGACTAGAACAGTGGACAGACGGACAGGAAATTCGCTTGGAAACTATAGCAAGGGGTATCCATCGGTGTGAATATGTGGGCCGGCTTCAGGACGGTTCTGCATATGTAACTCTAGATACACTAATTCAATATAAATGGGGGAGACTCGCACAAGTTGCAAATTTAAAAAAAAACTTAAAAAGTTCTTTCCTCTCCAAAAGCAATTGTTCGACTTTGATGGTATAGAAAATCGCCAATTTGATATACCAATTCAATTACTTTTGATCATGAAGCGCTTATATATTTCTTATATCAAATGTGTCATTCATAGAGATTTTGTGTCTGAAAATGTAAACAGTTGGTAGCGCAAAACATATTTTGTAAAAAAAAATTAATAAGAGAATGCACAACACAATAACAACTGATAACAACGGATGTCAAGCTACAAGAGGAAGAAACGGCGTAACAGATGACAGTCAATAATGCAGAATACACGAATCAGATTGGGACAGGTACTAATAGACACAAAATTCCCTATTAATATAACTTTCTATATTCAGAAATACAAACCCTTTGGGACTTGAAATGAATGATGCAGCATATTCATTTTGTGATTCTCTAGACAACCCCGATGAAATCATTACAATTGGAGAGGCCGAAAATTCCGAATTTTTTTTTGAAGTTGGCAACTTGTGCGAGACTCACCTATTATTTCTTGATAGAATGGCAATTTTTTTAAGAGACAAAGACAATAATGTTCAAATTAATTCTCCTACACGTGTAATGTTTTCTGATTAGTTGCTTATTGGGATCTTTAATTCACACTACTACTTGGCCAGAACTTTATTCAAATTTAGTATATAGTCTAAATCGTTTATCATTACTCTTGAAATGGGAATATATTTCTATAATAGTCCTCTGCTATAGGTATACCATGTGACAATGGGACTAGGGCTATGCCTATATCCCTTCACTTATCAACCGATTGAATGAAATTTTGTACATAGATATAAGACAAAATTTCGGATTGACTATCATATGAAACTTCTGGTTCCGCCAAAATAGTCACCAACTTGGATTTTCCAAATGGAACACCCTATATGTTTGATGTTTTTCAGATTCTACGGATCAAATGACATATGACAGTGCTGCCAAATTTTCATTTTACAATCGAAAAAAAATACATATTTTTTTAGCCTTGACCATTGACATTATTTTTGTTCCGTCAAAATCAGTATATTTTATGAGAGGATGGAATGATATACAAAGTCATAAAATAAACTAACCAGAACAACGAAAATAATTTATATTACCACAAATAGTGAAAGTAGATAATCATATTATTCAACTGGTCATAGTTGAAGTAAGGTGGGTAAGTATTTTGGAAGTAATCAAAAAACAAGTAGGTATTAATTGGTAGATTTTGACCACAAAAAATTTAAAAATAAAACTTTTAAAATTAAACGAAAATGAACTGAAAGTAAAAATAAAACTTTTAACAAAATTAAACCGACGAAATCACTGAAAAGCAAAAAATAAAATAAACCTTCTTAGTCTAAATGATAATTGAGCTCCCAAACTAATGTAAGTAACTGATTTTGAGTCGGCGCCAAACAAACAATTATCGAAGATCATTATCTATGAAAGAATTCATCAAAACGCAGCCGTGCATCTCGCTGCCATCATATTACGCTTCACCTAATTCAATTGCTAGTTTGTTTGGCGCCGGCTCAAAATCAGTTACTTACATTCGTTTAGGAGCTCAATTATCATTTGGACTGAAAAGGTTCATTTTATTTTTTGCTTTTCAGTTGATTTTTTCGTTGGTTTGATTTTTTGTTAAAAAGTTTTTATTTTTTACTTTTCAGTTCCGTATTTCGTCGGTTTAATTTTTTGTTAATCCGAGGATTATTCGAATCAGTGACAGCTATTTTGACAACACACTCCATGGATGATTATTTAGACATCGTCGACACAGAACATGAGGCATTGACAAGAATACGAGAAGTTATAAATATTCATCTACAGGGTGGTTTTCAAATGTGCAATTGGGTATGTTATTCCAGAAAAGTTTTGGAGGGATTACCGGATGAGATCACTTACACATCGATGAAAGATTCATCTGGACCTACATCTTCGCCTATAGAAAGAATCTTAGGGCTATGGTGGGACCCTAACCAAGATATTTTCTGGTTTGAGAATAGTTTTGGAAAAATTTCCTCAAAAATTCAGGAATTCGGAAGAACTCCATCAAAACTACAAGTATTGAGGATAGCTATGTCAGTATTTGATCCACTGGGATTTCTGAACACTGTCATGCTTCAAGTACGAATACTTATGCAAGATATTTGGCGTTCAAAAATACCATGGGATGAAAAACTCAATGTAAATTCGATGAAGAAATTGTATGATTGGTTGGAACTGGTAAAAAAGTTGAGCAAATTAGAAATTCCTCGATGTTATTTTACTTTTAGATGTACCAATACTGATCTTCATGTATTCTGCGACTCAAGTAAAAAAGCATATGCAGCAGTAGCATATTTTCGAGCAGAAAATAATGGAAAAATTGAAACATCTTTCATAGCTTCCAAAGTACGGGTATGCTTGTTATATTGCAAATGAATAAATCCATCCAGGAACAAAATGAGTAAAGAGTCCGCTCGACTTTTTGTATCGCAGGGCAAAAAGGAACATACCGTTTTTACAGTTGTGTATGCAACTTTTTTGCCACTCTGATGAAAATAAGACGAAAAGCCTCTCGCACTTTTTGTATTGTGCATAAAGGACAATTTTTTCTTATGCTCGTTTTCTTATTGTCCCAGTAGCTGAAAAAGAAAACTTCTTTCCTATGCTCATCCCGTAGCTGTGGGTATTACGCTACCCTAATAGCTGATGCCTTAAGCAGGGTTTGGAAAAATACACTGATTACAAATTACAATACAATGATGAATAATACAATAATTCAGACAAAATTAACAAGACTTACGTGCAACTATGCATATGAACTGAAAAAAAACTTATTGAGTAAAAAGTTCATATGCAAAGTTACAGGTATACATAGGTGAGTGTCACAGGATCACTTTCTTGATTTCACTCAATGTAGTGTTGAATATGTCAATCACATTCTGAAAATTCATAGGAGAGTGCAATAATTTTTAGATCAATCCCATCTTAATCGTTGGATAAGAAGAGGAGGTACTATTTCTTGACCCGCGCGATTCCCAGACCTTACTCCTATAGATTTTTTTCCTTTGAGGGTACGTGAAGAAAACGGTTTTCAGAGATCGTCCAACTGCAGATGAAAAGAAAAACAGTGTAACGGGGAACGGTATGATGATTTACTGGTTTTTATTTTTTCATGAATATGATAATATACTGTATAACATATCTCACCGATATCGCCATTCGTAACAAGTCTTTCAACTATTCTCTGTTTAATAAAAATAAAAAATAAAAAATTTAGATTACATTACTTTTTCTCCGAACATATAATAATGAAATCTCTATACTTACTTACATAATCTCAACTCCTCTCGTCCAATATAATCACACTATGTGTGTTTTTTCGTTCCTAATAATAAAAAAATAATGTCACCAGCGGAATGGTCAAAAATTTGATTCTTCGACACATTCCACAAATTTTGAAAAAATAATTGAATTTAATTTACCAGATTTCGAAAATTCTTGTAAGGCACTGGTTAATTTTGGTTACCTGTCCTTCAGGACACAGATTCGGCCTTCGGCTTAATATGCGAGGTCTTTTTGGATCAACTTTTCTTTTCAATGAATGTAATAGTAATTTTTCTCCTCAAACTCAAGAATGAGTTTTGCTTCAAATAGAATTCCTTTAGATCTGAGATATATTCATCAGAAAGAAACAAATAAACTTCACTTCTCTATTAAAATGACTCTTATTGAACTCAATTTATGTTTTTTTATAGTTTCAAATAATACACAAACATAACTCCAATACTTTTATAATAAAAAAAAAATATAACACAATTTCAAGTTATCAGTACAATAATCTCAACAAAAATTAAATGTAAAATGAAATCATATCTAAGTTTAGACACGAGGTTGGAGCCATTAATTTCAAAGCACTAATCAACATCAAATTTATTTCATACTTTCATTTTCATAATAAACTTTTTCATTATTAAAACAAATAGAATCCGTACTTCCCGTAAAGCCTCGTATTTTATCGTTACCAATAATTTCCTCAAAACTTTTACGTTGTTTTCTGTTAATCATCCATTCCCGTTCTGAGTAATTGAAATAAAAACACAACTGAAAATTATAAAGTAGGTTCCCGACACAAATGCAAACCAAAATATCCTTCAATATCATTTTCCCAACTTGAATAGGCATGAGCCGAATCATCAATAAGCATTTTGTGGCAAATACTGACAGTTCAACGAATTGAAAGCAAAACGCACAATCACGCTCATTACTCATTTGACCCACCTGTGTTACCCAGTCACGCTTTTATTTTACGATGCAAACAAAGTCACGCTTCTCCTATTATTGCGGTTTTTACAGCCTGATATGATTCAATTGCAACCCGCAGACGTCGCTTGGTATTTCCCTATTTTTAGCCACGCATCGTACTTTGTTTTATAGTGTACCATAACAGTTGCATTCATATGTGTGTATTGAGGCAGTGAAAATAATGATAAATAACTGATTTCGATCTTTTCTGGCATCAGTCGAGTCGAGAGTTCAGTTGTTGATTGATAGTTGCGCGAATTGTTAGTTTTTTATTGTGATGGTGAGTAGGCATGCGGTTAGAAAAATATGTTACACTAGCTTATAGACCAGGGCTGAAGCCTTTAATAATAGTAAAAAGTAAAAAAAAAAATAGTAGGATCAAACCCATTGAAGAAGGAAGAAAATATAATAAAAATGAAAGGAAATATAATTTACGGACGATCTGAGGTCGGGAAGTGGAAGGGGTGAGTTTTTAACGGTAAAAAACGGTTAATCTCGATTTCCGGTCCAATGGAAAAAAGTTGTAGGTAATGAAAAGATCTACAACTTTTGTGTCCACACTTCTTTCACATAACCTCAAAATGTATGTGAAAAATTAAATAACCAAGTTTTTGGTTTTTTATTTTTATCTTTTACAAAAAAAAAATTCTCCACGAAATTTGGTGAAAACTCATCTTTTATGTCTCAAACACACTGTAATTTATTTGATTTGAAATATTTATTTTTTCACCTTATTTTGACTTATATCGAAAAACCACCCTAATTTTCAATCGAAAATTCTCCCGTCAAAATATCAGCTTTTTTTAAAAAGTCGGTGGGCTTTTTATTCGTTGAAATCTCTACTTTCTGATGGCGGAAAAAAAAAACATTACTATGGTAAATGTTCTCAGAAAATGCAAAGGAATAACAGGTATTAAGGCCCAGACCCTCCTAGCCCCTTCCCCACTTCTCTATGAAATACCTTTTGATGGGCTAAAATTTTCCGTAGATCTCAGGTATATGAGTTGTCTCAAAATAGCAATAAATAGGCATCTACGCATATAATTCAAAGAAGATTCTACAACTTTCTCAAAATATTGTAGATTTTTGGATTCAATTTTTTTTCGTTTCTTTGCATTTTTGAGAACACTTACCATAGTAATGTATATTGTTTTCTCACCATCAGAAAGTAGATGCTTCAACGAATAAAACCACCGACTTTTAAAAAAAGCTGATATTTTGACGCGAGAATTTTCGATTGAAAATTAGGATAGTTTTGATATTAAGTCAAAATAAGGTGAAAAATTAATATTTCAATCAAATAAATTACAGTGTGTTTGGGACATGAAAAGGTAAGTTTTCACAAAATTTCGTGCGGAAATTTTTTTTTTCATGAAAGATAAAAATAAAAAACCAAAAACTTTGGTTATTTCAATTTTTTTCCATAGAACTTGTAGTTTTGCCGGAAATCGAGATTGACCGTTTTTTACCCTTAAAACTCACCCCCTTCCACTTCGACCTCAGATCGCCCGTAAATTATTTTTCCTTTCACTTCTGTTATATTCTCTTCCTTTTCCAAAACGTTTCATCTACTTTTTTTTTGTTTCAAAAATTATCGACCCTGGTCTATTATGTCCGCGGCTTTGCACGCGTGAATTTCAGGAAGATCATATTTTTAACGTTTTTGGTTCGATGCAAAATACAGTTTTGATAAATATGCTCACATTCCTCGTTCCCTTACGTGAGTTAATTGAAAATATTCCATAGTGGTGCGGATATAATTAAAAAAAATATAACCGATTTTAGGTGATGAATAGATTGGAAGGGCCAAATCTCGACATTCAAATTACCTTAGATTTTTCTGGCGAATCTGACGAAAATACGACATAAAATTCCCTTCGCTAAATTCAGCGCCAACCTATTCCAGGGTAAAATTTTGCCAACCGTAATTTAGGTTGTGATATGTAAACTTTATATATTGTCTCACAACTATCTTTAGGTTTGAATTGAAACATGGAAGAAAACAAAATAATGCATGATGAAAAAAATTAACGGTTCAAATTTGACAATTATTCTAATATTTCAAAAGTAATTTTAACGAATAGAAATTTGGAAAGAAATTATATTATTACGACATTAGAATGGTACTCACTTGTAAAATTTAATTTTTCTATTACTGATACTCTTCGCGATATAACCTGTTTTATAATAGGGATAGATTTTACATCCTGAGGTGCATAGTCCAGACATAAAAACTATTTTCAATTTTTGAAACAAAAAATGAACTTGATTTCTCTTGACGTTTAAAAAAAAACAGATTTGGAGAAAAATCATATAGAAATCATCAGGGATAGTTTTAACCACTCAGGATTCGAATTTTGTTGAATCCTTTTTTGGCAATGTAACCTTTATGCAGAATTAAATTAACTCATTAGCGACAATCTTCGTGATATAGGGATGGGAGCATAACATGAAATTAATTTCAGCAAAAAAATTAGATAGAAATGACGCATTTTGACGATTTCTTCAAATTAATAGTTTCGTAGATGAAAATTGTTCATATGCCTGCGAATTTGTCTGCGTGGTTTTCAAGAGGATTCCACTTTTATAACATATTTTGATTCGATTCCAGAATTTGCGAAATACTTGTGAAAATCAATTTTAATAAATAAGCCATGTCAACACTACGCGTTTCTTAACGTGAGTTAATTGAAAAAAAAGCCATATTAATTAGTGCAAATGGAATTTTAATCAAAATCTCTCATTTCTTCTTTCAACTTCCAATTGTTCATTCCTCATCGTTAATTTTCGGTGATGATTTCGACCAAGAAAGAATCCAAGAGTAAGGACATTTCTTGAAATTATACATATAAAAAAAGACCCCAACAGTTTTAACAATAGAAAAAACTTGGCCATATTTATAACTTGTTTATCTTTGTTTATATACTTAAATGAAAACAGATCTTGACATGTAGCTTCAAAAATACAGTGAAGCTCATATAATTCAATTTTCTAAATACTCTATTGTATTATGAAGTGGTGAAACATGAAACATGAAAGTTAAACCATTCCCGATAACAACGGAATCACACATCTTCAAAAACATTCGTACAATACGAAAGCAGAAATATAAATAGAATATTTGTGTTTCAACCTGAAGATGACAAAAACTATGTCGAAACGTCGTTAGAAGGAATTTTACAAATTGGCTGAATCAGACCATTATTCTGAGAAATCGAACCCTTATTTGCTAGCTATTTGTTACATATCGTGTTCCCGTTATCGAAGCGAAATTAATTACATACCAGTTTTTAAGTCTAAGCATACGCTTTCAAACAAAAATTGTTTCATCCAAATCGATTCAGTAGTTTTTGCGTGTTGCTCGAACAAGCAAACAAACAAACAAAGAGACAATTACAATTTTATAATAGTATAGATATCTGGCTAGGTTTGTTACAAATGAAACAGTTGCGATTGTTTGAAAATGTAATGACTGCTGACGATCAGGACATCAAATAAATAATAGTTTAAAAAAACTAAAAAACACACACACACAAATTTTTTTTTTTCCTATTTTCTAATTTTTTAGTTTGGTTTTCTATAAAAGCGTGTTTTTTAGTTTCTTTAAACTATTATTTATTTCCTACTTTTCAGTTTGGTTTATTTATAAAAGCGTGTTTTTTTAGTTTTTTTTAAACTATTATTTTTATTATTTTTTTGCAAATAAAAAAATTGAATAATCTTATCAAATTAGTGTATTGTCATCGGTCCTCGATAAATCTACAAAGTTTGAATGAAAGCTGACCGTTTAAAGTGGGTCAAAATCGCGCCCAAAGAGTCGGTTACAAACAAACAAACATACAAGTGAAGCTAATATAAAGCGTTTGAGGCCTAAATAAATAGATCCACTTACACTTGGGAATCTTAATAAACAATCAATTTTCCATTTGAAATAGAAACCTTTCAACTCGCAATAAAACTAAAATATTGTTCCTATACTATTCCCATAACATGTCATGAGCAGTTAACATTATCGCAAAAACGTTGGAGTTTTTGAAAGGATAATAATATTTTGAATAGACGCTGCCGCTACTCGATGAAAATCCATAAAAAAGCACTTCACTACGATTTTCACAAAAAAATTGGTTCACAAAATCCACAACACGTGTTTCGCTATACTATAGCTTTTTCAATAGGAGAAGAACTAAATAACCATTACTGGGGTTTGATATAAATAATAGGAGCAGGTGGGCAGTTGGATATTAGGTAATTAGGTGGAATTATACAGATTAATCTGGTAATTCAATAGGTATTGTGAATTATTGTCTTCGTTAATCTCTAAGCCTTCTAGGAGATTTAATTTTTGACCTCACTTTTCTACATGCAAAAGTTCAAAGTCATTAGCAAAGCAATGCTTTTCAGTCAGGAGATGGTTAGCGAAAGTTGAATTCGTTTTGCCCTTAATAAAACTGTTTTAATGCTCAGATATGCGTTGCTTGAAAATTCTACCTGTTTGTCCTATGTAGAAACTTGGACAAGTATCACAAGTCAGTTTACATTCTCCAGATTTGTCAGACTTCCCAATTCGATATTTGTTGTTCAAAAAAAATCCCAAAATATTATTTGTTGTGTAAGCAATATTAATATCTTTATGTCTTGAATAATCACAAATTTTCTCTGAAGGTTTGCCAAAATAAGTAATAATCCTGAAATTTGACTTTGTATTTGAATCGGTTGGATAAACTCCCTGAATTGCCTTTTTATAGAGTTTTTTCGATAGAATGCTGTCAACTAAACTTGAGTTATATCCGTTATTGGCTGCAATTTGTTTAATTATGTTCAATTTTTTATTGAAATTATCTTCTGACAGAGGAACATTAACTAGTATGTGGTTCATACTATTACATGCGGCTACTTTGTGTTGGTAGGAAAGTACTATGTATTGTAATATCGTTTATTTGGTGATTCTTGGGGTTTTGGTTCGTAATGAATATCGCTATGTATTTAGAACATTTTTTCTTTTATTTTCATAATGAATTACTGACTAACGTTTCGACGGGGGTCCCTCGTCTTCTTCAGAGCATATTATGGATACTGCTGTCCATAGGTTTCCTTGATGGTTTGGTAGAAGTCTTGCATATTTTCGCCCATGCTGGAATATGTATTATGTGGATTCTTGAACCTTCGGAGTATGTTTTGTTTGCTGATTCAAGATTCAAGAATCACCAAACAAAACATACTCCGAAGGTTCACGAATCCATATAATACATATTGTAATATCTTTATACGAAGGTTTGTGAAAAATTTAAAAATCGTGTTTATTGTTCATTTTCGTTATGGTCCAATCTAAGAAGTTTATCGAATCATCCATTCCAATTTCTTCTGTAAATTTGATTGAGCGATGAATGCCATTGATGAAGTCAAAACATGTATTTAGTTGTCTATCAGTTCCTACAAAGCGACATAAAAAGTTTTTTAACAACGGGTTGTTATCAATTTTACTTTCGAGATTATCCATGAAAATTTCCGCTTGTAACGGACTTAAAGGATTACCCATTAACAACCCTTTACTAGAAAAAAAAAAAAAATTAATAAATTGGAAATAATTCTGTGTTGATTAAACTGTAAGTAAATCCAATATCTCATCTTTGATGATCGGATTAACATGGTTTCTATACAGTAGGTTAGCTACCAGTATGATTGTTTCATATGGTGGAATACTCGGAAAGAGATTTTGAACATCGAAAGAAATGAGTTTGGCATTTTTAGGAAGATGCAGGTTCTTTATTTCATCAATTAATTCGTATGAATTCTACAAGCTAAATTTAGGAACAAATTTACAATGACTCTTGATGAGATCTATTCATTTTTCAGAGATTTTCACCGATGGTGCTGCAATGAAAGATACTACTGGCCGGATAGGGTAATTTTCTTCATGAAATTTTATAAGTGAATAGAGTTTTGGAATTTGAGGGTTCATAATAGTACATCTTATTTTTTCATAGTCGTTAAGAACATATTGAATTGATTTTAGTATTTCTTTCACTTCATTTTGGTGGAAACGTGTAGGACCTTCTTTCAAGATATAAAAAAAACCCGAATTTAAGTACTCTGAAGTTTTTTGTAAGTAATTAGCTTCATTAATGGCGATCACCGTTTTTCTTTTATCTGCTCCCGTGTAAAAACAACTTTAATTGAATGGATTTACAATGGGATCAATGGAGGGGGGGACTCCAAGTCAATCTTCACAAAAACAATATCTGTAGCATACTTAATTCATAAGTGTATGCATTTCGGAGGTTTAAACCTCCATCATCAGCACGAATACAAAGAGTTTGACAAATGGTCACCATAAATAAAATAACAAAGGAATGAATAAACAAAACAAATTTTGTCATCTACACTTTACATATAAAAAGAAGAAAACAAAAGCCTTCGTATTCGTACGAGGCATAGTCATTTGTTGTTGTTTATTCATTTGTTTGTTACTTCATTTATGGTGATCATCTGTCAAACTTTTGGTGTTCGTGCAGATGATGGAGGTTTAAACTTCCGAAATGCATACACCTCGGTAATAAAGTTAGCTACAGATATTGTATTTGTGGAGATTGACTTGCCTGTTGAAATTTCCCTATTATGTTCAATGTTAGATTTTGATTGTTCTGATTTCAATATGTTAGCTGTGATGTGTTTATTAATATTCGAATTGGAAGTATCCTTTGGTGCAATTTCTGTTTCAACACCAGAAGATCTAGATTTTGTATGTTAATAATTGGTTTGAGGTTGTAATTGAATCCCTTTTCTATGAGATTTTTCTCGTTCGGAGTAAAATTTGTGTTTGATAGATTAACAAATCTATTGAAAAAAATTTGTTCAACAATTTCAGGGTTTCATTCTTTCGCTAACTATGTCCTGACGGAAAAGCATTGCTTCGCTAATTATTTTGAATTTTTGCATGTAGAAAAGGAAGGTCAAAAACTTAATCTCGAAGAAAGTTTAGAGATCAACAAAGACAAGAATTTATAATACTTATTAAATGACCATATAAATTTGAATAATTCGCCCCTTTTAAATCTGTTTACTAGAAATTGAATAATCTTTCGACCAATAAACACTCAATTACCTAATATCCAACTGACAATCTGCATATCAAACTACTGTAATTGTAATTTAGTTTATCTCCGCTTGAAAAAGCTATTATATAGCAATAAACGTGCCGTGGGTTTTAAAAACCAATTTTTTGTGAAAATCGTAGTGAAATGTTTTGAGTTAACTTTGAAAAATGAAATCTCCACCGACCAATGAGGCCGTAAATGTGGCCTCCAGTTTGTCTTCAAATTTCGTTATCCCTATACAGATCTTTCAACTACCCTATATCATTATTATTATTTTTATTTAGTGTTCCACGAGGAATCGATAGCACTGAAAAGTGTGCAAAGCGCCCTCATTCATTATCATAATAGGCAAAATAACATAGACTCAGAATATTAATTTGGTTGTCAACGTCTCTGAACTTATAGACATTTGCATGATTGAATTGGGCAGACATGGGATTATGTAAATCTATAACAGTACGGCAAATTGTTGGAATAGAGGTGTTATTCAATTTTTCAGCTTTGTGAATAAACCATTCTCACCGAAATGGTGTGGAATATTGTCAATTTGCCATTTACATTTTTCCCGACAGTACGCAATGAACATATTTTTTTAAAACAATTGATGTTATATTCAAAGTCGCTTGTATGATATTCATTTTGGAACAATCCATACGGTGTTTTTCAAATAAAATTTCCGTTCATTTTCCTTTCGTTCTATTAACAGACCAATTTACATTTTTAATCATATAAGCCTATGCAACCGAGAGGTTTTTTGTTATATAAATTTACAGAAAAATAATTCCGGCGATTGAAACATGCATTCGATAGATGTGGAGATGGAAATGAATTTATATATTCATAAGAGAATTTTGAGAAACCAGTGGGACAATAATCTATCCCAATCTTGGAGCTCACCCTAACATAATCATAGAGAAAATCACAAATTGGCTAACATGAAATAACTGAACGTTTGTGTTAGTACAGTTAGACTCGAATACGTTCCTTTTCAACGCGCTTTTATTAGCTTCACTTTGAAAAAACGAAGAGCACCCCGTGGATAACAGAAGCAATACTAAATTCTATCAAAACTAGAGATAAAATGTACAAAGCCTCGAAGAGAAATCCTGATGATTGTAACTTAAAACGTAAATTCTTATCTTACAGAAATAAGCTGAATTCGTTACTTAAATCTGCCAAAAGTAATTATTATAAAAATAAAATATTGGAAAACTCATATGATAATAAAAATGTCTGGGACATTGTAAAGGAAATAACAAATTCCAAAAAATGTACAGAAATTATAAAAGAAATTGAAATCAATGATGGCACAACTACGGATAAAAATTCAGAAATGGCCAATGCGCTTGTGAAATATTTCACCAATGTAGGAGCTGATCTTGCTAGTGAAATAAAAAATAAGAACTATCAACCAAAAAGGAGTATAAATGAACAATCTTTATTCCTAACACCTACGGATGAAAAGAAATCAGTGAACTCATTACCGAATTAAAATGCAACAAATCTCCGGGCTTTGACAAAATAACCGCAGAAATCCTAAAAGAAATCAAAAATCATGTCTGTAAACCTATTTCGCACATAATCAATAACATCTTCTCCTCTGGTGTTTGTCCGCCTCAGTTTAAAAAAGCAATAATCAAACCAATTCACAAAGCGGGTCCAAAGAAGTTGACTAAAGATTATAGACCTATATCAGTTATATCCAATATTGCAAAACTATTTGAAAGAGCGTTGAAAAACAGGATCACATCCTTCACTAACAAATTCAAACTGATTAATAACCGTCAATATGGATTTCAGTAAAATAAATCGACCCAAGACATCAAAGATATCAAAAAGTTTGGACACTGGGAAAAAATCTGCTAGTGTATTTTTAGATCTTGCTGAAGCATTCGACACTCACAACTACTAGATATTTTAGAGGACCTAGGATTTCGAGGGGTAGCTAGAAAATAGAGAAAGTACTTAACGACAGGAAACAATAGGTGTCACTCAATGGTAGTTTGAGTATAGAGTGCACTGTGAAGTATGGCGTACCACAAGGAACTGTGCTGGGTCCAGTGCTCTTTATACTCTACATAAATGATCTCTTTAACATTGAATCATCTGGAGAAGTCATCAGCTTTGCAGATGATACCGCCATAATTTTCGAAGCTGAAAATTGGGATAATTTAAAAACCATCATAGAGAATGATTTGAAACTTATAAAAAATTGGTTCGACTATAAGTTACTGACTATCAATTTTGAAAAAACATTCTATATGCCCTTTTCATGTTATGAAAACACAAATCCTCCATTTAGAGACCTGAAAATTAATATTAATTTGAGAATAAAGCAGACCGAGACGATTAAATACCTAGGAATAACAATCGATAAACATTTAAGATGGAACATACATATTTTGAAACTTTGCAATACCCTGAGAAGTATCCTATATCGATTCAAATATATCGCCAAATTTTTTTAAGAACAACATCTCAGAATGATTTATCACGCATTGGTTGAATCCAGATTGACATATGGGATAATAGGATGGGGAAGTGCTCTAAAAGAACATATTAAAAATCTTGAAGTTCTTCAAAAAACATTTTAAAAAATTTTACTGAACAAACCTTCCCGATACTCATCTGATTTGATATACTCCGAATCCAAAATCCTTGACATTCGTCAACACTATTTCCTTGTATCATCCTGCTTTGAATTCAAAACTAAAACTAATCTTCGGAGAATAGAACATTTTTACGAAACAAGATACAAATCCAAATACTTCAAAACACCTCTTGCTTCAAAGTCTATAGGACAAAGATGCTTTTCATATTTAGTAGCAAGGTTTTTCAATTTCATTCCAGTTGAAATAAAAAGAAATATCTTCGTATAGAGGATTCAAGAAAAAAACTAAAAAACTATTTACTTAATTCACCCAGAATTACTGTCCATGAGCTCGTGGAGGCTGGTATAACGGCGTAATGAGATCTCATTCCATCTCAACTAATCAGTTTAATATCTTCCTTCAATTGCCTTTCTATATATCATTTCTATGTATCAAATTGCATATTTTAATTCTGTAGTTTCCATTTTTTATATTTCATATCCATTTTTTATATTTATTGACCACTAGGATGGTCGTATACTAGGCAAGTGTTTTTTTTTATCAATTCCTGTTGATGTTAAACTTCAATTGTCTTCACTATATCATTTTTCATATACTTTCCTGTACTTTTATGCGAAAAGGCTGTGTATTTAAATTGTATGTATTTTGTAATTTACAGTTTCGCATTGGTAACTGCTCTTTTGCTTTAAACCGTACATGTGTTATTTATCAAATCCAATAATGTGAGAAAATCTTAAATTGAATTCAAACATACTTTCTCATCGTTTTACTCAGTATTCATCGATACTAATTTTAAACGTAGGCTACACTCACACCACAGTCACTGACTTTGTGGTTTTCTGTTTATTTGTGAAAAAATTGTAATCGTCGTCATCTAAATGAAATTGTATTTGCACATTCTTTCTTTATAACAAATAAACTTATTATTATTATTATATAATTAACAAACAATGAAATCAATTCTTGGAAGTCAATTTTAACCTCTTCTAATTGTCCTATCGTAATGAAACTTGGTGTGTATATGTGGTTTGGAGGACAATACTATAATTTGGTATCTTGGAGCTGATCTTGGTGATGGAGCCAGAAGGTGGATAGTGGATAGTGAATGCACTGAGGCCGTACTCAGCATAATTCAACATTCAAAGATATGGCGAATGCACTGGTTCTCAGCATATTCGCCAAAATTTAGTTATCAATAACTCGTGGACGAATCAATCGAAGAGTTTTTCTCCCGTAGTCTTTTTTAGTCTTCTGTAGCAATATGGACTAAGAAGTTAAAAATGAAATTATAGTTTGACAAAACTAAACAAAACACGTATACAGTGGCTACATATGGGAAAAAAAATGTTATTGAAATTTCTGAAAAACTCTAATACCGGTTCGTTTCTGCATTTCTGACAACTGAAAAATCAATTGCGATTCATATCACGTGACCTAGGAATTGGCACGAATTGAAAAAAAAGTTGCCTATCGTGCCGAAAAAAATGGGTCAAATTGACAAAAACTTATTGAGGAGATTTTTGGAATCCAACGAGGACCCCATGTACCAATTATGAATCAGATTGAACAAAAATCAAAAATACCATATTATTCCTCTACCCTCACTAAGAAACATTATACATTCTTGTTTCATCTGGAAACAGCTTTGATAACATAAGTTTCCGTCAAAACTAATCAAATATTTGTGGAATAGACATTTTGCGGGAGATTAATTATGAAAACACGATTTAGTCTCGTGAATAGGTGTAGTCATGCCCTGTATATTGATGCACATGAGCTTATTCAATATTCTCAACTCGTAAATAAAATTTAACCAACTAACATTTGTAATTAAAACTTAATAATACATTATTTATCCTGATTGTTTAGGTGGATGTGGAAAAATAAAAAAAACTCAAGAAACAAACAATGTACAAATTTTCAATATTCTACGTGACCACTAGGGTGGGCCGATTGGTATAGGGGATTTGAAAATTTGTAAATGCTTGTGTCTGCAACTATAAGAAAGTTGTGAAATACGAAAAGGAAAATATTTCATCAATTTTTTTTATATTCCTGTTTTTTGAACTGCCACAATGACACTAAAGTTTCCATGTTAATAAGTTCATATTTTCAAAATCTGCAAATTGTTGAAAGTTGCACTACTAAAAAAAAATTGCAATGTGAACTGCCACAACATCATTTTTTGAATTTTGAATTAGTTATTTAATTTTAAGCCAAATGAAGTGGTTCAAGATAGAGGTAATATTTATTATAGAACGAATTCACAAGTATTACAGAATGCAAAATGGAAATATTTTAGTATCTAACATAATGGTGAGTTCTATATAGGTTTAGATATATAACTTAAAAATAGGTATATTATCAAACATTCTTTGAACAAATAAAACTTAATTTAATTTATAATCTTGCTTTGATCCAAAAGAAGGTATAATTTCACGTGATTCCAATTTGGCCCTTATAACACCATCTCTGTTTTCACTACCACAAACTGTAGCTGAAGCTTCCGTCACAATTTTAACAGCTCGTTCAACCGCTTATTGCGTGTGACATGGATACGATTTTATTTCAGAGAACAGCATTGATGTATCCGGATTTTTCACGATATCGATCAAAACTTCTACAGGTAACCCCATCGTTAAAGGCAGTTCAGTAATGACAAGAGTACTCCAATCAATCGAGTCCATATAGCTTGAGGCGTTTATATTCAGCGAATTTGGAACTTCAAATTTTCGTAGTAATTGCTGTTAGAGCTTCGAGCTTTGGAAATTCGACGCACAGCAAGCTCCCGAATATGATGTCTGGTGTCCCCGAGCATTCCAAGCAGGATATCTTCAGGATGTGCGAAATATCGCAATATCACTGGATCAATCACATCCTTCAATTTTTTCGGTAAATACCTAGATAACTGAATTGTTTTCCGACATTAAAGTCTCCCTGCAGGCATGATGGTTTTGTTTCAAAAATGAACCACATTGGACCATACTAAGACCGTACACCTAAAATAAAAGTTACCAAGGCGTTTTCTGATGGTTCAGCGGTTGAAACATATAGCCGCAGTATACGATTAGCTGTTCTTAGCCGTCGGGAATGCACAATTTTACCAAGGCTTCGTTTGGATGATTTTTCATCTACAGTTCCCTTTGAAATTGCATCACATATATCAATAATGTATTTTTGATCTGTGCTAAGATCAGTCTAACAGAATCATTCAATGCCGAAACATTTGACTCAATGATGTTGAAGTTAACTGTAATGAAAAAATTTATAAATACAATAGATAATAAAATAGAACTAAATAGATTACTAATAGAAAGACTATCCATCCCTTCAATGCCTGTCCAATAGGTCCCAGTTGTGCTGTCATCAAGGAAAGCTATGAGATGTCGCACTGGCAAACAAACCATTACAACGGTCTATTCAAATGTTTCTCCAATTGTACAATTATTCCCGAATAAAAAACCACATTCATTCAATATTATGTGGCATTCTTATGAGAGTAATGTGCTCTTCTCGAATTTTTCGCCGACGATTGTTTTCCATCTTCAGCGTTTCATCTTTACGTCCATCAAAAAACAAACCACATAATAATGAATTTTGTGTGTTATATATTATATCTTCACGTTTCTTCTAGCGCGACGTATCTTGTTTTTATCTATGATACTTCTATTGTCCTCTTCATGTATAATACCAACGTCCTGTGGAACGGCTGAAGGTACTGCAGCCCCAGCTCTATCAGAAATACCATAACGATCAAGTATTCTCGCTGACACAGGTAGTTGTAATGAATTGTAGCGGATTTGTGAACTTCCTTGATGTGGCGGTTTAAAACATGAAGATATACAAAAATTATTTCACCAAAATGTCTTGGCATTTTTTCCTATATATTTTTTTCATATGCAAATATATGAATTTTGACCTTGAAATTTCGGTGCCCTTGTGGCAGTTGAAATAATGAAAATATGGAATACTTTAATTGACAAAAAATGTTCACTTTTAAGTCTTAAACACGTTTTGCATTTGCAGAATTTTCATTTACAACATTCAAAATTTGAAAATTAGCTGTCTTTGTGGCAGTTGAAAACATAAAAAAATTTTTTTTTGGGAAATTAAAAAAAAATCGGGTTTTGGTTTTACAACTTTTTTAAAGTTGCAAATTCCCATTTTTGAAAAACACTGAACTCGGCCCACCCTAGTTTGCACCTTCGCGCCCCATACATAGAATTGGAAAACATTTCGCGGCGAACATTTTTCAACAATGCTGCACAATTCCTTATACAAATTTTTAAATGTTCTACATTTCGAAATGGGCGTTGTTTATAAATATTGCTTTTCAGGTGACCCCATAAAAAGAAATCACAGGCCAAGGATTACCTGAATAACAAATTTTGGTTTGTATGGGTGAAAGTGATTTAGCTTTAAAATTCGTCTAACAGAGGTTTGAGATATTTCTGCCTTCTCTGCCATAATTTTCGTCGAAGCTCTTGGTGTCTCAGTTGACAGTCACATTGTTTACATTATTTTCATTATTTGCAACAGGCTCAACGTGAACACTTTTATATTCGTTTTCAACCGAACCAGTTTCCTTAAATTTTTGCAATATCATTGCCACCGTGGTAAAATGCAAATTTTGGTCAGATGCCTTCTATTGAAAATTTCAGCTACTTTTCTTGTGCTATGATAATTTTGGACTGTATTGTCACAAAACTATTTCAATTTGATCATAAATAACCATCGAATAGCATGGTTTTCTTACAAGGGATCAGGTGAAGCCAATTTGCATAGAGCGTGTGAAAAAGTTGAGGTGTCATGGGATATGAGATAGTTCCTTCCTGTTTTTTTAATGGAAACAAAGAATAACAGGATGTTTATAGTGGCCGTGAATATGAACAATGTTTCGAGACTTTGAATAACCACAAAGTAAATGGATCGCAACAAAAACATGTTCTGTTTATATCTTGTGGTTTGATAACATTTCAAAACCAGGTTTATCAGAGTATCTGGAAATACTGCCAGAGAAATCCATTAACTCTCCTGTTAATGAAAAACATGAATATTGAATTGAACCTCCCGTTTTCTATTAACAATATTCGAAGTGGAGTTACTTGAAAGTAACAAAACACGCCCTTAATTTCCATAATTTCAGCTCTAAAATTAACGAGATTTGAAAATGAATACAAATAATACAGAGTTCGTTTACTGATATACAGAGTGGCCTCTTTTTTAAAGGGACTGAATTGGTACCTTCTGAACCATTAGAGTTAGAAGGTCGGTCTATTTTTACACGCTTTATATCTGCTTCACTTGTATGTTTGTTTTTTTGTAACCGACTCCTTTGGGCGCGATTTTGACCCACTTCCCGACGTCCGAATGATTTGAAATTTGGCATGTGTACATAAATCCGGTGGCAATGCATTAAGAAACTTTTGTGTGGATAAAAAACAAAATGGCGGCTCCAATATGGCGTACGAGTTTTGTGATTATGGTCCGATTCGCTTCAAAATTGGTATCCGAAGGTTTTTGTGGTCGGAGGTTATGCTTCTTTTGTCAAAATTGGAAAATTCAAGATGGCGACTCCAAACTGGTGGACGAGTTTTGTGATTATGGTCTGATTCCTTCAAAATTGGTATCCGAAGGTTTTTGAGGTCAAATATTATGATTATTTTGTTAAAATTGGAAAATTCAAATGGCGGCTCCAAATGGTGGACGAGTTTTGTGATTATGGTCCGATTCGCTTCAAAATTGGTATCTGAGGGTTTTTGTGGTCGAATTATGATTCTTTTGTCAAAATTGGAAAATTCAAGATGGCGGCTTCAAAATGGCGGACGAATTTTGTGATTATGGTCTGATTCTATTCCAAATTAGTATGTGGGGGTTTTTGGAGTCGAATATTATAATTCTTCTGTGAGAATTGGAAAATTCAAGATGGCGGCTTCAAAATGGCGGACGAATTTTGTGTTTTGATTTCAATTGTATGTGGGGGTTTTTGGGGTCGAATATTATATTCTTTGTAAAAATTGGAAAATTCAAGATGGCGGCTTTAAAATGACGGCCGAGTTTTGTGATTATGGTCTGATTCTATTCAAAATTGGTATGTGAGGGTTTTTGGGGTCGAATATTATGATTCTTTTGTAAACATTGGAAAATTCAAAATGGTGGTTTTGGAATGGCGGTCGAATTTTGTGATTATGGTCTGATTCTATTCAAAATTGGTATATGGGGGTTTTTGGGGTCGGAGATTATGATTACCTAATTTGATAGGATTATTCCATTTTTTTATTTGCAAAAAAATAATAAAAATAATAGTTTAAAAAAACTAAAAAAACACGCTTTTATAAATAAACCACACTAAGAAGTAGGAAATAAATGATAGTTTAAAAAAACTAAAAACACGCTTCTATAGAGAACCAGACTAAAAAAATAGAAAATAAAAAAATATATTTTATTTAAAAAAAAGCGTGGGGTGCATGGTATCAATAATAATATATATACGTGAAGCTAATGAACTTAATAACTCTGATTTGAATAAACTTCTTGATGTCACTAATGTGCACTTATTGAAAATCAACTCGAATAAATCTGTTGCGATATTGTTTGGATCTGATAATCAAAGAACTGAGGCCATCGAAATAATGAATATCCGAATTGGAAATGATAGAATTGAAATCAACAATACCTGCAAAAACCTTGGATTGATTATGGATTCCAAATTACGATTCAAAGATCATATAACTTGGAAGTTGAGAAACGCATATACCTCGCTGAAGTTTATTTATAGCCAAAGACACTTTTTGAATGGGAAATTGAAAATACAGTTGTGTGATAGTCTTGTACTCTCTCATTTCAATCACTGCGATATCGTTTATGCCCCCTATATTGACACTGTCAACGTCAAACGGATCCAAAAGACGCAAAATTCCTGCTTAAGGCTGATATACGGAATAAAACGCCCTCAGCGTATCTCGCATAAATTAAAAGAGGCTGGATGGCTAAGTATGTTTAATCGCAGAAAACATCATATGGTTTGCTTTTTTTATAAATTACTATTGTATAAAACCGGCTTATTCAGGAAATTACCTTCAGAAAGATTACAAAAATTGGAAAAAACCAAAACATAAAAAGAAATCTTCAAGAGGTCTTTTTCTTATAATATTGCACTATTTGGCGATGTTCTGGATGTACCAAATTTTTCTTTAACCTTACAGGGATTCAGGATTTGGTACAAACGATACTTGTTTGGTCGACAATGATTTTTGATATTCTTTGTTTTAGTTTTATTTTATTTTATATCGATTTCCAATTAAATTCATGATTTTTTGTTATAATATCCTTATATACTCCTAATCTTTTGTTTATTTCTTTACTCAAGGGAGCTGTGGAAGAATTGGCTTTACAGCCTAACAGTTTTCCTATCATTCACTGAATATGAACCTAATGTTAAAATTAAAGTTTAATGTATTGTATCATTTGGTGAATAATAAAATGTATTATTATTATTATTATTATATATATATATATAGTACATTACACACCGAGGCGATATCATGCACCCCACGCTTTTTTTCAAATATATATTTTTTTTTCTATTTTGTCTGTGTGGTTTTCTATAAAAGTGTGTTTTTTAGTTTTTTTAAAACAATTATTTATTTTAATCGATATTGAATACAGACCTGGATAGTTTTTCCGTTCTTAAACAGTTTTATTTGGCTTGCCTTGTTTATCTTGTGTGGGTCAAATCTAGTAATAGAAGCTTTACTCTCCAATTGACTTGAAATTTGGTACAAACCTCTAGTTCTGATGACAATCCAATTATGTGTATTCAGTATCATTGTAAATCGAAGATGGCCGCCGCAACAAAATGCAGATTACATATGGATATGGATATCAAATAAAAGGGATTGACTGATAGAAAGCAATACACCATGAAATTATAGTTGACAGTTCGAAGCACCTAGCGGTAAAACTTTGAACTGTGTGAAGAACAGCCTGATCATATCATTGTAGTGCCAGTTTTTTTTTAACCTTTCTTTGTGAGGATTTTCATATGGTCCATTGATCATTTTTTATTGTTTCCATTATCAGCACTGCGAATAAGAGGGAGCAACTAGCCATGAAATTATTGAAGAAGAAGAAGGATAGTTCATAATGATGACCGTAAATAATTTGAAAAAATAAACAATACTGTCTTTTGTGTTAATAAAACTGGTTTTTTTGATAATTGTGATTTGATAAGTGCGATTTGACAAGTACCAAAGCTGCATTGTCATCTACTAGTTCTGACCTTCATCTACCAGTTTGGTTATAACGAGGTTCGATTGTTTCCATCACTTTGAAAATGGATATCTACGGCAAACAGCATGAAATAAAAAAATTTAGATTCTTCTACCACACAATCAATTCATTATTCCACATTATTTGAATGTTTATTGCATCCGGCGATTGCGTTCACTCACAGCTCTTATCAAGGAAGCTGAGGTGAGGCGAGAGACGCTCCCTAAAATTTTAACGTTTTAATTTTTTTTTTCGGATTTTTAACCACTGTAAGTCGCTATAAAATAGCATTATACACTCGTCATTCACGGACGTGCAAGAGGATAGACTACACCCTGTATATACATTCCATAGGTGAATTGGGAAATCATACCAGATGATTCTCTAAGGTGGCTCAGTCTTATAACTTTTCTTCTATTGAAGAAAGAAAAACGAATTTTGGGGGTTGTGTATTATAGTTCAATTTATATTCTTTGACATATTCACTTGCGTTGCCGTACTTCGTGTTTGACCGGAAATGACACCAACTTTCGATTTTTAAATGGGACATCTTATAAATTTTAGCATCAGCTACTCGTGGAGAACTGGAGCATGAAGTAAGGGTGGCAATCCTGAACATCACTGCGGAACAGCTAATAAATGTGGTGCGCGCAATAATTGAAAAAGTTTAACTTTGCCGTGATCAAGGAGTCATTTTGAAAATTCAGAACCTTAACCCTGGAGAACTCGCGTACTAGTTAACGACGTGAGAACTCGCGCCTATAGATCTTTTCTCACGCCAGCTCGCGCGTAAAGATTTTTTCTGACGCGAGCTCGCGCGTATATATTTTTTCTAACGCGAGCTCGCGCGTATAGATATCTTCTAACACTGACTTGTCATGATAAAAACTATTTAATATTGATTCTAGTTGATTTATTCTAAATTCTAAAAACTAAACACAGAAAAATACATTTGCATGAACACTATGCTCAGAAGGGACATCTTCAATGTCAGAATCTGACTCAATGGCTCCGTCACATTCATGATCTGAAATCTCTTTAAACCATTTCAACAACTGTTGCTCAGTTTCAGAATCCATTTTTTTTCTGTAGAAAAGCTCAAATTAATGAAGGAAAAAGCAAAAAACAATAAAAAAGTTACCTGCTAATTTGATGAAATAAAAAATTATGAACAATATGGAGAAAAGCACATATGTTATCACTAGCGTCGATAGATTTTTCCTAACACACTCCACCGACTCGACCGCTCGCGCGCTAGATTAATACTAACTCTAATTTATTTAGAGCCATCACAACCCCCCACTCACACTCCAACAAGCATGAACTGGTTAAGGAATTCTACAGAAGGCATTCCTAAAATATGAAATCAATTTGACAAGAGATAAAAAAAAGTCTGTAGTGCAACTGAAAATGTTAGATTTTATCTAACAGTGCGAGTCCTCCCGGGTTGATGGACTAATTTGCGACTTCTCAATAATTCTTAAAACGGCTGTGAGTCTTAAGCCTCAAAGACGTATTTTTCCCATGTTACTTGATCAAAAATGAAGCGATTTACACGATCTATGGCATTCTAGATCGAAAAATAAAAATTGGAATAAAAATGACTTTTTCCGTCAAATTATGAAAAGTGAGGTGTTGTTGGATTTAGAATGTCATTCTAGATCGAAATAAGTAAAAATATATAGGATGTCCCATTTAAAAATCGACAGTGAATATGTCAAAAAATGTAAATTGAACTATAACACACAACCCCCAAATTTAATTTTTCTATCTTCAATAATAAAAAAGTTATAGGGGTGAGCTACTTTGGAGAATCTCCCGGTATATGGAAATCATTATTCGATTGATCAGTATAGGTTTGTCATTATATGTGGAAGGATAAGCAATGTCAAAGACAAATTAAGTCGCAAACGAAAATGCAATAATGCACCAGTCTGCAGGCATCAACTACAAGCTCACATCGGATGGGCAGTATGATATGCAAAGAAAACGTCTGAAGAATTCTGGTGAACCAATGGATGACCATGACTGTGTAACTCGTTAATTTCTCAAAGAAATGGTCAATGATATATCTGAGGATGTGTTGGATGTATTGCAAAGACAAATTATTCAAGTCAAAACTTGGTGTATTCCATCTTAGCCGTTGGCATCAATAACCAACACAATCATATTTATAAATCGATATTTTCCTGCAGAAATTCACACTTCTTCTGGGCATCATCCTCGCCACAGCAATGGCCCAAAGACCTTTCTACGCTGGATCCCGTCCCATAGGAGTACCGCAAGTTGCCGCCAGATTCCTGAACAAAGACCGCAGCACCTCTTCTACTTCGGGAGCTTATCCAAACGTGGCAAACAGATTCCGATACAATCGTAGCGGCGGCAGCGTTATGAAGATCCCTGCAAAAGGAGACGTAAACTTGGTGAAGAGGCTATATCCGAGGGAAAGCCAACCGTTCTGGCCGATCAACGCCCATGCTATCCGGCTCTAAGGACCAGTTCAGTTCAACAGACAGCAACATGAATATATTTTGCTTATATCTTGTAGTTTGATGATATTTGAAACACTAGTAAAAATAATCACCATCTTTCTCACAATGAAGAATATCACCATTTTTTTATTTTTACCTTACAATAAACTCTATTAAAAATGAAAAAATGCCGTGAAAATATTTTTTTGATACGTCTTATAGTTTCCGAGATATTTAACTGTTTAGCAGGCGTCATAGGCCGCTGTGACGTCACTGTACAACGGTCGGTCAGTGCGTGCTCTGCTTCCGAGCTGTGTGTATGAAGTTTGCGTCGAAAATTAATAAAAATGTCGAATCCAGAAACTAAGAAATTGTGTATTGTGCCAAAGTGTTTAAATAAAACTACTAACGCACCCGAAAAGTTGTTTTTTATTGCTGCTTTCGAACCTAAAAGTCGAAAGAAATGGATGCAAATCATGATGTTCTGGAGTGATCCAGCATTTCACTGTACAAATATCTCTTTTAACTTTTGCATATCCAATAGCGTCGTCGCCGAAGCTGTTTCTAGCCGATCTAAAATAAAATAAACGTAAGTTGATCTAATATATAAAAAATAAAATACATAAAAATGCACTTATCCACGATCACATGAAAGAGGAAATTAATATAAGAGGTTTTTCATCTTAGCTCAATAATATTCAATAGATGTAGTCGCGTGCATCCTAATAATAACCTACTTATAAAAAAAATATATCATGGGTTCAAATTTTAAAAAGTTTTAGGAAGTCAATGTCAAGTAAGATGTTCATAGTATCAATATGACGTATGACATACATTTATAAAACACTAGTAATGAGCAATATGTACTTATTGGGATCAAAAGATTTATGATAAAATGTAAAATGTTATTAAGTAAAACTTACTTTTGCATTTTTACTCCTCGCATCTCGGCGGCCAAGAAATCGGAGTTATTTGAAAAATAGTGGGCAACCATTAACCCGTCCATTTCAGGCAGGTTATCAGATTGTCCTTTTTCAAAACCGTCATCCATATCTAATATTATACTTATAACACTATTGTAACATTGATTCAAATGAAAACTTGAGTTAAAAACGTTATTGTGGTCGAACATCCGATAGCAAAGCAATGATTGAGTGTACGGTGAGGGAACTGCTGTGCCACCCCCGCTTGCGTTAAATGCGGGGAAAATCATATATCTAAGGATTGTGTCAAGCCAAAATCCGAAAAAGCAAAGTGTGCAAATTGTGAGGGGGAGCACACTGCGAATTATCGAGGATGCCCCAAGCGTCTTCGAATAAGGCGTAGGGTGAACCCCCCGAACACGGGGCACCACAATCCTAGATTTTTTCCTGCACATTCAGGCAGAACGCAGTCGGGGATGTCGTATTCAGCGGCGGCCCGTGATAACCCTCCTGCACAGACATCTCAGCTTAATAGTCCGAGAGATATTCCGTCGACTTTAGATCAAATGAGGACACTGCTTGCACAGTTCGCTGAGGCTGCTGCAACACTCTCGACCGGTTTCAACCCTGACTAATGGGTGAAAGGCAGCTTCCGAACTTCATCAAAGCTGTGAGTTGGAATTGTAATGGCCTCCTCCAGAATAGACTTGAGTTTCAAGAGTTTCTTGTAGAAAACAACATTGATGTTGCTTTTCTGCAGGAGACTCGTCTTAATGGAGAAACTGTTAGATTTCCTAACTACAAAATGCTCAGAAATGATCGACTTGGACGTCCGGGTGGCGGCGTTGCCATTTTGGTGAAACGCTGTCATTCGCATGTTCAGCTTGGCATTTCCAATGATGATACCCATGGTATAGAAACTGTAGGTATTGTTTTCAACACGAGGAGTGGTCCTATGCGTTTGATCAGTGCTTATAACCCTCCGAACAATCGAATACTTCCTGAAGCGCTCGATACACTCTTGATGGAAACAGATCAACCTGTTTTGGTCATGGGCGATCTGAACGCTAAGCACACACAATGGAGTTGTGTCACCAATCAGAATGGTAGGCGACTGTGGCAACATTTTGACAGGAATGAATACCAGGTATTGGCTCCGGATGAGCCAACGCATTTCGGTCATCTCAGGCCCGATGTGCTTGACATTGCTTTGGCCAGGAACATCACCTGGAATTGGGACATTCGTACTCTCTCCGAGTTGGGCTCTGATCACTACCCGGTGATTTTAACTCTAGGGGGTGATCCACCGCCCCAGACAGATCGTATGTGCACCAAGGTGGACTGGGAGAGGTTCCGTTCGCTTCTAGAGACAGGTTACTGTACTCCTGAGAGAATTGATTCTCCACTTGAGTTGGACGAGGCCGTAGTGCGTTACGAACTCACCATCAAAAATGCTCTCAGGGATTCCTCCCGAAGGGAACCGGCTCCTAGATATCAGGATGAATTTCCTCGAAGAATAAAAAATCTTATTCGAGATCGAAATCAGGCCAGAAGGGCCTATCAAAGGAGTCTGTTCCCTGGGGACAGAATCCGTCTGAATGAGTTGAATAGGGAGGTTAGAAATAACGTAACCGAGTTCAAAGACGAAAGATTTGGCAACACATTAGAAAATTTAGAAAGTGACGGACAACTTTGGGAATTAAATCGAAATTTAAAGTCAAAAAAGACTGATTTCCCCCCTATTCATGGAGAGCTCGGTATGTGCTACGACTCCGAGTCCAAAGCTCAAGCTTTTGCTGACTCGATGGAAAGACAATTTAAACTTAATGAGCACCCAGACGATGATCTGGATCGTGATCTTTTGCTAGAAAATCGGGTTCACCGCACTCTAAGAGAACCTGATCGTGATGTCATTCGTCCAGCTTCGTTGGATGAACTTAAGGTGCATATCAAAGGATTAAATCCCAAAAAAGCGCCTGGTTGTGACGGAATTTCTAATTGTATGATTAGGAATTTTCCGGATAACCAGGTGCAGTCATCATTGAATATCATCAACAAATCACTGCGCCTCAAAAGATTTCCTCGAAGGTGGAAGCATGCCATCGTGGTCATGATCCCGAAAGAAGGTCAGAACCCGACCTTCCCGCAAAATTATCGACCAATCAGTTTGTTATGCTGTTCAGCTAAGTTGGCTGGAAAAATCGTTCTCGAAAGGCTTGACGATGAAGTGGAGGACAGAAATGTCCTACGGAATGAGCAGTTCGGCTTTCGTCGCGCTCACTCCACCGAGCTACAGGTTTTGAGGCTGGTGGAAAATACAATCTCTTCGCTAAACACCAACAATAGTGCTCATATTGTCCTTCTAGACATAAGTAAAGCATTTGACAGAGTATGGCACGGAGGCCTGCTCTGCAAATTGATCGATTTCCACTTGCCTTTGAGTCTGGTGAAGTGGATAAAGTCGTTCCTCGTGGGTAGGACATTTCAGACCAAGGTTGACGATTTCCTCTCGGACCCGAGAGAAATTGAGGCCGGCGTTCCTCAGGGGGCAGTACTGTCTCCTGTATTATACGCATTCTTCACCTCCGATATACCACGAACCGAACACGTGAAAATCTCCCTGTTCGCCGATGATACGGCCTTACTTTCCTCGTCAGCCAACCACCTGATGGGTTATTTGCAGAATGCATTAAACGACCTCCAGCAGTGGTACCTGGAGTGGAAAATAAAGTTAAATCCCGATAAAACACAAGCGATCTCGATGGGTCGCAAGAGAAACAACCCGGAGAGGGAAGTGACTATCTCTGGAAGGGAGATAGAATGGTCGGAACAAGTCAAGTACTTGGGGGTTACTGTGGATCGTCGGCTCACCTGGAAGCCGCATGTGACTATAATAAAAAAAAAATTGCTAAGAAAATAGGCGCACTAAATAAAGTCAAGATCTATAAAATGATGTTCAGGCCTGTCATTTTGTATGCCTCGGCCGCCTGGGGCCAAACCTGCAGGACTAGCATTCGCGTCCTGGAACGGGCGCAAATGAAAGTCCTGAGGATGATAACGAATGCTCCGTGGTATGTGCGGAACGATCGGATACTTGAAGACTTGAACCTGCCTTCCATCAGGAGTATAATCAGAGACAGCAATCAGAAAGTATTCGATTGCTCAATAACCCACGAGAACCCCCTCGTGAGGGAAGCTACTGACTACAACATAGACGACCCCTCGCGCTTTAAACGTCCTAGGCACTCCCTGGAGTGATGGGCTATCTAACAACCTATCCCGGGTAGTGAAAGCTGCATCCTCTATAGAAATTGAATTTTTCAAAATTTTGATTCAAAATTCTTTCTCGGCCATTTTTGAGAACCGCCATCATGGGAAGGGCTGGAGACCGGTCTCCAGTCCTTATCCAGTCAAAATTCCAAATCCGTGAATGGCTGTTGCTCACTTGTTCGAAGCTTAAAGAGTAAGAGCCTTAGGGTTACACTCGTGTTATGTAATAGTGATAGAAGATCCTGAAAAAAATGTACGGTGAGAACGTTGCGTTGTAAAATGACGTCACGCAGGCATGGCGCGCTCGGCCGAAATATTTTAATAGAACGGAAACTAAAATTGTCGTAACTTCAACACTACTCGCTTGATTGGAATGAAACAAAAACAGGTGTATTTCTATACATTTAGGTTACACGGTCATGAAGTTTTAAGTCATTTGACAGACCCATTGACATTCTTCATTGAGTTTCTGTAATTTCCGAGTTTTTAACCCACATTTTCAGCATCGAATGGGATTTTCTCAAAAGAAACCAACTGTTTATTTTCCTTGTTGGAAGATCACAAGCATGTGGACTGGTAAAACGCATTCACACAAATTTTACAGTTTTACCGCTTAAGTTCCGACAAAATTTTCGCTTTCTTCAGGTCTTTAATAAAAAATGTGCCTCATTAAAAAATCGTCAAGTTACAGACATATACGACATATGATTGACTGAATTGCTGAAATTGCATAAATAAAACTGTGTGGGATAAAATATCATAGTTGGGGAGGCGAGCGACCAAAAATTGCAAGCATTTTCTGAAGGCTCATTTTTTCATATTACGTCACATTGATGGAGTAGAGAAATAGCCTGCCGTCAGTCATCTGGTTTCGTTAGCGTTTGGCGTGGGGGCGACTTTAATTTTGTAAAGAAACTATTTACCTCGCAACTACTTTCTAAAACCTGAAAATTAATTTGTGAGCAGTATATTAATTGAGAATAAGTTGTAAAAAATCGTTCAAGTTGTGAAAAATCGGTAAATCGTGCAAGTACTTTCTAAAATCTAAGATTTAAGGCGGAGAATATTATTATCATCACAAAAAATATAGTCAGTCAGTATATTTCTGTAACAGATGCCGTCAGTCGCCGATAAAAGTTTACGCCTTGCCCATAAGTAGGGACGTATCTACTACGTAGTATCTATAGTGCTTCTCTTCAATGTGTCCCCCCCCTGTTATTTTTTGAACGGGTCAGCTCAAAACATTGAAACTTGGGATAAAATGAAATTGATGCATGAATACCATATTTTGGAGTAAAATTGACAGATGAAACTTTCAAGATGGCGACTGGGAGCCATCTGGGAGAGAAAATTGAGAGAGGGGCCTTGTGACATATAAAGTCAATATCTTCACCTACTACAAAATGGCGGAACATTTAATAATTGCCTGAATACATCGACGTTTAACTTCATAATTTGAGGAAAGAAGCTGAGTTCAGTTCAGAAGATGCTCGAAATGGTTGCCTTGAACTGCTTGACATAAGAACAGCCTATCCGATATTTCACGCCGAACATTTTCGAACACAGTAACGTCGATATTTCTACAAACATTTATTATTGTTGGCCGTATATCCAATATTGAAGCAGGTTCAGTTTCGTACACCTTTTGCTTCAAATAGCCCCATAAAAAGTCTACAGGTGTCAAATCTGGCGGGCAGGCTTAACTTTTGGGGAGTCACAACTTTGTCGTGCATGTATGTATCACGTTTTCTAGAAGAGAAATCGGTTCCCCTATCATTTTTACGTGAAAAAGGTATGCCTTTCAAGAGACGCTACAAGCCGCCGTTTTCGAGATATTTTGATTTAAATTAATCGATTAATCCAATCTTCTTCTCATTGATTCGCGAACCCTGGGATATTTTGGTTGATATTCCTTCTGTGTTATTGTCTTCTCACAATTATCATCATTACTAAAAATTGTCTGTATATCTTTTGTACTGTACTCTCACTCTAATAAACGTTACTATTATTATTTAATATCTTGCAGAAATCCATACTTCTTCTGGGCACCATCCTCACCACAGCAATGGCACAAAGACCTTCCTTCGCTGGAACCCGTCCCATAGGAGTACCAGAACTCGCCACCAGATTCAAGAACAACGACACCAGCGCCTCTCCTGCCTCGGGAGCTGATCCAGACCTGGCAAACAGATTTGGATCCAATAATAGCAGCGGTAACGGTATGAACATCCCTGTAGACGCAAGAGGAGACGAGAACCTGGTGAAGAGGCTGCAATCTTGGCCGAGGGAAAACCAACCGTTCTGGTTGATCAACGCCGATGCTATCGAAGCTCAGAGGAACCCGACTCAAAGGACCGGTTCAGGTCAGCAGGTGGTACAGCAAACGGTTGGGAATAGGAATCAAGACGTCGTTGTAACTGAGACTAGGGGGTCTGTCGGACCCGGTCATCTCTCGGAGAATCGTAGCGTTCAGAATTACTTCACTGTTTACGTGAACAATCAGTTGAAAACTTATGTGTATGATCCGGAGCGGGACGCGTGGTTTCCCAGGAGAGTTTGAGAAAATTATGTTGAGTTATGTTATGTCTCAGGAATACTTTACTCAAAATCATGAATTTCTTTCAAAAACTCAATGGAAAAATTCGATTGTTCTCATTTTCACTATATTATATCGTTAGGTAATAGATAGATATATAGCTTACCCACTTTTCAAATAAGTCTGCTGTCATGTCAATCTTTATTTTTTTTACCAGATAATAATAACGCATTAGGTACAAAACCGTCTTTGGTTCCTTTAGAAGATGACCCACTTGAACATAAATTTTTACTATTGTCTACACAACCGTAATTCACTTCATCATGACTGTCGAACCATGTTCCATCAAAAAATATAATGGGTCTATTAGGGACGTCTGTAGTCTTCTATTTGATGCAAATTATCTTGCAGCCATTGCACTATCCTTGATGATTCGGTAATGAGCTCAAGTCGAAGGCTAAAACTGAAGTTATGTAGAGAACAATACACTGATCAGGTACATAAATTCATTACATATATACGTAACTTAGTACAATAGAATAATAGTATATAAAAAAAGGACAATAACAACACTTCTGAAATCATTTGAAATATTCATAAAATTCAGGTATCGTGTATGGGCTTATTTCTAAACGTAACTTACGTGATATTTTCATAAAGCAATGAACTGTGTTAATATTTTTCATGGCATCGGGAAGAATGTTTCATAATCTCAGTCCCAGAATTTTATATGATTTCATACAAAGTGTGAGGTGAGTATTACGGAAATTGTATCTTGTTCTCGTATTATGTTCGTGTATGGATTGATTTCTTGTGAAAGAAATAATTCCTATATTTATGAACATAAACTAAGAATTCCAGGATGAAAAGACCAACTACTGATAGAATTTCGAGTTTCTTGGAACAGGCTACGATGTAGATGATACTCCTGCAATCGCTCTAATTATCCGTTTTTGGGAAATAAATACGTCCATTACTTCTGTTAAGTTCCCTCATAACAGTATTCCATATGATATTCTAGACTGGATCTGACCAAAGTTATATTTGTTGCAAACCTCGGTTGTCCAAAACATTTCCTGAGAACCCTGATTTGGTAAATGATTTGATTAGCTTACTACAGTGAGTACTGAAGGAGCTATTGTTTTTTATGTTTATACCTAAAAAATATCTTTTGAGAGTCTCTACTTTGGTATCATTGATACTAACAGTTAGATTCGACAGGTTATGATTTTGGGAATTGTGGAGAATCAGATTGGTAGTTTTTGTGGGATTCAAAATCAAAGAGTTCTCACTTAACCAAGTACATAAGATGGACGTTGTACGGTTCATTTCATCTTGAATTTCACCCTCATTTTTACTTGTGAATAATAATGTGGCATCGTCTGCATACCTGCCTCTGAAATAATAGAAGGTAATTCGTTGATATATAATAAAAACAATATTGGGCCTAGGATTGATCCTTGAGGGACCCCAATATTGTTAAACAGTGTATTTGAAAAATAAGGAGATTTGGTATTTTCATCAACGTAGTTAATTTTCACACGTTGGTTTCGTTCTTCCAAATATGACTGAAACCATTGATGTGGTTTTGCCCTAATGCCAATCTGATATAATTTGTTCTCCAATTGTGTATTATTGACACAATCAAAGGCTCGACTGAGGTCACAAAAAACTCCCAGAGGAGTTTTGCCTGCTTCAATACCATTAAGTATTTTTTCATATAAATTCAGTACAGCTTTAATAGTACAGCGTCCTGAACGAAAACCATGTTGCTGTTCATGTAAAATTTCATTTCGGTCAAGGAATTTGAGAAGCTGTGCCATCATTGTATATTCAAAAAATTTTGAGATAACAGGAGGTATTGTTATTGGACGGTAGTTATCCATACTTTCAGTATTGCTTTTTTTAAATATTGGGGAAACAGTTGTATTTTTCAATCTAGATGGAAAAATACCTCGACTCAGAGATGGGCCAAAAGAATGTGTTTTTTTTTATTGTGTATGAGAGAAATACCTCTACTTCGATTATGTGAGATATAAACATGCTATTCACTATGTTTCTACTTTTTTTATTATAATCAGATCTGTTTATACATTTAATATTATTAATGATGGTATGGGGAGCCTCAATAAAGTATTCATTAAAGTAGTTGGCGATTATAACAGGGTCATCTACTGGAGTGTGGTTGATTTCGATAGATATATTTTTTTGGCATACGGATTTTCCAGTCAAATTTAAAATGACATTCTATGTAGATTTGCTACATTATCTGATGAATAAATTTTATTCAAGCAGAAGGTACTCTACTTAGTTTTTTTTTACTAATAAATTATGTTTCTTCTTGGATTCATTGTATTGTTTTCTGAAATTTGAATCAGGTATAACTTTTCCAGTTTATAACTCGAAGATCTGAAATCATTATTGACCCATTCTTTGGAAATGTGCTTTGTGATCTTAACTGGCTTCAATGGGCATGTTGAGTTGAAATGATAAAAGAGAGTGTCATGGAAAGTATTGAATTGCATTTCTACTTTAGAACTGTTATAAATATCATCCCAGGTTTCATTTGATAAAACAGAAATCATAGTTTCAATGTTCTCGTCACTCATATTTCTTCTGAGACCATGAATATGTGTCAATATCTTTTGGGAACCTGTAGTTGAGAAAAGAACAGTACGATGATCTGAGATAATATTATCACAGCTCATCATTGACTGAGAAATTGGTATTGATCTGATCTATAATAGTTTCCACAGTACTCACTCTCGTTGGCTTTTGTATTCTGGCACTGAGATTGTAAGATGTTAGTGAATGAGAAAAGCATTTTTTATCATCAACTTTCATCGAATGAATGTTAAAATCTCCTGTGAGGATTATGAAAAAATTGGGGTCGTAAATACAATCCTAAAGTTGATTTAAATTCTTTGCAAAAATGGAGAAAATTCCATTTGGTGAACGGTAACAAGTGAAAATCATGAAAGTTTTTGAATGTCAGTTTTCCATGATGTAGTCAAGGATAAAGATAAGAAACTTGACCATATTTTCCATTTTTTTTAATTAATGCAGTTTTTGGGATCCTATTCGAGGGATACCTAGCAAAAAATATTTGTATGACTATGGGTCCCCGTGAGGTATCGTGAAAGTATGCGTACCTCAAGGGTCTGTTTCGGGACCAATTTTTTATTGATCAATATACCAGTGACATGAATATAATAGAATTCAGGTTAATGCTAAGTAGTTCCTAATTGAATATATTTTGTGATAAAAAAATTAATAAAAATTTTAAGAATTATTTTTTGAATTATTTCAAGATTCTGTGGGTGTTTATCTGTTGTTACCTCCCAAGTCAGAATTCCGCAGGTAATGTGTGATTCCACTAATGCTGCAAGAAAATTTCCCGATGTTTAATATTGAGTATCCGTTGAAAATGTTTGAATTATTGAAGTTGTTAATCCTATCTGAAGTGGCAGCCAACTATAACTTCAAGATATTTCACGTTGACGGCTACCCGAATTGTAGTCCTTTCATTTGAAAGACTCTTGATCCCATACTTCCGGTTGTTTCAGAGAATTTCAAACGGAACACCCTGTATATTTGTAATTTTTTGTTAGTCCCTCTACCATTGAAAAAAATACTCTTTGAGGAAATCAAATTTTATAATTACTCCTTTATCATCCATCACTTATTCTTCAAATGAAATAATTAATAAAAAAACCCTTTCAAAGACAAGCTGTTATTCAAATGCACTAAAAAGTACAAAATAATTACTTTGGATGGGTGACATTGAAGATTCAAGCTTTTGTATTCGAACTGAAAACTTTGGGCAATAAGCTTTTTTATTAATTATTTTATTTTGTGCTTTTTAGTACTTGAGTACGATTAATCTATGAATTTTTATTAAAGTATCGTTATTATGGGGCCCCCAATTTTGAATCGAATCGGACCATAAACATAAATCTTGTCCGCCATCTTGAAGAGCCATTTTGTTTTTTCTATAACGAAAATTCCATGAGGCGGCATTTCAATTTGATAAATTTTGACAAACAATTCATAATCTCCGACGCCGAAAACCTACACATACAAATTTTCAATAGAATCGGACCAGAATCACAAAACTTTTTCGCCATTTTGTAGCCGCCATCTTGAACTTATAAATTTTGACAAAAAATTCATAAACTCCGACCCCGAAAACCCTCACACACCAATTTTGAATCGAATCGTACCATAATCACAAAACTCGTGCGCTTTCTTCTCTAACAAAAATTTCATTATGCATTGTCACCGGAATTATGAACACCTGCCAAATTTCAGCTCAATCGGATGTCGGGAAGTGCTCCAAAAATGGAGCACCGGAAATAATGACATACTAACGAAGCAAGTTAAATGAAAGCTTGTAAAAAATGTCATAATATTCATCTGCTTACTATAACTCCACTATATTCAAAGTGAGTTTTTCCTCAATGTGTAATTTCTCTAGCTTATTAAACTTTGAAGAACTTATACCTTCTTTCTATTTTTGATATTTCCCTAACGATCTACCTAAGATGATATGAATACGTTGTATGATTTCTTTTGATATTTTCGTACTTTCTTTACATTTCTCTCGAAGCAAATATTTCCTTTTTATATCCCAACAAATACGATAATAATCATTATTACTATTATTTCGAAAATACTTATGACACTCCTCCCACACGCGTACCCCAACAAAAACCAAAACTCAGAAGGAAACTCCAGGAGCAGGTGCTTCCGAGCTGACAGGCCATTATAGTCAATTTCTTTGTCCGTTTCCAGGTGCGGTCATCTACGTTTCGATGCAGGGACGGCGTTAGCCCAAACGGAAAAGTTCGACTGCCCAGTAAGCCTATCGAGCCAACAATGTCCTGCAGATCACTGTCTCGCATTGTTATGCTTTTGAAGGGAAATAATAGCTAATAATGATGATAATAAATATGCTTAATTGTCCAAAGAGTAAATCTTATTGGCAAAGTAAATATTAATTTTATGTATGTAGATGTTTAAAAAAAAAAAAGAACAAGAGGTACGTGTGATTACAATGAAAATATATAACACAATTACACACAAACAGTCCAATTTCAGAACCCATCTCAAAGCGTAAAAATATAATAATAAAATATCAAGATTTGAAAGAACATAGAATTTTTTTTTAAATGTTTTCGTTAAACTCTTGCAAACTTTAATAGGGTCTTTCACCAAAAATGTCTGTGGTGGCCTTTCTGAAATGAGTGTGCTCATTAATGTTCCTGACATGATTTGGTAGGTGATTATACATCTTGAGGCCGTTGTAAACAATTGAATCTTCAACGAGAGTAGATGTTGGTATAGGGAGTTACAGATCAGCGGTCTGACGGGTGAAATGATAAGTGGCTGATGAGTATTCTGATTTGTGTTTATTTATCAAGCAAACCGTTATAAAAATGGCATGTACTGTAAGGATTTTATTTTCAACGAATAGGGGCTTGCAGAATTCCCGTTGTTTGACGTTGAAAATATATTTTTTTTTTATTATTACATATAAGTAAAGACTGAGGACAGAGTCCTACGCAAGCCTAAAAAAAACAAACTAAAGTGATCAACAAGATTATACAGTGCATGCAAAAGAAAAATAATTAATATATGCGTAGGAACAATTATGCAAATAAGCAAATGTCTAATTTGTTTTTAAAACTATTCACTGAGTCAGAATTCACAACATCGTTGGGTAAGTTATTCCATGTTTCGAAAATACGATTCACCAAAAAATGTTGTCTTTGCCTAGTGGCAAATTTCTCCTTTTTTAATTTGAGATTATGACCACGTAACCGCGAATCATTGTTGAAAACAAAAAGTTCTTTCTGATTAGCATAGTTGTACTAAGCTATACGGAAGGATATGATGAGGTCCCCACGGAGTCGACGTTGGTCAAAAGCTATCAGTTGTGCCATCCTCAGTCTTTCGGGATAGGTTGGACGCACTTCGCCAAAAGTCATACGCGTGGCTCGACGCTGAACGTTTTCCAACAAATTCTTATCGCGCACCAAAACAGGACACCACACCGGAACTGCGTACTCCATAATTGGACGAACGTAGGTTTTGTAGAGTTTTATGGAACTTGAGTATGATAGATGGGAGAACGTTTTGCGGATGAGGTAGATCAGTGTGTTGGCGCGCTTGCATGTGGATGTAACATGTTCGGACCAAGTTAGGTCAGTATTAATAGTCACTACCAGATCGACATGTGAAGACACTACACGTATCTGTTGACCGTTTATTGTATACGCGTGGAAAAGATTGTTCTTTCCTTGATGAAGTACGACGCACTTGTCGACGTTAAGAGGTAAAAGCCAATCCTCACACCACCGACTAATCGAGTTGAGGTCTTCTTGAAGGAGTTGATGTTCCACTATGGCATTTCCATACAGTTTAGTATCATCGGCATAAAACGACTTGCAGGACTTTATATGGAGAGCAAGATCACTTGCATAAACAACGAAGAGGAGTGGGCCAAGAACAGACCCCTGGGGGACTCCACTTGTGACTTGTCTGTCCGAAGAAAAAGAGTGACCCACTTTGACCGTGAAAGTTCTTTCTGTCATGTAATTTTCAACCCATGAGTTTAGTTGGCCCCGAATACCGAGTGTGTCAAGTTTGTGCATTGGCCTCATCACTGGGACCCTGTCGAAAGCCTTGGCGAAGTCAAGATAAACGATATCTGTCGGTATTTTTTTATCGTGAGCCATCGTCCAATCGTTTATGCACTGTAGAAGATTGCTGGTGGTGGATTTACCTTTGATGAAACCATGTTGTTCCGATGGTATGATTGCGTTTTTTGTTAAAAATTCTGACATGTCTTCTACAATTATTGATTCCATTACTTTGGAAGGTTCGGATAGAAGACTAATTGGCCTGTAGTTGGTTGGATCGAGTTTATCCCCTTTTTTGAAAATAGCAGTGACAGATGCCTTTTTCCAAGCCCATGGGATTTGAGATCTTGCGAAAGAGACAGTCATGATTCTTGATAACGGAGAGCAGAGAGTTTTGGCAAGTTTCTTTAGGAAGAAGGGGCTCATTCCATCCAAGCCAGGAGATGAATTTAATTTAGTGTTCAGTAAATGTTTTTTAATTTTTTCGGGCTGAACGTCACATGGTTCAGATTATCACGCAGTCGTTCTGCTATAATTCCCGGTAATCGATCATCTCGGGGCTCCACTGTGAAGGAGCTTGTGAAAGAGTCGGCCAGGATTTCTGCTGATTCGATGTCTGTAGAGCACAGGGTACCATTAGGTTTCTGTAGGAGCGGAATGCTTACTTTGGTGTTCAGGTTTGATCGTATGAACTTGTACTTGCTCTTTTTTGCAAAACTAAAACCGACTGTAAATGAGTTTCAGCACATACTCCACAAAATGGAATTCCCTAACGCGTGCGATTGTATCACCGAGAAATAAGCGGTTTTTGCTGCAGAAGATTCCAATTCATTGGAGGTTACTCTTACTGCGTAACACCCTAACGAGAAGTTGTTTTTGAGCGCAACAATGTGGTCATCAAATTTAAGTTTGTTATATATTGATACCCCCAGAAATTTGGTGTAGGTTTTGTTCTCTATCGTGCAGTTATTTGGAGCTGAAGGTATGTCGTCGAAACTGCATCGGAAGGATATTAAATTGGTTTTTGAGATGTTGAAAGGTAAGAGATTTGAATCGCACCAATCTTTAAGTATTTTTACATCTGAACTGATAGTTTCATGAAGCTTGTTTGTACATTTTCCGTGCCATAATATAGTCGTGTCATCCACGAATAAGGTAAATTTTCCTTCAATATCTATAGTTGCCAAATCATTTATATAGAGCGGAAAAAGTGTAGGTCCAAGTATTGATCCTTGTGTGACCCCGCTATCTATATTGGCCTTTGCCGAAGGTGTTGAGTATTTCACAATCTGACTTCTACCCGTCAAGTATGATCGGAACCATTTATGAGCAGTTCCATCGACGCCATAGTGTTCAGTTTTCGGAGCAGTATTTCATGATTTACACAATCGAACGCCTTGGACAAATCACAAAATACCGCTGCGGTCACCTCCCTACTATTAATGTAGTGATAAACTTGGTATAAGAAAGAGAGTGTGGCATCATGGGTGATCTTTTTCGATTGAACTGTTCACAACTAATTACAGTGTGTAGTGACAAGAAGTCAGATGAACGAATTTTCACTAGTTTTTCTATGATTTTTGCTAGTGAAGGAATAAGGGCTATGGGACGAAAGTTCGATGGATCTTCCAGATCCAATAATATAACTCAACTAAATTCCAGCAGTGAAACTTATTTAACTTATAGATCGTACATACCAAAATCAATTCACCCAGTCCACCTGCCTATCTCGACGTTCAATTCAAGAAAGAGAATTACCTGTTTTATCGATTTGAAAAGGGAATTGCCGCCCTATTTCAAAATTATCTTTTCCTAAGAGAGTTGTGCCCACTGAAAAACGTGTGGTCTCCCTCTTCGGTTTATCTTTGGAAATTCTTCAATAAAAAGAATTATTTCACTTTATCTTTATCTAAGAGAGTCGTGCTCACTGGAAGACGTGTGTCTCTCTCTTCTTATCTTGGCTGAAGAGTATACTTTTACTCTGACTATTATCTTGGTTCAGAAACCCTATTTTTTTTTGTAGCTTACTAGAGTATTTTGGTTATAACGCTATATTTTCCTTTGGCACTTGCTTTAAAATAGTATATTTTTGCACTGGCAACATTTAAATATTTTGCTTTGAAATAGTAGATTTTCTCTCTGGCAATTTTATAGTATTTCGCTTAAAAATACTATATTTTTTCTCTGGTAAAATTTGAAGGAAATTTTTATATTTCTTTTGGAATACCTTTCCTCATTAAATTTTTTTACCCTTCTGGTACATAGAATCACCTTATCAAAACTTACTTGTTTCAAAATTTAACTGAATTTGAACATAACGTTTTGGGTGAGGTTTGCTTTGTTTAATTTTAAATTTTGTTCATTTTCAATATTTTTTTAAATTATTAAAATTAACTTGTAAATTTAACTCCAGAATAGCAGATTGGATTGCTATTTATTATCTTTGTTCTTTCACTGTAACCTTCCAGTCTTTTATATAGACTGAGATTTTTATTGTATGCTATCATTTGCATCTATCTTTTGACTCTAGATTAAAAATTTGAAACATAAAACTTGAGGTTCAAAGGATATCCTTCGTTCTCCCCTTTTTGTACATATTTTGATTCCTATCATCTTCTTCGCATGATATATACCACGGAGGGAACCCATCTACGGAGACAGAAGGACTAGTAACCTGGGAGGTCTTACAGCACATCCATATCAGCACTGGTCCGTGAAGATCAACCAAATTCACGCCGATAAGGGGGTCTAAAACCAACTAGAGAACCACCCACGACCATCTTCATCGTAACCGCTGAAACCAAGTTCCTCATAAAACCGCTGAGACCAGCTTCGAAGAAACTAGCCTTCATCTCTCTCACTCAAGATCTCCGAAGGTATATCAGTGTCACCAACAACTAGAGGAATCATAGCTTGTAAATGTTCAGTTTTTGATCAGAGTCGAAAATATTTGTTTTTTATGTAATTTCTCAATTTTTGTTCACAGAAATCAATACTCTTTTAGTATAATTGTCAACCTGTTTTTTCTTGTTCAGTCAAATTACACTTCCATCTGGAATAAATTTGTTGAGTTGATTTATTGCATATTTATTTGCCTTCCCACACAAGCTAGGTAACATTTATTTAATTTTATTTATCTTTGGCTTTTGTCTTTAGCAAGTCTGGCGCCCAACTCTTGAACTAGTCAAGTTAATTAATGTATAATTTTTTTAGTGGCCAAATTTGATTAACTAGGGAAAGTCATTAATTGAACCTTACTCACGGCCTAATCGTATCCATCTGAGCAGCCTATCGGCAAAGTGATTTCACCTTCTTAAATTTGAATCATATAATTTAAAATCTGGGGTTCAAAAATAAGGGATGTTGCACAATTGGCACCCAACGTGGGATCACAACTGATGTTTTGAGGAGGGATGGGAATGAGACACATTCGAAAGAATGGTTTATTACTGCTGCCAAGGAGGTCTGGGCAGTGTCAGGAAGATTTTCAAAAATTCTCATTGAGATTTTGTCAATTCCGGAAGCCTTTTTGTTTTTCATCACGGATCACCTTCTTCAATTCACTAGAATCTGTCGGATACAAGACAAATTTCTCGTTTATGACATTTTTCTCGAGATTTATTAGTGGATCGTACAAAGTTGTGGTGTGGAATATTAGCGTTTTAGCTATTGAACAGTAATATATATTCAGTACATCTGCGAGAATTGGGAGATCAACTCGATTTCTGTGTTGCTTTTCTCTGAAGTCGTTTATTATGGACCGCGTTTTTTTGATTTATTATTCGAGTGAGCAATTCTTTCATGACAAAAATCACTTTTTGCAATAATGATCAGCTTCCTATGAATTATCCTATATCGTCTGACATATTTATGAAAAGATTCATTATTAGTGAATTTCTTTATGTAGTTCATTGAGCGTACATTTTTAGAAGATATTTTTATGCCTTTAGTTAGTCATTTCTTTTTTTTTTATCTTTAATCTTCTGATAGGGAAAAGATTCTTCGAAAATAGTGGTGAGAAAACTGTTGTATTTAGGAAAAGGATTATTGTTATTTGCGGTAAATTACCAGTTTGTTTGGAGGCAGTTTTGGTAGAACCTATCATAGTTTGCAGTACTATACAATCTCCAATATTTGAAACGATTATGCTCATTAGTTTGTTCGACGCTGACAGAAAAACGGATAGCCTCGTGATCAGAGAGTTCCGGCTAAGCTACAGAACATGAAGTATATTTTTTATCTAGATTGCTACATACATAGTTGATCGTAGACTTGCTCTGGTATGTAATACGAGTTGGAGAGTCTACATGCATATTCAGATCGAACGAACTCAGTAAATTAGTCAGTGCTTGTGTATAATTGGATTCTGTATCTGAAAAGTTAATGTTTAGAAAAACTGGTTCGTCCTGCCTTAACCAGTGTTCGCTCAATAAGACCAGACTTGATGAATCCAATTCTTCTAGGTATATATGAAGTTCATCTGTTTTTTGTTATGTGTGATTCTGGAAGTGCTTGGACAAAGTGTGTATCTAGGAGTGCTTGAATTATCCGTTGAAGTGGTAAGATTTTTCTCCGTAGGGTGAAATATACCCTCCGGGATGATTCGTCAGATGAGGATTTACGTACTCAAAACAATGTATTTTTTGTGGAAAAACGAAAACATAAAAATCAATAGGGAAGCATTGGAAAAGACACATTAGAAGTTGAATCTATCAGTAATATCAGAATCAGACCTAGAAATGGCTTCACGGAAATGGAAACAAAGGAATATTTTAGTTGAATTATACTCCTTTGAAGTAAAAAGCAAAATGATATGAAATTCTGAGAAACTCCATCTGCAATAAGCGTCCACTATACTGAACGAAAGAGACTGGGAAGAAGAAAATGAGTCTGTTTAATCTACACGAAATCGATTTTTATTAACCTTCAATTTCTCTTTCAATGCATCTTTGTGATATATGCAGCCAACCATACACCGAAATCGCCTGTAAATGCATCATTGTGGTATAGGCAACTAAACATATTCGAATTCCAATATTATTCTAATTCCATATCATATTACCTTTGCGCTGTCAAATTTATGTATTTGACCCCAGGAACGAGGTCGACGGAAAAGTTTTAACTTTGAATACAAAAGCGACAAGCTTCTGAATCTATTACTCACGCACATCCAATGCAATTATTTTTTACTTCTCGGCGCATTTGAATAAAACCTTTTTTTATTAATTAATTTATTTTGTGCTTTTTAGTAAGTACGCCTTGATCTATGCATTTTTGTTAATGCATCGTTATTATAAGGCTTTTTTTCTGTAAGTTGTGAGCTATTTAGTTCTTCAATGAGGAGACTATCTGAATATTGAGTCATACGCCATCCTGGAGCTGCCATCTTCAATTTATGAATTCTGACAAAAAAATTAATAATCTTCGACTAAATTCATAATCTCCGATCCCAAACAACCCGACTTACCAATTTTGAATAGAAACGGCCATTATCACGAAACTTGTCCATCATCTTGAAGCCGCCATCTTTGTGAATTTTGACAATAAATTCATAATCTCCGACCCGGAAAACCTCCACATAGCAATTTTGAATAGAATCGGACCATAATCACAGATATCGTCGGCCATCTCGTTTTTTTCCTCTAACAAAAATTCCTTAATGCATTGTCACGGTAACTATGAACACCTGCCGAATTTCACGTTAATCGGGCAACTAGAAGTGGGTCGAATTTAACTTGCAAGCTTTGATTACAGACACACACACACACACCCACACCGGAATATATCGTGCTGTTGATTTTGCCTGGTGCCGGTCCTGCGTTCTCCCGACCGTCCAGGAATTCCAGATAAATTGGCAGAATCGGATTAACGTCGGTCGAGTTGAGCCGTTTTCGTCGATAGAATCATACGAATAGAGGGGCTCTGGGCGATTTCTGCAGACCTAACAAATTTCTCTCGGAACGGCTTTCATCCCATATAAGTAAATGATTGGATGCGATGTTTTCCTTAAAGAGCGGGGTGGATGTTTCACGTTCAGAGTGATTATTTGGTATATTGTGAATAAAACCCTCGCGATAACAATAAAAATATCATTGAAGCAACCAAGAAAGTTATGGTGAAAAAACGATATCGCGAAATGCAGATGTGAACGCAGTGTCTTCGATAGCTCAGTTGGTAGAGCATAAGACTAGTAATCTTGATATATATATATATATATATATATATATATATATATATATATATATATATATATTTCTTTAGTTTCTTGACCACATATCTATTTTCTTCAATTTCTTGGAATAAAGGTCTGTTTCAGTCTATTCATGTAATTTCTCTTAACTACGTTTCGACATGGTATTTGTCATCTTCAGGTTAAAAAATTATATTATTTGAATTGTGCGTTCGCATCGTACGGACGTTATTGTGGATCCACAATAACGTCCGTACGATGCGAACGCACAATTCAAATAATATATTTTTTAACCTGAAGATGACAAATACCATGTCGAAACGTAGTTAAGAGAAATTATATGAATAGACTGAATCAGAAGTTCATTCCAAGAAATTGAAGAATATATATATATATATATATATATATATATAAATATATATTGTTATGTTAGGAAATGTTTATAAAATAATGAAAATGATAATTCACTATTATTATTAGGTATTTAAGTTATCGTGGTTCATGCTATGTTTGTTTTACAATTTTTCTATTCTTTTTACTGTTCTAGAATCTTATACCATAATCTAGTCAACGCATATGTTCTCAAAAAGTCAGTACTGAAGTATCTCTATTGTCATAAGTATGTTACCAACAATACATTCAATTTGCACAAACACAAATAAAATGGAAATTTAAATTCATGAAAAAACTTTTGACCTCAAGTAGATGAAATGGTATTCAAGTTGGAACATCCTGTATGGTGAATCATATCAGGAGGATCCCCAACAGCGAGATGTCAAAAAGAATGTGAGGCAAATAATGAAATATAAAAATTATGAAAACAGAAAAATGTCAAATATGAATTTTAACCAAATTTGTACATACAGTGCTTCTCAAAAGTCCCCTTCCCACCTCTTATTTTTGGAACGATTATACCCAAACAAGTGTAATTCGGAAACTGAATATTAAAGGTTGTGAACTTCCCTACTAGTGATGATAGATGACGAAATCATCAAAGATGACGTCACAAGGCCATTGTGACCAAAAATTTTAAATGGAACCCTACGGCAAGCGACACCTCTTTTAAAAGGTATCGAAAAAACCTATTCAATGATACCAATTTTGTTTGTGTTTATGGCAGTTTTGGCAACTCGCTTTCAAAAAACGCAAATCTGTGATGAATTAAATCAGTTAATACTGAAATTCCAAATTCAAGCTCCGCCTCTGGATAGTTGTCAAATGAGTTGACGTTTTTGTTAGTCTCCCTAATTCGACGTGTTTGTAATTGTCCAAGTTTCTGTACATTCAATAATTTGTGTATTGTTGATCGAACGTTTAACTGTTCTAGCAGCTTTTGGTACTTTTGATATTTTTGTACATTTTAATAATTTGTTATACTGTTGTGAGCCGAACGTTTAAGTGCTTCAAGAAGCCAAATGGTACGTGCTTCAGGTGATAAAGTAGCAGCGATCCTAATTCTTGGTGGAACTGGACAAAATATTCATGAAGCAGAACGCATTTTTAATGAGAGGTTTCACGATCGCCCCGTTCCGAAGACTCATTTAAGGGAGCTTCTTCGCAAAACGCAATAGAACCGTAAATCCTTGAAATTTTGGAAGATAATCCAGATGAATTCGGCAATTTGGAAATAACATTCCAACAGGATGGTGCTCCTCCACACTATTACGGTGCAGTAAGACGGTATTTGGATGAGGAGTATCGTGGTAGATGGATTGGACGACGAGGTTCAACGGAATGGCCAGCTCGATCACCAGACCTCACACCTTTGGATTTTTTTCTGTGGGGGTACCTCAAATCGAAGGTTGACGCCACTGAACCTGACAATATTGACGTTTTAAAACAACGTATTGTTGCAAATGTGAAGCTGTTTCCGCAGACACATTTGCAAAAGTAAGAGAAGAGTTTAAAAATAGGATATTCCACTGTCAGAAAGTAAATGGGGGTCATTCAAGCAATTTCTTCAAGTAGATACTGATTTTAAATCTGTAATTGATATCATACTGAATGGAATTTAATTTTAATGTTTACTAATGAGCCATTAAAACTGCCATAAACACAAACAAAATTAGTATCATTGAATATGTTTTTTCGATACCTTTTAAAAGAGGTGTCGCTTGCCGTAGGGTTCCATTCAAAATTATTGGTCACAATGGCCTTGTGACGTCATCTTTGACGATTTCGTCATCTATCATCACTAGTAGGGAAGTTTACAACCTTTAATATTCAGTTTCCGAATTTCACTTGTTTATGTATAATCGTTCCAAAAATAAGAGGGGGAGGGGACTTTTGAGAAGCACTGTATAATATAAGATCTAGAATTATATATTGTGAATAAAATCATTAGAATAAGTTAGAATTACAAAAAGTGATACAGAAAGTGGAAATAAACTTTAAATTTATGAAAATATACAAAAAATGTGGGTTGACAAGAAGAAATGTAACAAGCTTTGGGAGATGAAGAATGGATGTAAAAAAACGGAACCAGGTACCAATTTGGAAGAACAATTCATAATAAAACCCTAGAGAGAAACAAGCAAAACTATCCTTGAAAGTTATACAACGAATTCAGATAAGAATGGAAGAATAAACAAACAAGAAAAAACCACTCACCTTATTAAGATAACAAAAGTCCAGTCCGTGACATTGCCAGGAACAAAAGGGGGCCTTCTGCAGTGTAGCTGTACTTTTCCAGAGAGCACGAACACTTCTAACAGGCAGCAGAACACCTGAAAGGAAGAATAGCAGGTATTTCAGAAACCAGAACTGAATAAAGTGCAACTTATCAGGACCAGACACTTATATTGGTTAATTGATCACTTGTGTCAATTCATTTGAACATTTAATGGTCTTTTCTATGCTCATAGTCTGTTCAGGGCTTTGAAACGTTCATCCACCAAGTATTTTATCATACATAAGCAAGTATTACCATTTCACATCACTGTCTGAGTTAGATAAGTCAGATATCGCAGGGTAGGTCAATTTTGAGGATTTATTCGAAAGAAACAATAACTATTTGACGATTTTCCGCATTCTTTGTTCATCTATTGGACACCTGATCATAATCTTCCCACAAAATAGCACGTTTGACATCAAGAAGCGCTACAAGTTGGCATAACAGAATCTTGCCATAAGAAAGGAGATGCGTCATACTCCATAGGCGCACCGACTGAGCTGGGATAAGGTGAAAGAGTGTTGAAAAAGGGTAAGAACAACATAGCCGGAGTTTCATTACTGTTATGATAGGTATTTTTTTTCAAAATGATTAAATAAGAAAGGAGATCAATGAAACAAATTCATCATAAAAAATATTTTATTATGATGACTAGTTGTTATTGAAAAAAAAAGTTACAATAACAATCATTATTACAATAACTATTAGCCAATTATAAATATGTGAAGAGCCTATCACAACAATATATATATATATATATATATATATATATATATAGACTGAAGATGGCGAATTTGAATTTGCCAAAAAAAATAAAATATATATATATATATATATATATATATATATATATATATATATATATATATATAATAGAATTAAAAGATAATTAAGAAAGAAATTTGTGCACACTAATAGGTCACCAACAGATGTCAGTACAGGCCAATCCAGGACACCAAAATTCGTACACCTAGTGCGTTCAGAGTAACGCAAATATATATATATATATATATATATATATATATATATATATATATATATATATATTCTGAAGATCTATATTTCCACACAACTCGGACATGAGTGGAAAAAAGAGGGTAAAAGGTTTTTGATATCCATTTTCTACAATATCTTCAGAAAAAGCAGGACAAAATTCTGAGAAGAAGTTTTGGAATATTCATCATCAAGCAAAAAAATTATGTACTGATATTTTTGCCTTCAATAATGCTGAGAGGTATCATCAGGAATTCGTTCCATTTTTCCTATGAATCTTGAAACATATGCCAGAAAGCAAGAATAAGAAGTTTCTAAAACCCAAATGCATTTCCGCGATATACCCTTCACCCAGTTTCTCGTTTTCTCCAAACTCCCGTTACGTCCGGAGAGAAAATGAAAATCAAGTTATCTGAAAGTCCCTTGAACAAGAACAATCCTTTGAAGTGCAATTTTCTCGCGGAAACCGGAAATACACCCTCTGCATTATCCTTCTTGCAATCTGAAGACTTGATGGGTAATGTCTACGGGGACTATTGTGACTTATTTATTGTTTCCACTGGATAACCTACTTTATCTCCGGCTCTACTTATCTCCTTCCTTTGGTAAATGGGTTTGTCACGAGCATTACTCCAATTATTTATTTTCTTTCGTCTCTGTCGCCTGATAATGATATTGGTATAAGGGAGGTACTTTTTGGGAATCTTTGAATGGCACATTCAACATCACTGTATACAGGCGGCTCTTAATAGACCCTGTAAACTTCTGAACGGTTCGATGTAGAACAATGAAAAAAAAGTATTGAATGAAATCACCGATACTACTTTTTGAAATGAAAGACATTGTGAGTGCCCGATAGATGGCGCGGGGGGCATATCAACTTAAAAATCCTCTTTTCAACAATCCAGTTTTTTTTAAATTTCGTTATTACGTTTTTTCACAATATGCATTTGAAATGTCAAATATAACAACATTTCAAATGCAAATGTGAAAAAACGAAATTCAAAAAAATTAGGATAATTATGATGTTGAAAAGAGAATTGAATTATCTTTTCAACGATGTGTCACTTGACCCCCCCATGCTATTTGAAATTTTCAAGTTGAACGAATCTATTAGACAAGTCATAATTTCTAGAATATTAGGAGAGTTTTCAGATATTTTTACTTTCCGGTCACTTCCGCTTTCACCGCAGATTGCTCCAGTTCCAAATTTTTAAATGGAATACCTTGTATATTGTAACATTTTTGGATTTCTGAGACAATTCTGAATCAGAGTGCGACACTTCAAAAAGAATTTACGCCTACTTCATTTTTTAAGAGTCATTTTTAAGGTCTAGGTGGCCATGATCAGACGTAAACTGATCTGAGGACCTCAGTTGATGTCAGAAAATTACAATCACAAAGTTTTAGTGACTAGTATGATAGATGGGAATGAGACAAGTTGGCAAAATTACATTTTCGTGTCCTATTATCTTTCAAATTCCAGCCCAGACATTTAATGAGAACTGCTCCTGGTGATGAGATTCCACGATTGCATGCGGATTTTCCTCAGCCCAAAAATGATTATTATGAAAATTTCTGATCCTGTTTTTAATAAAACTATCTTCGTCCTTGAATAGAATTTCCCTGTCGAATAAAGGATTTTCGGTAACTTTTGGAGAAACCATTGGCAGAAATTCACTCGTAATGGGAAGTCTCGAGAAAGTAGAGCCTGAACCCGTTAAATGTGATAGGGATATGATGAATAATCTATACTAGAATATGATTTTCGTCAACTGAATTTAAAACAGCTATGCTGGAGATCTTGCAGTACGATGTGCTCCTTTCAAGTGATGATTTGGCTCAAAACTTCCTGTTTCACAGAACCTTCTGGGGGTGCTTGAAATCGTTCGAGAATCAGGAACCATTATCTTTGGGAAGCGCTCTTGATACGGTCGCCTGGCTTCATATGCGTTCTCGTCAGCAAGCCCATACAAGTAATGCATGTCTGCTAAGTCGGCATTTGTAAAATTTACCATGTTGGAACGTAGTTCCTTATCGCGCGTTGCAAAAGAGGGCTAGACGGAATAAATTAAGACCAAGAGATGAAACGAGACTTTTCGCTATAGCCGTGCGGCGTGCGCGTGTTTCTCTGTCTGTCTCTCTCTCTCTCTCTCTCTCTCTCTCTCTCATAGAAAGCAAGCCAGTTATTTTCGTTTCGTCTTTCTATTTCGCTTGAACAGTGTGGTGTCGCGACGATTAATTTTGTTGAGTGTATACAGGTTTTTTGTACATAATAAATAATAATAACAATAATGAATCCTGACAGTGTTTCTGCACAAGTTTCGGATATTGCATTGAACAGTGTGGTGTCGCGACGATTATTTTTGTTGAGTGTATATAGGTTTTTTGTACATAATAAATAATAAAAAATAATAACAATAATGAATCCCGACAGTGTTTCTGCACAAGTTCCGGATATTGCTGATGGAGTTAGGTAAGTAGAGATTTTATACAGACAATAATGAATGCTTATGTATTTTCAGCAAGTACGCATTATAACCTCTCTTTAGTATTGTGCTAACCAAGTCATACGCGTTATAATCTCTCCATTATTGTGTGTTTAGCAAGTGTACGCGTCATAACTTTAATAAATTTAAAAGCAAATTATATTTTAATATTACAATATCAATGCGTATGTACTGAAATTGAGCCTACTGATTAAGTTTATATTACATTATATTTGTTAATAATAAAAAAAATATTATTATAACTTAAAAAAAAAAATTACAATTCCTTCACTAATTTTTTTTTGTAAACAAGTTTTTAATCGTAAATAATATCACGTATCCAGCTAAAGGAAGAAAGAAAAATTTTTATGTTGAAAACAACTAAATGTGTTCTTAGCATACTAGATGTTTCTAGCCCTCAAGATAATCCTACTACTCTTCAACGGCATATTTCGCATAGGGACAAGCAAATGAATGCATTTCTCAAAAACCATTTGCCGAACGAAAAAAACGCAGGAGACCATTTTTATGAGAAGATAGATGACAATTACAAAATAATATTTATGTGGAAAAAAGACAGTGGCGTATCATTATTTTGATCAGAAATATGGCAGGGCATGTTAACAGGCGCGTCATTGATAAACATTAAGAAATCCTTTATCATGGAAAAAATGTATTCTTATGCGCACTTTGCATTTACCAAGATTGAAAAAAAGCCAAAGCGGTTTCAGAAATATTGGGGAAGAACTGGATTTTTTTGTTAAATTTCAACATCCTGTATCTCAGAAATAAAGCGGTTGCGGACTATGTTCATATGAAGAATTTTTCTTGAAATTATCCAAGGATTATCGCCCGTAAGGATCAGCATTCAATTACGAAACACCCTGTATGCAAAAACGAATAACTGATTCCAGAAAATGCGTATTTGTCTGGATTTGATTATTGTATCAGTTTTTACACACATTTTGAAAGACAGGTCGATACAGTTATTCAGCGAATTGAAGGCTAATCGAAAGCCTTGGAACACGATCAAAAACATATTAACGATATTGTTTCCACGCACAACCTTCAAAAAAGTTCTAGTAAGCCACTCATGTCGACCTACAACCACTTCATGCAAGTGCAGCTTTGCCATCAGTCATTCAAGCACGATTTTGATAGACCGGTCAATGTTTGATGAAAATGTAACGACAGCCCAAAAAATACATGCTGTTATTTAAAAAAATTGTATATCTCTGATAAAAGCGAAAATGCTTTCAGTTTTGGGGGTTACTACTTTTATTTGAAGAGTTTTTCTCTAAGATCTACAGAATATAGCTTTCAGATAATTTTACTGGATGTATACCGTCCACACTTTCGTTTCCTTCTGTTAAATATTTGAAACGTATTTTTGCATTATGATTTTTAATTTTTTTGACAGTTCTGACTTTGATTTTGTCCAACAAAAAATAAACTAATTGATATTACCAATATTTTTGGATATTCACTGAAGAATTTATCCATTATGACCAAAACTGTATACGTCGTGTGTATATTTTCAATTTAGATATGAATTTTTACAAAAATTCAAGCAATTGAAGAGACAGAGGTTTTTCTTGAAAATATCTAGATTGGCAACTTGGTCTAGAAAACCAGTGTATAGGAAATCCCAGCCAATATCAACTCGCAGTTCATTGATTCTCAACGTCTTTTTTTAGAAGATTCATGAGTTTTTTTATTGGAACTTCGAAGGTCCTGGAACGGTTTTCTGAAAATTCATATACAACAAGTGGTTCAGAAACGAATCAAAACAATGTTTTTCCAATATTTACGTCAAAAATAAGACATTTTTCATGACTTCTGACCATCAAAAGTAGGCTATTTTTGAACAGAGTGCAAAAAAAAATCTGCACGGGGCGCAAAAAAGTACAGACCTACGTTGTTTATATACTGGTAATACACAATACCCATCATTCTCATTTCAATCATTTTTTATTAAACATATTCTCAGTTCTGATCTTTGGATTTTTTTTGAAAACAAAACATTCCTTTTCTATTTCGACATTTTTTCTTAATAAAATGATGCAATTATTTTTGTATGCGTCGCCATTTCCGATGTTTCTCAAGATTGGCGTTCTGCAAACAATTCAGTCAAAATCATACCTATATTATGTGATGAATGGACAATTGAAAAAATTGAAAATATCTATGAAGGGGCCTAACATAGAACCCTGAGGTACACCCCCAGCCTGAGATCTTCCGTTGAGGCAAACATATGTTGGAATCAACACTCAGACCGCTATAGATCATTATTGTGTCAAATGCCTTTTGAAAATTTGAGAGTATCTATACTGTAACTTTCCTATTAGAAATTTTGCCCAGGAACTTGACTGGTATTGTTTTAAAGTTGGGCCTTCTGAAAGGTGTTTTCGAACAATTTTCAATAGCTTTTTACAGCAGTTTTGATATGGTTGAAGAATACTAATTTCCGATAGCTATTCTTCTTCGGTAATGGTATAGCCTGTTTCCAGTTCTTGAGAGATGCATGTCAGGTATCGCATCAACTTTATTATTTATAATATTAACACCAGAAAGCCAATCCAGCAATTCTATCGTTGTATTATTCACAACATGTGATTCCAGGAAAAAAACACATTCGTCAAGATTTCTCAATTGCTATCTGTTTTTATTTCTGGTCAGTTTATTTTTTTTACTGTGTTGTCGTCGCTTTCAGCAAACCAAAAAAAAAATACTATGTCATCCAAATCATGATTATCTAAGGTATAGATGGAAATGGAATTGATAACAACTCATATTTATAAAATTTCTGTGGTAATAGAAAATATAATTTCATGGTCACTCACCTCAGGAATTTGTGTGAGGTTGACTTCAAGGTCAACAACAATATTTAAAAATAATAATCGATGCAACGACGAACTGAGTTTGTAGGTGTATCGAATATTAACATTTCCTTCAAATTGACTGGGAATTATGTGACCAGATCGTCTACTAGTATGGATTTTTTAACCGACGAAACCAAAAAGGAGGAGGTTCTCTAATCGACGCGAATAGTTAATTTTTTTTTTATAATTTTTTTTAATGTATGATCACTCCTAACTTTTTACTGAGACGTCCGCTTCCGATAATTCTTCATTCAGTGGATAGGGTGTACTTCGAAGTTGGTCCCATTTGAATTTCAGGAATGAAATCCAGCCCTAAGGGTAGCAAAATGAAAAATATTGATCACTCACCCTCGGAATTCTGGTCCATTAACCGATTCTATCAGGCATAACTTTGTACTGGGTTCTTCGATTTGGATGATTCTTTTTTTATCAGATAGGGTATACTTCATAGTTGGTCATATTCCAATTTGAAATCAAATGATCCACCCCTATGGGTAGCAAAATGGAGGATGATTGATTTTTCACTTGTGAACAGTGGCACACATATGTAGCTGACATTGACAGATCCTCCTACATCCGTCAAAATAATAATTACATTCTATCAAAGGATGGAATTATATACAAAGTGATAAAATCAACTAACCAGAACTTTCAAAAATAATGTATATTATATAACAATAAATAGTTAAAGTAGATAATCATATTATTTAACAGTCAATAGTTGAAGTAAGCTAGGTAAGTAAGTATTTTGGAAGTGATAAAAAATTAGGTAGGTACTAATTAGTAGATTTCAGCCAACATACCACGCATATCTTTCCATAGAGTAAGCCGATTTCAATGATTATTTTTTTTTTCAATGGATAGGGTGTACTTCAAAGTTGGTCCCATCTCGAATTGAAAAAAAAAATGCCACTCCTAAGGGTAGCAAAATGGATGAAATTGATCGTTCACCCTCTGAATTTTGGCCCATTAACGATCGTTCACCCTCTGAATTTTAGTCCTTTAACCGTTTCTATCAGGCATAACTTTGTACTGGGTAATCCGATTTGGATAATGATAATAACTTTTTAACAAAAAATTGAACCGACGACATACGGAACTGATAAGTAAAGAATAAAATAAACCTTCTTAGTCTCAATAACTTTTTTTTTGTTGTGTTGGTGTTCTTCTTAAATTTCTGGAGGTTGTATGTCTCGGGGAACACCTCACTGGGCAATGAGTTCCAAAGCCTCGCTGTTCGTTGGATGAACGAGTCTTTGGAAAGTGATGTTCTGCAGGTCTCCAGAGTGACCACGAAGGGGTGTGATGACTGAACTTGACGGGTTAGTCTCGAAGAGACTGCCAAAGCAGGAACGATTGTTGATATTTCAGACGAGCATCGCCCATGAAAATATCTATAAAATGAAGACAAATCGCCAACTTTTCTACGGTGTTCCAGACAAGTGAGCGAGTTTGTAAGCAAGGCATCACCGACGAGACGAATTGCCCTTTTTTGGACAGAATCCAATAGCCTCAGGATATGTTTAGGTGCCGCGCTCCAAATATGGGAACAGTATTCCAGGACAGGTCGGATCTGTGCCTTATAGATCATAGGCAGCTGGGTGGGGGTAAAATAGCTCTTGGCACGAAACGAAAAACCAAGTTTTTGGGATGCACTTTTGGCAATGGACCTCACGTGATTTTCCCAGGAAAGGTTATTGCTGATAGTAATACCAAGCATCGATATGGATGACTTCAGTGGTATGGTTACTCCTGACAAAGTTATGTTAGGTACAGTGAGATCGACTTTTCTAGAGAAAAGATATGCTTGTGTTTTGTTTGCATTGAATTCTACCAAGTTATTAGATCCCCACTCTAGAATTGTTGCTAAGTCCATATTTATATTATTAACATTTCTTCCTCGTTCATTTCTGGTTTCACGGGCTGATTTAGGGGCCCTGGAAGAGAAAGCGGTATGGAGGGTACTATCATCGGCAAAGCTGTGTACTGGACATGAAGTTGCTTTCAACAGGTCGTTGATGTGAAGTAGAAATAGTGTTGGTGCGAGAATAGATCCTTGCGGAACACCAGCATTTATAAGTAGAGTGTCAGATGAAACTCCATCGACCACTACATGAAGAGACCTGTTTGAGAGAAAACTAGCAAGCAGAGAACACAGCTGAGGGGGCAAGCCATAAGACGGAAGCTTGGCGAGGAGTCCCTGGTGCCAAACTCGATCGAACGCCTTGGAGATATCTAATGCCACAGCTAAAGTTTCTCCATACTTTTCAATAGATAGCTGCCATATATGTGAGACGTAAGCGAGCAGGTTACCAGTTGATCTCTGATGGCGGAAGCCATATTGCCTATCGTTGACAATTCCTGAGTCTTCCAGATATTTCATGAGCTCGATGTTGATGGCTTTTTCCATGACCTTTGAAATAATAGATAGCAGTGCGATAGGTCTGTAGTTGCTAGGTAGGGCCTTTTGCCTTTTTTAGGGGCTGGCTGTACTTCTTGCCATTTTCCAATTGGACGTAAATACCCCCAAGTTGTAAGATTGGTTGATCAACTTGCAAAGATCAGGTGTTAGTTCGGGGCACATTTCTTGAGAACAATCGGCGGATTCCGTCAGATCCACAGGCTTTGTTGGTGTTGAGACCCAGCAAAATCTTTCTGATAGTACGTTGGCGAAAGGTGATCTCGGGCATGTGACTGTCAATAGGTGTAATGTTCGGGCGTTGTTTTCCCGATGAATCCAGAGTGGAGTTTCCAGCAAATAGGTGCGCAAAGATATTGGCTTTTTGCTGGGCAGTCGTTGCTAGTGTTCCATCTTCTTTGGTTAGAGGAGGAAATGAGCTGGAAGTGAAGTTTCTTCCCACAGCTTTGGCGAAAGACCAAAATGAACGGGATCCGTTAGGACATTCAGCAAGTTTTTATCTTATTTTGGCATTGTGGGCATCTTTTGAGCATTCTATTGTCTCTTTGCATATGCCTCTAGCCTCGACATATGCTGCTCTGGTCTCAGGGCCCTGATTTTTTGCCATCGATGGTATGCTGCCTGTTTGGAAGCCACAGCTCTAGAGCAGTTTCTGTTAAACCAGGTCTTATCGGATGATGTTCTTCTTTCGGTATTCGGTATGTAGGTTTGCATTCCCAACATGATGATTTTCAGAAATTGTCTCAGCACATCGTGTTGATCTACTGAAGAGAAACAAACTCTTCCATGGAAACGCTGAGAAAAAACATACGAAGACCTTCCCAGTCGGCCGAATTGTAATGCCATATGAGACGGGGTGGTATTGTGCAGCCTGATGGTAAAATGGAAAGAGCATGTTGTGGAGATGAGGGTGTGATCAGAGTTTCCAAGGGGCACAAACTTCTATTCTATACGGGTCAGGATTGGTGGTGATGAAAAGATCTAGTGTATTGGCAGACTGGTTGTTGACATCAGGGATGCGGGTTGGTAGCTCGACCAGTTGTTCTAGACCATGAGTGATGGCGAAGGCCTCGGCTTGACGACCCGCATCATCTGTTTTGTTAGAGAATTTGAGCCAGGCAGCGTTATGTACATTAAAGTCTCCCATGATTATGGTTTCAGCTGTTGGATGGTTCTCCTGAATGTAGTCCAGTTTGAGTGATAAAAACTCAAAGAGGTCGTTATATGAAGGTTCATTAGGTGATAGGTAAAGGCAGCAGAGGAACTTAGTCAGTTTGGTATCAGATAGCTTGAACCACATCACATCAAAGTCTTTCGGTTCCAAACTCTCTTCACGCTGGCATGAAAGGTTAGCCTTAGCATAAAGGCAGACTCCACCTTTGAACCTGAATCGAGAATGGAGTTCGTAACCAGGACAAAGCATATGGACCTTGTTGGTGGACGAGTTTACTTGTGTTTCTGTTAGAGCCAGAATATCCGGTTTTTTCGTCTGTAGGTGATGGTGGACGTCATTGATGTTCTTGTTGAGTCCGCGGATGTTGCAAAAATTAATCTTTAATGTTGAGTCCCCTCGAGTATCTCTCGCCCGGAAATCCGAATGGAGAGCTCCTAAGCTGATGTAAGTAACTAATTTTGAGTCGGCGCCAAACAAAAGAGCAAATGAATTACATAAGGCGTAAAATGTTAGCATCGAGTTCCGCGGTGACATTCTGATAATTTTTTTGAAGTAATTTAATGATCTTCGTTGATTGTTCGTTTGGCGCCGACTCAAAATTAGTTACTTACATTAGTTTAGGAGCCCAGTTATCGAGACTAAGAAGGTTCATTTTATTTTCTACTTTTCAGTTCCGTATTTCGTCGGATCAATTTCTTGTTAAAAAGTTATTATTTTACGCTCAACACAGATCACATTTTCGAAAAAGTTCACATAATTCAGGTGAAAGCATTCCCCACAAACTAACCCACAACTCGCAATGATTATCTTCGAATTATAGACTGCTTCTTTCTTCCATCTGTTGATAGAATAGATCAAAGTTATTTTGCACTGTTTTACTATTTCGGTTATTCTCATGTTGCCGCGCAGCCGCTTGTACAAAATTTGTTTTACAAATTTGATAATAATCCGACGAATCTACTACTAAGTATGCTACAACAGTTGACACTGTTTTTTCTAGGTATGTTTATTGATGAAATAGAGTCACAAACATTTGTCTCCTATTTTAGCTACCACAAACCAATTATTTCTATGCTAGAATGTGATGCCTATATTTTGTATTGTATATATGATGATGTTTTGACCGTCTCTGTTTATATTGAAAAGAAGTTGTTGGGATTAGGTCTCTTGTAGAAATACCAGTATTTCTCAGTTAGCCAACGTGTCGGCAATATATTTCGCCATCCTCAGGGCTCTAAAATATAAAACTATGGACAGTAACAAAAGGAAAATTGCGTTGGCGTTGGCTAACTGAGAAATACTGGTTTTTCTACAAGAGACCTAACCCAACAACTTCTTTTCTTTATTTGTATTGTATATTTAATGTGAATATTATTTCAGTTTTGAAAATAAATACTATTGTTTTTGTATTCCTGAAAAGATCCTGATAAAAATTTACTACTGTATCGCAATTCAATTATATCAATCAATAATTGTATTTTATATACAAAGCGTAGGAAGCTTTGCCTCACGTACTTTTTAATATAAATGTTAAAAAGTTTTGGGCCTAGTACTGTTCCCTGAGGGATACCGCCTTCAATACTTTTACACGGTTAGTGCATCGTTTATCCTAACTACTTGGTTTCTTTCTGCGAGAAAATTTGACACTTTAAAATAGACACAACTGACACAACGGAATATTGGGTAGGTAGTGACTAAATGTTGTTTAACTTTTCCCCTTTTATTTCTGAAAGTGGAAAGCGGTCAGTACTCAACAGTCTTGTTTTCCAAATCTGGTAGGTGGTTTATTCTGTAACCGTAAATAGACCATTATCGCTATAATCTCGTCAATAGCCCATTAGTACTGAAAGTCTTGTGGCCAGGTAAGTACATTTTATTATTTACACACATTTGAACATATCCTCACCAAGGGTTCTGAATCAACCTTACGAGATTTTTTATTATCAAATGAATTTAAATACAAAACTGTCAACAAAAGCCAAAAATAATAGAGAGCCCACTATTATTAAAATGCCAAACTGTTTCATGAGATATTTTAATCCGAACCTGGGAATCTTTTAAGGGACACACACTTCTATTGCTTATCTGTATTTCGAACAATAGGTTATAATGGGGGTCGTCGGCTAATATTCATTTACGACCTTCTTAGATTTCTAGTTCTACATGTAAAATGTGCTCCTAGAAGCAAAAAAATTATGGCGCCATCCTGCGAACAATTTCTAATAAAATCGGCGATTCCAAAAAAAAAAAATTCTTAAGTAACAATAGCCTCGCATTATAAAAATTCAATGAAAAATTATTTTTCTAATGGAATTACATTTTTTCAAGTATTCAGATGATACTATAATACTTTTCAATTTTCAAATGTATATTTAATAGTATAAAAACATATTTTACGTGCATTGCTCTCTCGAAAGGTGCTGTATTCCTGCATTAACGCCCACGCGTTGAACGTTAAATTAATATTATAAATACTTGAGATAGAGTTCCCCTTCATGAACCTGTCTTTTAATTTTCTCTGTCATCAATAGTTTTTAAGCTATTGCCAAAAAACTAAGTAAGATTCGAGTAGAGATGGGGAGTGTATTGGCTGGCAAGATCTGTGTACGCCATTCGGCGCATTTTTTTTTTATTTTTATGTTCTGGTTTCCACGAAAAGGGATATCCTGTAATGTTCAGAGAACATCGTGGGAACCAAGGGAAAGAAGGTAGGAGTTGGTGTTCTTCTTAAATTTCTGGAGGTTGTATGCCTCGGGGAACACCTCCCTAGGCAATGAGTTCCAAAGCATCGCTGTTCGTTGGATGAACGAGTCTTTGGAAAGTGATGTTCTGCAGGTCTCCAAAGTGACCACGAAGGGGTGTGATGACTGAACTTGACGGGTTAGTCTCGAAGAGACTGCCAAAGCAGGAACGATTGTTGATATTTCAGAAGAGCATCGCCCATGAAAATATCTAAAAATAGAGACAAATCGCCAACTTTTCTACGGTGTTCCAGACAAGTGAGCGAGTTTGTAAGCGAGGCATCACCGACGAGACAAATTGCTCTTTTGGACATAATCCAACAGCCCAGGATATGTTTAGGTGCCGCGCCCAAATATGGGAACAGTATTCCAGGACAGGTCGGATCTGTGCCTTATAGATCATAAGCAGCTGAGTGGGGTGAAAAGCTCTTGGCACGAAGCAAAACCATGTTTTGGATGCACTTTGGCAATGGACCTCACGTGATTTTCCCAGGAAAGGTTATTGTGATAGTAATACCAAGCATCGATATGGATGACTTCAGTGGTATGGTTACCCTGACAAAGTTATGTTAGGCAAGTGAGATCGGCTTTTTAGGGAAAAGACATGCTTGTGTTTTGTTTGCATTGAATTCTACCAAGTTATTAGATCCCCACTCGAGAATTGTTGCTAAGTGCATATTTATATTATTAACATTTCTTCCTCGTTCATTTCTGGTTTCACGGGCTGATATAGGGGCCCTGGAAGAGAAAGCGGTATGGAGGGTACTATCATCGGCAAAGCTGTTTACTGGACATGAAGTTGCTTTCAACAGGTCGTTGATGTGAAGTAGAAATAGTGTTGGTGGAGAATAGATCCTTGCGGAACACCAGCATTTATGAGTAGAGTGTCAGATGAAACTCCATCGACCACTACATGGAGAGACCTGTTTAAAGAAAAACTAGCAAGCAGAGAACACAGCTGAGGGGCAAGCCATGAGACGGAAGCTTGGCGAGGAGTCCCTGGTGCCAAACTCGATCGAACGCCTTGGAGATATCTAATGCCACAGCTAAAGTTTCTCCATACTTTTCAATAGATAGCTGCCATATATGTGAGACGTAAGCGAGCAGGTCACCAGTTGATCTCTGATGGCGGAAGCCATATTGCCTATCGTTGACAATTCCTGAGTCTTCCAGATATTTCATGAGCTCGATGTTGATGGCTTTTTCCATGACCTTTGAAATAATAGATATCAGTGCGATAGGTCTGTAGTTGCTAGGTAGGGCCTTTTGCCTTTTTTAGGGACTGGCTGTACTCTTGCAATTTTCCAATTGGACGAAAATACCCCCAAATTGTAAGAGTTGTTGAACAACTTGCAAAGAACAGGTGTTAGTTCGGGGGCACATTTCTTGAGAACAATCGGCGGGATTCCGTCAGATCCACAGGCTTTGTTGGATAGCATTAACTGTTAGCCAAGAAGCAGCTCTAACATCATACTATGCGATGTTCCACTCGGTAATGAGCTATGGATTACTGAGTTCACAAATTTACAGAGAGTTTTCTTATTACAAAAAGCTGCTGTACGTAGCATTGCAAGGGTTAACTATAATGAACACTGCAAACCACTCTTTCAAAAATTCGGCATTATGACACTGTTTGCTCAAATCATCTATGAAAATTTGATACACGTTAAAAAAAATATATTTACTTTTACGACACACTCTAATGTTCACACCTTCCATATCCGCAATAGACATAACATCGTGCCTAGTAGGAAGAGATTGGAGAAAAGTAAATCTATAGGTATTCCCCTTTTCAATTTGCTCTCTCGTGAAACAAGGGAACTACCACTAGAATCTTTCAAAAATAAAATTAGGAAACATCTTATCAACATGGTTCCCTTCAAGATAAACGAGTTTAGTGAATCACTAAGTGATTCGCTCGCTGACAACTAGTGCTATTTTAACTCATATTCGTTGTTGTGTTCTATATACATATGTATGTTTTATATATATTATATCTATAATAATTGGAATTTACATTATATTATAGTGACTAATTTATGTAACTTTCTGTTCTAATATGTGACGTTTTCTTTGTTACATGGCAATGTGTAATATACTATTATACTTGTATATGTTAAACAAAGAAATAAAATTATCTATCTATCTATTGGCCATTCCATCAATTAAAAAAAACTGTTTCTTGGGGGGGTTAGAACCCCCATTACCCCCTCCTCTTATATATGCGCTTGATGCGATAGCATCATACTTCAAGGATATCTTTTCGTATCCGTCCTCCATAACTGGTCTATTATTACCGAGTCGTGGAGTACGGCCTTATATATTAATAGCACGAGATTGGCATCGCATAAGCTTTTCTGTAATCAGAGATTATGTGGTCGGGAGTAGCGAGACTACATTTACGAGGAATCCATTATCAAGGTCGGGTGTATTTGCATTTCCTTCACGTTGACAGCTAAAAGGGTCGGGGGAAAGAGGCTAAACGTTGAAAAAATTTTCTAAGCTGCAGCCACATTTCAATTTGTATCACAGAAGGCTATCAACTCGTTTTCTCGCGTTGTGGCAGTGATTTGTGATCAAAGTTGGCATTGCACTGTTGACGGTTGAATAATTCAGTGTTGCAAGTTTTTTTTTTCATGAAATAAGTAAACTTCTTGCTACTGAGAATTAAAATACGGGTGAGAGCTCTTTGTTATCGTGATTGCATTGAGAAAAATGTGCGAGAGTTTCAAATCTGCAAATGAAGACTTGCAAGAATTGTTAACAATTAAAGGTTCAAAAAAGGGGGTCTAGTTCTTTGCAAATATTCTGAATGAATCAAAATTCCAACTAGCGTGATTTAACAATATTCAAAATCACAAGGACTTCAAAAGATTTCTGAGCTCTACAAACATTATTGAGTTAAACTTTTAGCTGCGAGTGCATCATGATTTTTAGGAGCCCAGGAAATAACGATGTGGCACATCGTTGAAAAGATAATTCAATGCTCTTTCCAACCATCTGATTGTTTTTATGATTTCGTTGATTTGTTTTTTCACAATGAGCCTTTGAAATGTCGAGCATAAGTGCGGCTTTTTATAGCCCCCCCACCCCTGTAAGCCTTTGAATGGTTGATGCAGAACAATGAAAAAAGAGGTATTGAATGATATCACCGAGGCTACTTTTTTAAATGAAAGAGATCGTGATTGCCCGATAGATAGAATTTCAAATAGCACGGAAGGTTTATGTGGCTCATCGTTGAAAATACAATTCAATTTCCTTTCCAATCATACGTTTTTTCATAATATGCATTTGAAAATTACCGGAACTTTCGTCTCCTCCGAAATTGATTTTCGGGCAGCTTAACTGGCCCTATTAACAGTGCCAGGTCTGTTGAATTTTTCAACCAGTACCCTCGAATACTTTCGAGTTATTGGATGATCAGGGAATTTTTCAGTTACAATATATCAAGAGAATATTAAATCACCACTGTTCTCAACTATCTCGAGTAATTTAACATTGTTCTCATGTCCTAATATTTGTTGCCGAAGAGAATCCTTCTTATCAATTATATTTCATCTGCATACATTTTCCAATTGATTCCATACATATTTCATTGTTGCTCCCCGACCATCACTTCACGACATCTTCACGACATCTTCAGGGCGGTATTCCATTTGGGTACCATTCAGAGTCCAACAGGAAAATAGTCATAAATAGAACCCTACAACTATTGAAGGGTCGTCCAATTTTGGACCATTTAAACAAAGCAATATTCATTTCTGTGGACTGTGAATTTCGGGGAATTGTGAAGGGACAGTATTTCTGAAATTAATAATTCATAAGAGATATCTGGTATGTTTTTATACCAATCGATTGAAAAAACTTTGGGAGACTGCGGAAAATAGAAGAATCAGAATTAAGACTATACAGGGTGTCCCGAAGCTATGGTGCCAAATTGAAAGGGAAGATTCCCCTTAAAAAATAAATAGGACTTTTTTCTCAAATGTCGTTCATTCAACAGGGTGTTGAATATGAAAAATTGAAAGTGTAATGTATGCAGTGAATAATATAAGAAGATCCGCCTACGGCGGCCGAACGCAAGAAGAATGTAAAACACCAACCACATTTTAGATCATTGATGTTCTCGTGAAGTAGCATATATGGAACGAGCAGTATGAAATAAACCCGCAATTCGAACGACCCTGTTTTATTGCTATAATTCTAATATCCTGAATTTGCCTATTCGTGTTAGTAGGGCAAACATAAGAGAAAGTATTTTTTATTCATAACTTCCACAGTTTTGAAAATTTTTCAGTTACATTTGAGTTAATGTTTTTGTTTAATAAGTGCTTTGTTTCGAAAATAAAGGAGATTTTCAGTTGCTACCAGTGGCGTACAAGAACGGTATCCCTTTTCTCCCCTATTTTTTACGCCACTAGTGGAATTAGAAGAAATATTTTTACATTCCTCGTTCAATTTTGAGTGAAAAACGTATACCTGTTTGAATACGGAAAAACCAACCGTTTTCAAGATAATTGCGCTTTTATGAATACAAACATACTAGTAATGAAAAAATTGTTTGGCTGCAGTGAATTTTACAATACTGGTTCAAATTACAACTGGATATTCTACCAAAAAAATTAAATACACTTCCACATGCATTTTTTCACAAAGTAACTTTCTTGCAGAGGTATAGGGTGTTGTAAGTGGAAAATTAAAAGGCGTTTTTCTGTAACTTCTATAGTTTTGAAAATAAAACAATCAATTTCAAGATATGCTTTCCTTCAATGGGTGCTCTATTTTGAAAAGAAATCAGTTGTCACGTGACGTGTAGAAGAGTACCATAGTTTCTTTTCTCACCTCGCATCCCACGAGACTGATACATTTCTAGTTAAAAGTGTATAACCCTTTCAAAAATAAATTTTGATTATAAATACAACATTTTTTCATTGTATTGTATTATTATTTATGAAACAGAAACAGAAATGCACTTTTGAGGTGCATTTTTTTTCAACTTATGGAAATGTGTAATAAGGATATTCTGTCGGACATATTATAAGTGCTTATTGAAAGGACCCGATTGATAGAATAAAATCACAACAAAACTTTCTAACAAAAAATTAAACCGACGAAATACGGAACTGAAAAGTAAAAAATAAAATAAACATTCTCAGTCTCAGTAACTAAGCTCCTAAACTAATGTAAGTAACTAATTTTGAGTCGGCGCCAAACAAACAAGCAAATGAATTAGGTAAGGCGTAAAATGATGGCATCGAGGTGGGCGGTGACATTCTGATAATTTTTTTGAAGTAATTTAATGATCTTCGTCGATTGTTCGTTTGGCGCCGACTCAAAATTAGTTACTTACATTAGTTCAGGAGCTTAGTTATTGAGACTAAGAAGGTTAATTTTATTTTTTACTTTTCGGTTACGTATTTCGTCGGTTTAATTTTTTGTAGAACAGTTTTTATTTTTCAATTTTTTGTGGCTGAAATCTACTGACTACTACCTACTTGTTTTTTTATTACTTCCAAAATACTTACTTACCCACCTTACTGCAACTTTTACCAGTTAAATATAGTCTAATCAACAAGTTCAAAAACGTGAAAAATAGAGATAAAGGTCCTAAAAATATGAGCGATGGCTCAATCGATTCGGAATCACCTCTAGAAAAATGTTTTTGAAGGATTTTGGTGCAGGCTTAAAATTGCAATTGTTATTAACAAAATAAGATGAAAAAAAAATGATATTTCGTTTTTTGTTAATAACTTGAAAAATATTAACGTTTGAGCAATTTTGAAAAAAGCTCGTTAAAGAGGAGGAAATTTCCAATAAAAAAGTCAGAATCTTGGAACTCTATCTCCATTATTTATAATTTTAATTGGACGTTGAAAATAGGGCTCCGCGCGGCTGTTACAGCATGCGCGAGCCGCCGCTAAAGAGAGTTCAGCAATAAAAATAATTTTTTTATAACATAAAATGTGATTTTAAAAACTTGAAAAAATTCTAGTATCTTCTTAACACTTGAAAGAATCGAGCCCTGAAGAAAAAAAAGTTTAATCATCATTTTTCAAAAAGTTATTCAATTGTTAACTAACAAATTTTTTCCCAATCTCCATTGGCATAAACAATGGAATGAAAGGTATAAATAATTGGCCTATAAATTTTAAACTTCGTGGAGCCCTTTTGATATATGTACTTCATAAGATCCTGCGGTTAATTTTCATTAAAGTTAATTAATTTGTTAATTATGATTTTTTATAACTATTGAAAAATTAAAAATCTAAAAAATGTTGATAAAAATTTTTTTTTTCAATTAATATTTGGCTATGCCTGTTTTCAAATTGAACAATAGCAGTAATTAACATAGGTTATGAATTTTTTACGTAATTTGTTTATAAAATTGTTATAAACAAATATCGACCAACGTTATATTTTTTTTCTGAAGCAGAAAAAAATTATAAAAATAGCTATATATAATAAAGTGCAAAAAAAAATTTTTTTTATTTATTATAATACTTTTTAATATCATACGATACGGTAATTATAGCGCCTACTTGATTTGTCAATTAAAAAATTGATATATCTTTTAAACTATTAGAGATACGATAAAGGATATTCAGGTCTTTTTTATAAAGGATGAATTTCTCTTTCAGATAAATTTCAGATCAAGTTTGTATCTATTTTGCTGTATCTGCATAATTTAACAAGTTAAAGATCACAAAAGATACGAAAAAGTAAAAAAAAATACAGAATTTTAAACAAAAAAATAGTTTAAAAGATATATAAATTTTTTATTGACAAATCAAGTAGGCGCTATAATTACCGTATCGTATGATATTAAAAAGTATTATAATGAATAAAAAAAAATTATTTTTTTTGCACTTTATTATATATAGCTATTTTTATAATTTTTTTCTGCTTCAGAAAAAAAATATAACGTTGGTCGATATTTGTTTATAACAAATTGTTAAACTAATAAACAATTAAATAATTAATAAAAATTTTTTTTTTTTGCTCAACTATTCAAAAGTATAAATTATGATTTTTAAAAGAAAAATTTTTTCTCAACTAATTATTTAAACAATCGAAATATAAAAAAATCGTTTTTAAACAATTAAAAATTAAAATTAAGAAAAAAAATTTGTTTTTAAATCATAATTTTTTGTAAACAACATAATAGCAAGAAATTTTTTTTAAAAAATATTGAATTTCTCTATTTGTTTATAACAATTTTATAAACAATTTAAGTAAAAAATTCATAACCTATGTATTAATTTTTTAATTTTAATTTTAAATTATAAAAAATCATAATTAACAAATTAATTAACTTTAATGAAAATTAACCGCAGGATCTTATGAAGTACATATATCAAAAGGGCTCCACGAAGTTTAAAATTTATAGGCCAATTATTTATACCTTTCATTCCATTGTTTATGCCAATGGAGATTGGGAAAAATTTGTTAGTTAACAATTGAATAACTTTTGAAAATGATGATTAAATTTATTTTTCTTCAGGGCTCGATTCTTTCAAGTGTTAAGAAGATACTGAATTTTTCAAATTTTAAAATCACATTTTATGTTATAAAAAAAATATTTTTATTGCTGAACTCTTTAGCGGCTCCATGCTGTAACAGCCGCGCGGCTATTTTCAACGTCTAATTAAAATTATAAATAATGGAGATAGAGTTCCGGGAGTTGTGACTTTTTTATTGGAAATTTCCTCCTCTTTAACGAGTTTTTTTCAAAATTGCTTAGATGTTAATATTTTTCAAGTTATTAACAAAAAACGAAATATCATTTTTTTTTCATGTTATTTTGTTAATAACAATTGCAATTTTTAACCTGCACCAAAATTCTTCAAAAACATTTTTCTAGAGGTGATTCCGAATCGAATGAGCCATCGCTCATATTTTTAGGACCTTTATCTCTATTTTTCACGTTTTTGAACTTGTTGATTAGACTAATAATATGATTATCTACTTTGACCATTTGTTGTAATATAAATTATTTTTGTTGCTCTGGTTAGTTTATTTCATTACTTTGTATATAATTTCATCCTCTCATAGAACCTATTGATTTTGACGGATGTGAAACAAAAATAATGTCAGTAGCGATCTGTCATTGTCAATAACGTATGTGTGTGCCAATGTTCACAAGTGAAAAATCAATTATCCCCTATTTTTCTACCCGTAAGGATGGATAATTTCTTCCGAAATCCAAATATGAGGTATACCCTATCTATTAAAGAAAGAACCATCCGAATTGAAGAACCCAGTACAAATTTATGCCTGATAGAATTGGTTAACGGACCAGAATTCAGAGGGTGAGTGATCAATATCCTTCATTTTACTACCCTTAGGGTGGATTTCATCTTTCAAATTCAAATGAGACCGCCTTCGAGGTACACACTAGCCACTGTGAAAAGAATTATCGGAATCGGACGTCTCAGTAGAAAGTTATGCGTGATCATACATAAAAAAAAAATAAAAAAAATATGCGCGTCGACTAGAGAACCTCCTCCTTTTTGGTTTCGTCGGTTGAAAACCATTTGATATACAGAAAAATATTCCAAAATGAACTAGTTCACATTCATATTTATTTCAATTCAATTTTGCAATGCACTCTTATCCGCAATGAGGTGATTCAGATAATTATGAACGGTAATTTTTATTTATTTTTATTTTTATTTTAGACATAATACATCCAACAGGCCTAAGCCCAATAACAGGAGTATATAATAATAATAATTATAACAATTTGAAGTGAATGGTAAATCAGGAGTAAATGATAATCAATGGTAACAAATAATAACAAAATCATAACAAAAAGATGCCTAGCTATATGTCATTCGAAAGAGTGAAGGTTAGATTAAATAGAAAAGGTGATAACTTAGAATAAAGTACAGATGCACGAAGGAGATACAAGTAAAAAATTCAAAGTGTATATATGGCGAAGCTAATTTGGAATAAGTTTATACAGTTGCTTTCTAAATTCATTCAAGTTAGAAAAGAAGATGTCTACAGAGGGTACATTGTTGAGGCTTCTACACATAGTTGAGATTGGACTATTGTAGTGATGCTGTGAATTTGGCATGTCGATTCGAAAAGACAAGTGTGACCTTGACGAAATACGTGGAGTATTGAAATTTAATAGATGCTGTGAATTTGGCATTTCGATTCGAAAAGTAGTGGTTATTTATCAGTTTGTATACAAATATGATATTTGCTATTTCTCTACGTTTTCTCAGGCTAACAAAATTGAATTCTTCCAATAGTAAATCGTATTCGTAGTGATAAATGGGATAAGTGTGGTGTTTCTTGTAGAACAGGAATTTAAGAAATTTCTTTTGAACTGATTCAATGGATGATATGTATTTGACGTGGCTAGGGTTCCACACTACATTACAATATTCAAGTTTGCTGCGAACTAAACAGTAGTAGATAGAGGAAATAGCCCTGAGATTTGAAAATTCTTTACAATTACGTATTAAAAAACCCAGAGTTCTTCTAGCATTGTTTATTATTTTTTCAATGTGCTGATTAAACGTAAGTTTGGTATCAAAGAGAACACCTAAGTCTTTGCATTCATTCACTCTTCTTAGGATACCATCACCGATTCTATAGTCATATATAACGGAGAAACTTTTCTGAATAGCTCATAATTTTGCATTTATCAACATTCAAATATAACTTATTCGCCGAGCACCAGTCCGATAAGAGATTTAAATCGTGCTGGAGACGAAAGCAATCGGTAGTGTCTGAGATTTCTGTATATATTTTCATATCATCAGCAAAGTAGTTTACTCGACTGAAAATAGTACATATTTCATCGATGAATATTAGGAATAGGAGTGGCCCTAAGTTCGATCCCTGTGGTAATTCCTGAGTAAGCTACGAAATTGGAAGATTTCACACCTTCATATTCAACAAATAGTTGTCTATCGCTCAAGTAGGATTTCAATAGATGCTGAATCTTGGGCAAGAGACCAAAAGCTCCCAATTTTAACAATAGCTGATTGTGGGGTACTGTATCAAACGCTTTACTGAAATCAGTATATACAACATCAATTTGGCGACGATTATCAAGGGAATTAGATATGAACTGCGTAAACGTGCAAAGGTTAGATACAGTTACGTGATTTCATAAAACCATGTTGGAAATCTGACAGAGTTTTACTCACATGTATATAGATGAGATCAAAAGAATAATTTCGAGTAATTTTGAGAAACCAGAAATTAAGGCTATTGGTCTATAGTTACGAATGTCTCCTATTTTTCCTGATTTGAAGACAGGACAAATACGGGATTGTTTCCATATGGTGGGAAAAGTTTCGGTATTCAGGATGAGGTTATAAATAAAAAGTAGAGGCCTACATAGCACTTTCACCTGGGATTTAATTAGTCCAACGGGGACATTGTCAGGACCGCACGTCAATTTGTTTTTAGCTTTTGCCGCCGTTAGAATGAGTTCCTCGCTGATTTTATTGATATGTAAATAATGACTGGAACTGATAGAACATTCGGGAAAGATACGTTCATTTGAGAGAGGAGAATCATGGATATATGCATTGCTGAAGTGTTCAGCAAAGGCGTTGACTATAGATTCGGATGATGTAGCTTTTCATCATTGATGAACATAAGTCCAGGGATACGAGATTAATTTTTTTGGTGTTGATGAATGACCAAACTCACGGGGATTACTAGTCAGGCTATTTTCTGATTTTTAATGAACTCTGAGTAAGCAAGGTCTATTTCAGTTTTAATGATACGCCGGAGGTGTTTATAACGTTCCAAGTAAAAATTATATCTGCACTTTCTATACATTTTGTGGTAGTGATTTTTTTAAATATTATTGATAATGTTTTGGTAAACCACGTTGGGTATTTGCGAGGATTATTAATTACTAAAGGTCATGACAAATTACACTTTGTAAGGTAGCATTGAACTCTTCACAAGCTATATCAACATCGGAGATAGATTCTAAATAATTCCAGGTAATTTCGCTAATTTTTTGGGAAAACTTTTGGATGTTAATTTTACGGAAATTGTAACGTTTAGCATCCGATATAAATACCTTCTCAGTTTCACAATCAATTACCAAATTCACAGCAAGACTAGGGTGGTGGACATCAAGTTCAACCAACGGATCAGAGTCAAGTAGCATTGCAATCCATATTCTCTGGTGACATAACAAGATCTAAAATTCTACCATTTACATTTTCTATGAAATTGTTCTGTATTAATTTACAATAACTAATGAATGAGTTAAATTTGAGAATTAAATTAGATGATTCATTGGTTTCGTAATATTGCTGTAATTCAGTAATATTGAAATCTCCTAAAACTATTGATTTATTGATACAATCCAAATTTTCCAGAAAGTCAAACAATTCGTCATATTCCGCAAGGGTAGTTCCTGGAGGAATATAAATTACTAGTATAAAATTGGCATTTTAACAATTATTTTCACACATACGATATCAATAGACTGAATGGGACAGTTTATTTGACAAAATTCCGATTCATGAAAGTCACTATCCACAGCAAGAAGGACACCACCTCCTCTGGTACCATAAGATCTGTCTTACGATATACCACATAGTTGTTGGGAAATAATTCGAATTAAAGACACCGTCCCTAACCAGCTTCTGTAATAGCAATAATTCTGTGTTCACTTGCCAGAACACTTTAAAGAATTTGTGTGTTTTCGAATTGAGACCATTGCAATTTTGATAGTATATTGAGGTGGTCATATTACTGATTACATTTGGCGGGTTGGATGTCCAGGACTGGTTTTTTTTAATCATGGGGATGCCGTTTCTGTAGAAGATATATGATCCTTCGGCGCCATTTTTGCAGGACATTCAGCCTATTCCAAATTTGCTGATTATATTCTCTTTGATGTATGGTTAGATCCGATTTTATTTTTATTTTTTCATACGCATTTATGTCTAATAATGTTTTCCTCTGCTTTACCATCATCAAGGCATGGGTCTTAGAGTTGAAACTTATTTTATTGGACGAGACTTGTTGACTTGTTGGCGTCCTAGGCGATTAATTTGAAACTGTTGACATCCAAGTTTGGGATGATTTTATCACAAATGGTGTCTACGAAAACTGTTAAATCAGGAGTATCTTCAGGAACACCAAACAGTAACACATTATTCTCTTTGTCTTATCTCGTTGACTTCTGATACAACCTGTATAATATTCGGAGATTCCTGTTGGAGTTTCGCACTTTTCATTGAGTTCAGTAACCTCATCGGACAGTTTTTTTATGTCCCTATCGTATTTATATTCGAGATTCTGCATACCTAGTTTTATCTCATCAATTTTATTTCAAAAAAAGTTAAGTTTTCGTTCAGCATGGTCTGTTTATTTAAGGAAACCTTATTCTAGCGTTTTATGAACATATCATCTAGACAAATTTTCTTTACCAATTCGTCGGCCAGGATTTTAATCTCAGTCTGTTGTTCTCGAGTTAAAGGCATCTTGAAATTACCTTCGTAATTGCTTACCTTATAACAATTTTACTATAAGGGGAGATACACAGCACCTCACTTGATATAATGCACCACTTAGTGATAATTAATAGCGATGAAATACTATGTATTTACGAAATTCATGGAGCGAGATCGCAAACGAACGCTACTTCGAACAACTTCACTTCACAACTGTAATCAAGTTGGCATCTGTCATTGCAGTGATATTTTATGAAAAATGATTTGAATCAAGTAGGTAACTACTTGTCATCGAAAATGAAAAACATTTTAGTGTTTTTTGGACAGATTAATAAATACAGTTCCTCAGAAGAACTTGTTCCAGAATGCAACATTTTTTCTCTTGCGAGCTTGCAGATATGTATTTTGTTTATGGTATGTGTCTTGGAAATTCAAGGGCTTCCTTGAGAAAATTCTTACGACCAAAATGAGATCGACAGGAAGATCAGGGTCAGCCAGGAATGTACGGGCAGAAGGAAGGGTTCTCGAAAATGTATATAAAAGCTCAATGAGCGTCCGAAGAATTGGTTTGGCAGAAAATTTATCCAAATCATCTGTTCACAGGATATGTAAGGAACAACAACAAAAAATTTTCAACAATTTCATTCACCAAAAATATTCGTTATTTCAAAATATAATACATCAATAATGAAGTTATTACTAAGTAAGATACTGTGGAAGATCTTGGTATAATTTTTGATTCTAAAAGGACAGTTTACACATTGATTATATAGCTATAAAATGTAATAAAATAATGGGGTATATTTTTCGTATCTGTCGAGACTTTGAATCTGCAAAAGCTCTCAAATCAATATATGATGCCCTTATTTACAGTAGGCCGAATTTTGGGTCAGCTATTTGGTCGCCAAGGAATTGCCTTCATATAACAAGACTTGAAAGAATTCAAAACAAATTCAATAGATACCTGAATTTCAAAGTAACAGGTAATTACCAACTTCCTGACACTTGTGGTTTACTTGAACGATACAAATTTCTTACTCTTGAGAATAGAAGGAAGCAAAACGATCTCTATATATTATTCAAAATAGTTAATGGTATGATTGACTCTCCAGATCTTTTGTCCTCGGTTCCCTTTCTGGTTCTCGCGAGGCCTACTAGAAGTAGACATTTGTTCTATATGTGCTGTCCTAGAACTAATATGTATCAGAATTCTCCAATCTCTAGGATGTGTCTATGTTATAACACACTTCATTCTGATATTGATCTGTTTTACTGTACATATTTGCGATTTCGGAAATATATTAGGGAACTATCTCTAAATTGATAACTGATGTGTATTAATTTGTACTAGTATTGTAAGGTATGTTGCATTCTCACTTTTGATCCAATATTGATGTAAACTCTTATGTCTTAGTGGATACTGTTGTGGACTGCAGTCTGTTTGTATCCTGAAGCTGAGATACACCTCTTAGTTAGCCACCCGAAGTCCAGACTTAAATCCACTAGACTTTTATGTTTGAGGATAATTAAAACAAAAAGTTTATTCAAGACCCATACATATAATAGAGGAGTTGCGAGAGAGAATTCAGGAAAACATGGAAGTAGCTAAATGAAAATGTTCTAAGAGACTTCAAATTCAATTTCCTCAAAAGTATCAGAGGACAGTTTATGAGATAAAAGGATTTTGAAGAAATTGTTCATTAAATAGATTTTATAGACTTCTATTTTTATTTTTAAGAAATTGCCATGATACACTTTACTGTGGCAACTGTTTTTTTTCAAAATAGACCACCCATTGAAGAAAAACATCTCTGCAAATTTGAATGAATTTTTCTGAAATCTATGACAGTTATAAGGAAACATGTCTTTTATTTTCAACACCCTGTAACTCTGCAAGAAAGCAGCTTTGTGAAAAAATGCATAAATTTTTTTGGTAGAATTTCCAGTTGTAATTTGAACCAGTAATTATGATTGTAAAATTCACTTCAGCCGAAAAATTATTTCATTACTATTATGTTTGTATTTATAAAAGCGCAATTTTCTTGGAAACGGTTGTTTTTTCCGGATTCAAACAGATATACATTTTTCACTCAAAATATCACCAGTGGCATAAAAAATAAGTGAGAAAGGGACCATGTACGCCACTGGTGGCAACTGAAAATGTGCTTTTCTTCCAAATATAGCACTTATTGAAAAAAAATTCCATCAAATGTAATTGTAAAATTTTCAAAACTGTGGAAGTTATGAATAAAAAAAACTTTCAATTTTTCATTTTCAACACCTTCTATCTCTGCAACGAACGACATTTGAGAAAAAAGATATTTGGAAAGTCCTATTCATTTTACGAGGGGAATCTTCCGATTCAATTTGACACTCTGTATATTGTTGAGGAACGTTCTTCGCATGTGACGATATTTTGTCTTCGGAAAGATCCGGTCTGTATTTTTTATACGCAGAACTGCAAATGATTTGTAAAGTTTTCTTCTCAACTCCAATCATGTTCATTGTGTGGAATATAATTCAGAAGTTTATCCATCAGACACCGCCTGAAGAGGCATGAACGCATTCAAAAAGACTTCCCAGAATGGCGTTTTAAATGAGTTCGGTTGAAGAAAAATCGAGTTGTCCCAAAGTTGGGAAGCAAGTGGGAATATTCAAGTTGTTGTCGCTTCAGGTTAATTCAGTTTCAAATTTGGGCACGGAAATGGTTTAATCTATTTACGGGAAAAATAACAAACAATTGGATAGGAAGAGGCGTGGTTATTGAAGATTTGATAAGATTTTTTGGAGTAAAGAAGTTTTAGTCAAACTTGTAGATTAACTGAATGACCAAGAATTGCCAAAATAATTTTAATGTTTTATAAAAATGATGTAAAATTTTATTTCAACTGAATCTGGTGTACTATGATATAAAATGAATAATAGAGTAAGGTACAAAGGCACATCCACAGGAATTATATTTAGATCAATATGTTTTATGATGCTTGGAATAATATGGAAACAATGATAATGCAAACTGTATTTCGAATTGTATAAAAGTAATTACAACTTCAAAATTGATTAAAGAATAACAACCTTCATTTGTCAATAGCTGACTATGACTCCCATATAGGATATTGTACAGGGTCTTGACGTAGTGCCAACAATATGAAAGTGGAATCTCATTTTATAGACCCCGAAAAACCCCACATACCAATTTTGAATAGAATCGGACCATAATCACAGACATCGTCGGACATTTGGAAGCCGCCATTTTGATTTTATGAATTTTGTCAGAAAATTCATAATCTTCGACCCTAAAAACCCCCACATACCAATTTTGAATCGAATCGGACCATAAACACAAATCTCGTCCTCCATCTTGGAGCCGCCATTCTGTTTTTTTCTCTCTAACAGATGCATAATGCATTGTTACGGGAACTATGAACACCTGCCAAATTTCACGTTGATTGAACAACTAGAAGTGGGTCAAATTTAACTTGCAAGATTTGATGACAAACATCGGGACAGGTGAAACTAAATGAAAGCTTGTAAATAAAGTTATACAAGTTGAATGAAGTTCGTTAAGGAATATTTTGTGTTATAAAGCCTTGAAAAATAATGTTTCAATACCTACCTTCAATTTTTTTGAGTATTTCATCATCTTGATCCTATGTACGCCGGATTCCTTTGTCCAAAGGTCTTTACGCAGCGAGGATCAAAAAAGTCTGAGTAATTTCTCAAGTATTCAAACCCATAAAATGTTTCTCTGAGCTTGCGATTTTGTTTATATGTAAGTAACAGCGTAGTTGCCTATCAAAATTTGTATGTACTCGACTCGAGTTATTTGATAGTTCACATCGATATTGAGCTCCCATATTTAGTTTCCTGTTGGTGTAAAGGATACAAAGGGCAAGAATTTGTTGTTTTGACGGAACCGTTTATCAATGTTTATAATGACTCGATCAACTGTCGTTTTGGGTAACTGTTTTGTTTGCTGGAACGCTTGATACTCTCTTATTCTAAGATGATAAAATTTGTTCTTATATATGGTAAAGAGGATTGGTCCCAGAACAGATCCTTGTGGAACGTCAAAAATTAATGTTCAAAGAATTGCTTTCAAATAGCAATTACCATGAGTTACCAAATGATTCTTACTGGACATTTTGATGTTAATTTCTGTTTAGAGGAATCCCAACCATCAATTGGTTGTTTGAGAGAAAAAATGAGTTTAATAATGAATAATTCTCCACTTCAAACTACAACGAGATATGGCACGACAATTAACGTGGTTTTCCAAGAAATTTTAAGAATTCGCAAAAAAGAGTTTAGGTTTCTCATTTTAGTTATCATACACCTTCAGTTTCTTATTTAATTTTTGATGTGAATAGATGTTGTTCACTGTGAATTATACAGTGCTTCTCAAAAGTCCCCTCCCCCCCTCTTATTTTTGGAACGATTATACATAAACAAGTGAAATTTGGAAACTGAATATTAAAGGTTGTAAACTTCCCTACTAGTGATGATAGATGACGAAATCGTCAAAGATGACGTCACGAGGCCATTGTGACCAATAATTTTGAATGGAACCCTACGGCAAGCGACACCTCTTTTGAAAGGTATCGAAAAAACCTATTCAATGATACTAATTTTGTTTGTATTTATGGCAGTTTTGGCAACTCGCTTTTAAAAAACGCAAAGCTGTGATGAATTGAATCAGTTGATACTAAAATTCAAAATTCAAGCTCCGCCTCTGCATAGTTTAAGTACTTTAAGGAGCGAAATGGTACGTGCTTTAGGTGATGAAGTAGTGATCCTAATTCTTGGTGAAACTGGACAAAATATGCATGCAGCAGAACGCATTTTTAATGAGAAGTTTCATGATCGCCCCGTTTCGAGGACTTATTTAAGGGAGCTTCTTCGTAAGTTTGAAACAACGGGTAGTATTGATGATGCGAAACGATCTGGCAGACCACAAATTTCTGATGAGAAAAAAATTGATATACTGGCAGAAGTAATAGTTAATCCTACTTCTTCAACAACCCACGTTGCATCTACTTGTGAAGTCAATCGAAGTACAGTACACAGGGTGTTGCAAAAAAAATGTCATCCATACAAATTAAAAATGGTTCATCAACTCTCAGACTACGACTCAGACCGAAGACTAGAATTTCGCGAAAATATGGAAACTTAAATTAACCAACAGCCAGACTATGTCAAAATAATTTGTTTTAGTGACGAAAGTACTTTCTATCTAAATGGAAATGTAAATACACAGAATGTGAGGTATTGGAGTGACGCAAATCCTCACCTGTTTCGTGAAACACATACCCAATTTCCCCAAAAGGTGAATGTTTGGGCAGGTATCCTGGGAAACCACATCGTTGGGCCTCTTTTTTTTTAAACTAATTTAACTGGTGAGGGTTATCTGGAACTGTTGCAAAACGCAATAGAACCGTTAATCCTTGAAATTTTGGAAGATAATCCAGATGAATTTGGCAATTTGGAAATAACATTCCAACAGGATGGTGCTCCCTCATACTATTACGGCATTTGGATGAGGAGTATCGTGGTAGATGGATTGGACGACGAGGTTCAACGGAATGGCCAGCTCGATCACCGGACCTCACACCTTTGGATTGTTTTCTGTGGGGGTACCTTGAATCGGAGGTTTACGCCACTGAACTTGACAATATTGACGTTTTAAAACAACGTATTGTTGCAGAATGTGAGGCTGTTTCCGCAGACACATTTGCAAAAATACGAGAAGAGTTTAAAAATAGGATATTCCACTGTCAGGAAGTGAATGGAGGTCACTTCGAGCAATTTCTTTAAGTAGATACTGATTCTTAAATCTGTAATTGATATCATACTGAATAGAATTTAAATTTTAATGTTGACTAATGAGCCATTAAAACTGCCATAAACACAAACAAAATTAGTATCATTGAATAGGTTTTGTCGATACCTTTTAAAAGAGGTGTCGCTTGCCGTAGGATTCCATTTAAAATTATTGGTCACAATGACCTTTTGACGTCATCTTTGACGATTTCGTCATCTATCATCACTAGTAGGGAAGTTCACAACCTTTAATATTCAGTTCCCAAATTTCACTTGTTTATGTATAATCGTTCCAAAATTAGGAGGGGGGGAGGGGACTTTTGAGAAGCACTGTATAAACGATTGATACTATTAAATTCTAACATGATTTCAGTTTAATCGTTATATCCGCTAGAGGCAACGAACTTTCATTGTAATCGCGCGTAAAGATTACAGGTACTATTTTTTCCATGTTTTATTTTAACATTGACATATATCACACATTTAAGGATACAACGTCTTGGGAATTTACGCTGGCACTGTATGTGAGGCTTTCTAGAAATCGATGCTGACACCTCACACATCCGCATATATTCATTTTCATATCGGATGAAAATATCAAATTATGTCTTCCGAAATGTGGCGAAAACTTTTAAAAGACGCCTTTCCATCGATTCCCCTGGGAATTTGAAGGAATGTCAAGCCCCAAAGTAAATAATTCAGTCCATCACTCCGTTTCCGTCTACCAAATTGAATCCGGGTGCCGGTAGATTTATACCAAAGGCAAAGGGAAAAACTTTTTATCGTTTATAAATAACTTTCGGTTTTTGTCGAATTAATTTCTCGTGTTTCGAGCGAGTTGTTTATTTTATAGGGCATTTATTAGAAGAAGTAACAAATGAAATCCAGCACAAAAACTTTTTCATTCCATATAATCGATTTTGGGGGATGAATCGGTTGAAGGGACGATCATTAAGGCAATTTTACTTATTTATGCCTTTAACCTGTTGTGTTAAATGTCTTGAAATTCTAGTTTTCTACTCCCAAATTATTTTCCAATAACGAGGAATTATGTATAAGATATTTCAATATCCAGCGTGGATTTTGCCGGGGATGTAGTTGTTTTATGTTGGATATTACGAAAAGTAGAATAATTTTTGTCGTAGATTTTTCAATTTTCAGAAAAATCATTCTATTCAATATTCACTCCGTAGAATATAATCATTCAAATAAATATTTCATGTACTATTCTAATCTTATATTGAATCATATTAATTTCAACACACACAATGTAGTAAAACAATTAATTTATTTACAATTAATATCGCCAACGTTCACATGCGGACATAGTTCTGTTTTTTTCTCTCTTTCTGGGTCATTGTAGCAATTATTTCATTTTCACGCAGGTCATTTGAAAATAATACTGGAATCGAAAGCCACTGACAAGCATTTACATTTACTGGTAATTTGTACTGAAATACATATTTTCAGGTATTTGTAGAAATACATCCTTGGGGCAGTTATACAGTGCTTCTCAAAAGTCCCCTCCCCCCCTCTTATTTTTGGAACGATTATACATAAACAAGTGAAATTTGGAAACTGAATCTCAAAGGTTGTACTAGTGATGATAGATGACGAAATCGTCAAAGATGACGTCACAAGGCCATTGTGACCAATAATTTTGAATGGAACCCTACGGCAAGCGACACCTCTTTTAAAAGGTATCGAAAAAACCTATTCAATGATACTTATTTTGTTTGAGTTTATGGCAGTTTTAATGGCTCATTAGTAAACATTAAAATTTAAATTCCATTCAGTATGATATCAATTACAGATTTAAGAATCAGTATCTACTTAAAGAAATTGCACGAAGTGACCTCCATTCACTTCCTGACAAGGAAATATCCTATTTTTAAACTCTTCTCGTACTTTTGCAAATGTGTCTGCGGAAACAGCCTCACATTCTGCAACAATACGTTGTTTTAAAATGTCAATATTGTCAGGTTCAGTGGCGTAAGCCTTCGATTCGAGGTACCCCCACAGAAAAAAATCCAAAGGTGTGAGGTCCGGTGATCGAGCTGGCCATTCCGTTGAACCTTGTCGTCCAATCCATCTACCACGATACTCCTCATTCGAATACCGTCTTACTGCACCGTTATGGTGTGGGGGAGCACCATCCTGTTGGAATGTTATTTCCAAATTGCCGAATTCATCTGGATTATCTTCCAAAATTTCAAGAATTAACGGTTCTATTGCGTTTTGCAACAGCTCCAGATAAACCTCACCAGTTAAATTAGTATTCAAAAAAGAGGCCCAACGATGTGGTTTCCCAGGCTACCTGCCCAAACATTCACCTTCTGGGGAAATTGGGTATGTGTTTCACGAAACAGGTGAGGATTTGCGTTACTCCAACACCTCACATTCTTTGTATTTACATTTCCATTCAGATAGAAAGTACTTTCGTCACTTGAACAAATTGTTTTGACATAGTCTGGCTGTTGGTTAATTTTAGTTTCCATATTTTCACTAAATTCTAGTCTTCGGTCTGGGTCGTCGTCTGAGGATTGATGAACCATTTTTGATTTGTATGGATGAAATTTGTTTTTTTCCAACACCCTGTGTACTGTACTTCGACTGACTTCACAGGTAGATGTAACGTGAGTTGTTGAAGAAGTAGGATTAACTATTACTTCTGCCAGTATATCAATTTTTTTCTCATCAGAAATTTGTGGTCTGCCAGATCGTTTCGCATCATTTATACTACCCGTTGTTTCAAACTTACGAAGAAGCTCCCTTTAAATAAGTCCTAGAAACGGGGCAATCGGGAAACCTCTCATCAAAACTGCGTTCTGCTGCATAAATATTTTGTCCAGTTTCACCAAGAATTAGGATCGCTGCTACTTTATCACCTAAAGCACGTACCATTTCGCTTCTTGAAGCACTTAAACGTTCGGCTCAAAACAGTTTAACAAATTATTAAAATGTTCAAAAATATTAAAAGTACCAAAAGCTGCTTGAACAGTTGAACGTTCGATCAACAATACACAAATTATTGAATGTACAAAAACTTGGACAATTACAAAAACGTCGAATTAGGGAGACTAACAAAAACGTCAGCTCATTTGACAACTATCCATAGGCGGAGCTTGAATTTGGAATTTTAGTATTAACTAATTTAATTCATCACAGCTTTGCGTTTTTTGAAAGCGAGTTGCCAAAACTGCCATAAACATAAACAAAATTAGTATTATTGAATAGGTTTTTTCGATACCTCTTAAAAGAGGTGTCGCTTGCCGTAAGGTTCCATTTAAAATTATTGGTCACAATAGCCTCGTGACGTCATCTTTGACGATTTCGTCATCTATCATCACTAGTAGGGAAGTTTACAACCTTTAATATTCAGTTTCCAAATTTCACTTGTTTATTTATAATCGTTCCAAAAATAAGAGGGGGGAGGGGACTTTTGAGAAGCACTGTATAAAATATATCCTGAATCGAATTGATGAAAGGCATCTAAACATAAAAATATAATGCATTACCTAGGAATGGAATTTCCAGTTATAATTTATAATACAGTGTGAACTTGGATATTATCTAATAGACAAGCAACACCACTTCATTTTTGTTCACCTCCAAATCACTCCAATGTTTTCCGTAAATAATTACCGAAAACTTTGAGTACATGAAATCAGTTATGTCATAAAATATTGACATTTCCCTTGTTATATTAATATCGAAACGACATTCTCCAACGCCAACTGCAATTACAAATGACGGTTGGTATGTGAATTAAAAACTGACATTTTCACATAATCAAAATCACCAACAACGCTAGTGTTGAAAGTAAAATGATGACATATACTCAATAATATAAATCTGTTCAGTAAAAACATTTGAATGAAATTTAATAATAATAATCAGAACACAGTTACCTACTAATGAGGAATTATTAACCGACGGAATCAAGGAGGAGGAGGTTCTCTAGTCAACGCATAACTTTCCACAGAGCAATTCGATTCCGATGATTCTTTTTCCATTGGATAGGGTGTACTTTGAAGTTGGTCCCATTTCAATTTGAACAAAAAAATCCATCCCTAAAGGTAACAAAATGGAGGATATTGATCGTTCACTCTCTAGATTTTGGTCCGTTAACCGATTCTATCAGGCATAACTTTGTAGTGGGTTTTTTGATTGGATGATTCTATTTTTATGAGATAGGGTATACCATATAGTTGATGATATTTTGATTTGGAATGGAATGATCCACCCCTATGGGTAGAAAAATAGAGGATGATTGATTTTTCACTTGTGAACAATGGCACACATATGTAGTTAACATTGACAGATCCTCCTACATCCGTCACAATAATTACATTCTATGAAAGGATAGAATTATATACAAAGTGATGAAATCAAGTAATCAGACCTTCAAAAATAATATTATATAACAATAAATAATCAAAGTAGATAATCATATTATTTGACAGTCAATCGATGAAGTAAGTATTTTGGAAGTAATCAAAAATCAAGTAGGTACTAATTACTAGATTTCAGCCACAAAAAATTGAAAAATGAAAAACTTTTTGACAAAAAATTAAACCAGCAAAAAAATCAACGGAAAAGCAAAAAATAAAATGAACCTTCTCAGTCTGAATGATAATTGAGCTCCTAAACTAATGTGAGTAACTAATTTTGAGTCGGCGCCAAACAAACTAGCAATTGAATTAGGTAAAGCGTAAAATGATGGCAGCGAGATGCACACCGGCGTTTTGATCTTGGATAATTGTTGTTTGGCTACGACATAAAATCAGTTACTCACATTAGTTTAGGAACTCAATTATCATTAAGACTAAGAACGGGGCCTGTGGTTCAGTGGCACCAGCGTCGGTCTTGTGTCAACTGTTTTCACCTGGCGCGGGTTCGATTCCCGCAGCTGGTGAAAAATTTTTTCAAGGTCCCAAGAGTTGTTTCGGATCCCACTATAAAAGGTAAGGTCCCCGTGATCTTAACTCGTACAAGTTTTCATTAACTTCTGAGGGTTGGTCAAACAACTAAGAAAGCGGTTAAAAACAATTTTACAATTTACAAAAAGAAGGTTTATTTTATTTTTTTGCTCTTCAGTTGATTTTTTCGTCGGTTTAATTTTTTGTTAAAATTTTTTTTTCGGACGGTATTCGACACTTTGTTCAAATATGCTATCAATTTATGGTAACTGCTTATATCTACGTTTTATTTTCATTTTCAATCCACCTTTTTTCATAGAGAATGTGGACCACAGCGTTGATTTTTCTTCGAAATAAATTGAAATTGCGCTTTTTAGCGAGCAATAAACTCAGTCAATTATAAGATTTGAAGGTTCGAGTAAAACCCAGTGATTTGGAAGTTCCAGCTAAACTGAAGGAAATTTTGAGTGATGAGAATCGTCCTAGATAGTTACAGAATACGTATAATGCGTTCATAGTTACCAATTATGAAAATGAAAGTTTAAAATGCTAGCAGATATTGAAAATGTACGGAGACGGAACATGTTTGATTAAATCTGTTCCTAACCCCAGATGTAATCTTGTGGATACGTCTATAGTTTCCTTTTTTTTCAGCTGAAGACATGCCGATACACAAATAAAAACAAAATGAAAATCTGTTCAATATTTTTCCATACATTCTACTTTTTTATTATAGCACACCACTGAATATCCATTCATTTTCAATCGACATCAATACCCAACACTGAGACCCACATATGGAAGAGATCCGCTCGTCTATTATTGGTAATTATTTTGTTTATGAACTTTTCTGAATAGATTAAGACCCATAAATCGGGTAAATTATTTTTATGATTTAATGAACTAGAAACATTAAAAACCACTGATAATTCAATCTTGCGTTGTCATTGTGATTTACAAATGGTTAATTTCTACGTATCTTTGGCATAAGTTGGTTGGAAAATCTAATATTTTTCATCCTCTAATAATAATTGACACTACCTAATGCTAGAGGTGATTCCAACTGAAAGTCATGATTCTAGGAAAAAGTATCAGCTTAGATTATAGATACCCATAAAATTCGTTGAAAATCGAAAATTGTAGCATCAAGTTGGGACCGGAACCAAAACGTAGCAAATGACGTCTGCTTTCGGGAAATGTATAATTTCCAGGATTTTTCACTATAACCTCGAGCTTTCCTTGGTTTTTTCAATTTTCCGGATGTACCCCGACCTATCTCGAAAACGGAAAGAGATAGAGCACTTCTGTGGACGCCAATCGATTCAGGATGGCAAAATTCGAAAAAAAGTATTTTTTGGGGAATATCTCGCAACACAATATAGTGAATAAGTGCGACAATCTTCAGGAGGTGTTTCTGCATGGAAAAATAATGAAAGTTTGCTATATAACTTTTGTCCGCAAATGCTTCGTTTTCCGAGATACGGGGTGTTAAAGTTTTTCTTAAAAACTGACTGTTTATTTTTTTCTCTGAAACCGGTCAAGGTATGCAAATGAAATTTGGTGAGTTTCAAGAGGTAGTTATTGCGCATTTTTTGAATGTTTTGAATATTGATTCTGTCAAATGCGAATATTTCAACGAAATGTCAAATTAGCGTTTTTTCATTTTCAAGCTTTTAGTTTGGTATAACATTAATGATAATAAGTAATCAGTTTTTCTTTTATCGAGAAGAATGGGAAATTATACAAATGCGGAATTGTCATACATGCATTTTGTCTATGGTCGAAGTAATGGAAATGAAGTAGCAGTAGAAGTATTTATTTCTCTACAATATACATAAGTAATAGTAGAACGTCAGAGCAGAACAGAAGGGATATATATATATATATATATATATATATATATATATAAAATGTGAATACATAGAGTAAAGAACATAAATATAACATAAATTATCTGGATAAAAACATTCAGGTGAGGAGTGTCCATCATATACATTCAAATTCATTTTTATTTGAATCAAGATACTCATTGACACTATAAAGACAATATTTCAATAGAAAACTCTTGATTTGCACCTTGAATTGAAAGAAACCTAGACTCCTTATCCTAGAAGGTGATCTGTTGTACAAATGAAGGTTCGGAGAGTTATTTTGTGACATTTGAAGCCTGAACCGAGGAGTAGAAATTAGATCAGCATGGCGAGTGGTGTAACCAGGACATCGGATTGAGTCGAGTATCTATGTTTAGTTCCATGAATTTCAAGTGAACATGATTAAATACATAGAGTAGGAAGTGGAATTATTTGATAACTGATGAAGAGAGGACGGCAATGTTCACGATAGTGAGCTCCCGCCATTATTCTGATCACTCTCTTTTGAAGAATGAATGCCTTAAGAGAGTTTTTTTTTTTTTTTTTATATGTTCTGGTTCCCACGAAAAGGGATATCCTGTAATGTTCAGAGAACATCGTGGGAACCAAGGAAAAGAAGGTAGGAGTTGGTGTTCTTCTTAAATTTCTGGAGGTTGTATGCCTCGGGGAACACCTCCCTAGGCAATGAGTTCCAAAGCCTCGCAGTTCGTTGGATGAATGAGTCTTTGGAAAGTGATGTTCTGCAGGTCTCCAAAGTGACCACGAAGGGGTGTGAAGACTGAACTTGACGGGTTAATCTCGAAGAGACTGCCAAATGAGGAACGATGGTTGATATTTCAGAAGAGCATCGCCCATGAAAATATCTATAAAATAGAGACAAATCGCCAACTTTTCTACGGTGTTCCAGACAAGTGAGCGAGTTTGTAAGCGAGGCATCACCGACGAGACGAATTGCCCTTTTTTGGACAGAATCTAATAGCTTCAGGATATGTTTAGGTGCCGCACTCCAAATATGGGAACAGTATTCCAGGACAGGTCGGATCTGTGCCTTATAGATCATAAGCAGCTGACTGGAGGTGAAATAGCTCTTGGCACGAAACAAAAAACCAAGTTTTTGGGATGCACTTTTGGCAATGGACCTCACGTGATTTTCCCAGGAAAGGTTATTGCTGATAGTAATACCATAGGACAGATGACTATGGAACAACCCAAAATAACATGATTTGAGTACTGATTACGTAAATACTGACGATATTTTTCAAACGTCGAATCAGAAAGGTAATACTATTCTTCACTAATGCTGCGATATGGGGGCCCCAGTTGAGTCTATCGTCAAGTTGAATGCCAAGTAATTTCACACAGCTACCTCGAGTGAGATTTGATTTGGACGATATAAGAATGGATTGATTCTTTTCCAAATTGAGTTTAAGTTTATTACTAGTGAACCAGGTTTTGGCTAAATCCATTATATTATTAGATAACGTGGACAGATTGCCAACATTATTACACTGACTAATAAATGTTGTATCATCTGCAAAAAGACCGCTTCTCGTTGGAAGAATGGAGAAATATAAATCATTTATATAGATTAAAAACAGAAGGAGGCCCAGAACCGAGCCTTGAGGAACACCGTGATTTACTGTCTTACTATTTGATAGAACACCATTTAGTCTGACACATTGAGATCGTTCACTGAGGTAAGATTCGAAAAAATTGAGAGCCATAGCAGTGTAGTTTTTCCAATAGTATATCATGTGAGACACAGTCGAAGGCCCTGGAAAGATCACACAACTCAAGTTGTGAGTGTTTACCTACCTCAAGGCCCTCGACAATGTCCGACACTACTTGGAGAAGAGCTTTTGTTGTGGACATCTTTTTTCTAAAACCATATTGACCTGGACAAAACAGAGAGTGCATTTCCATGAAGTTATAGAGTTGTTTTTTCGGAACAATAGATATTGGACGAAAGTTACTTACATCATCAGTGCTTCCTTTTTTCAATACAGGTATAACAGAAAATTTCAGGGCCTTTGGGAAAATTCCTGCACAGAAACAGTCATTAATAAGGGAAGATAAAGGTTCAGCAATAATATCCGCAAGGGATTTGATAATTTTGCTATTTAATTCTGAAGTATCACAAGCGTTAGAATTTTTTAGGAAAAAGAATATGGTCTGCAAGCTCGACGATTGTATGCTGAGTTGTATCCAGGACGTAGGGTACCCCCTCACACAATATCTGCTCGTCTTCACCAACGTTTGCGCGAAAATGGTACATTTAAGAAACAAACGACTGACTGCGGGTGCCCTCGAGAAGTACGAACTGTGCAACTAGAAGAAGCAGTTCTCGAGTTAATTGCGGAGTACTCGAAAAATTGCCAACACTGTATTTAAAACTCCTAAAGACCAGCAATTGCAACCGTTTCATATTCAACGTGTGCAAGCTCTACTACCTAGAGACTTTTTTCCGCGCCTAGTTTTTTGCCATTGGATTCTTCATCAAATCGCTCAAATTCCTTATTTTTCAAATGGCATTTTGTTTACTGACGTGGCTAATTTTGGACGACAGTGTATACAAAATTTCCATAACAATTACCTCTGGGCTGAGGAAAATCTACATGGAATATTTGAAGCTCATTTGCAGCATCAGTTTTCAGAAAATGTCTGGCTTGGGGTACTTGATGATTATTTAATTGGTCCATATTTCCTCCCACAACGACTAACAGGCGACTCTTACCTTAATTTCCTACGGAAAGAGTTACCTGTTCTTCTTGAAGAAATTCCTCTACAGCCGAGACAACACTTTTAGTTCATGCATGATGGTGCACCAGTCCATTTCGGCATTATTGTACTTAATCACTTAGATACAGTATATCCAAATCGTTGGATAGGTAAGGGAGGTACGGAACATTGGCCTGCTCGATCTTTGGATTTAAATCCTCCAGATTTTTGCATTTGGGGGTTTTATTAAGTCATAAGTTTATCCCACTCCCGTGAAAAATGTTGAAGACCTGAGGAATCGAATTATAGCCGGCTGTGAGACAATGAGAAATACACCAGGAATATTTGCGCGAATACGACAATCAATTAGGCAAAGAGTTGAATCTTGTATCACGTCTGAGGGAGCTCATTTTGAACATTTGTTGTAGCTTTGCGACTATTTATTTATTTGTGTTGGTGTGTTGGTGAAAGGAGATGTTACGCTCAAGTTGAATCGAGACTTGGATATGGTATTCATCTCTGGGGTAATTCAGCTGGTTCAAAGAAAGTTTTTATTTGCCAAAAATGGATCCTGAGATGTATTTTGGGAATATCTAATAGGGAAACATGTAGAACAATTTTTAAATATTTTAATCTTATGACATTTCCCTGTGTCTTCAATTCCGAAATGTGTGTTTATTTTTTCAAAAATTAAGAATTTTTTATGAGAAATTTTGATATTCATGAACATCGATCATGAACAGAATGACCTCGGATATTATTTAAAATGTTTTTTATTCGAGAAATGTTTTTATAGTGTGAATGATTTTATAAGAATTCAGCATATGTGTGGAGAATTTTGGGAAATAATTTTCAGTTTATTTATTTTATTTAGGTTATATGTCAATTTTATCTTGCGTATTTCCATCTATTTTACATTTTTAACCGACGAAACCAAAAAGGAGGAGGTTTTCTAGTCGACCCGTATATTTTTTTTTTGTATGATCACGCATAACTTTTTACTGAAGCGTCCGATTCATTCAATTCTTTTTCCAGTAGATAGGGTGTACTTCGAAGATGGTCCCATTTGAATTTGAAAGATGGAATCCACCCCTAAGGGTAGCAACATGAAGGATATTGATCACTCACCCTCTGAATTCTGGTCCGTTAACCGAGTCTATCAGCCTTAACTTTGTACTGGGTTCTTCGATTTGGATGATTCTTATTTTAATAGATAGGGTATACCTTATATCTAGATTTCGAATGGAATTATATACCCTTACGGGTGGAAAAATAGGGGATAATTGATTTTTCACTTATGAACATTGGCACACACATACGTTGTTGACAATGACAGATCGCTACTGACATTATTTCTGTTCCACATCCGTCAAAACCATTATATTCTATGAGAGGATGGAATGATATACAAAGTAATGAAATAAACTAACCAGAACAACAAAAATAATTTATATTACAACAAATAGTGAAAGTAGATAATCATGTTGAAAAGGGAAACATTCTCAATTAAATATTGATATAAAGATTTTTCTGTGAATTGAAAAATCCACGATTAAAAGAAGTTATTTTTTGTGAATGTCTAACAGAAAACAACTACTTCCCCGGCTTAAGCCACGCTGGACATTGAACTACATCTGATAGATATTCTGAAAAGGCCCTAACTCAAAAGAAAAAATCTGAAATTGAAAAGTTGCATTTTCATTCAGCTAGTTATTCGATTTTCTATTCCAGTCTCAATTAAGAACTCATAAAGATGAATGAGGCAAAGAAGAATGTTTTTCAAAAGAGAGTACTTACCAGAAATCATTCGTAACATTGACGCAGGAGAGACATCGCATTACTAGGTCTTCAATACATTTTTGTCGACGAAAATCTATTTCACGCTTCCACGATCATCAGGAAGACCGGAAGAAGTGGGAAACACATTTTCAAGAAGCAATCTCACTTTGCAAAGATGGAATAATTTAGAATCATTTCTTTTGGACTGACACTTTGAAATTAGTGTTTTCTGACATTAAAACCTGTCTTGACGATGGAAGATAGTGACTAAAGTTTATCTTTCAGTCGCAGATGATTCCACATCTGATTTTATGAACATCCTGTTTATATTTTCAACAAATCAATCCAGATAATCATATTATTTAACTGGTAATAGTTGAAGTAAGGTGGGTAAGTAAGTATTTTGGACGTAATCAAAAACAAGTAGGTAGTAATTAGTATATTTTAGCCATAAAAAATTTTTTAACAAAAAATTGAACCGACGAAATACGGAACTGAAAAGTAAAGAATAAAATAAACCTTCTTAGTCTCATTAACTAAGCTCCTAAACTAATGTAAGTAACTTATTTTGAGTCGGCGCCAAACAAACAATCAACGAATATCATTAAATTACTTCAAAAAAATTATCAGAATGTCACCGCGCAACTCGATGCCATCATTTTACGCCTTACCTAATTCATTTGCTTGTTTGTTTGGCGCCGACTCAAAATTAGTTACTTACATTAGTTTAGGAGCTTAGTTACTGAGACTAAGAAGGTTTATTTTATATATTAATTTTCAGTTCCGCATTTCGTCGGTTTAATTTTTTGTTAAAAAGTTTTTTCATCTAATTATTGACAATTTCAAAACATGTAAACCATATCGAAAAATGGAAAGATTGATTGACATTTGAAGAAATGTCCCTGGAGAGCTGGAGATGTTATGTTCTAAGTTTGATCTCGACTAGATTACTCGGGAGATACCCTGTATAACTTAACTACAGATCAAGTGAACGATTATCACGAGTGATCACAAGTTGTCATACAGTTCTTTCGTACATAATTTAATATATTTTACGATTGTTCGTTATTAAAATAAACTTCGTTTTATTGGTTCATTATTGGTATCGATATCCTGCCTGGAATACTCAGCTTAACAGTCCCCTCTAGGAATTCATCCTACTATTCCATTAATGAAGTCATCACATCCTGAACAAACTCTACATTCTACCCTCGAGTCTCCCAATTATTCGCATTTATCTCCCGAAAAGACCCCATTAATCGATATCGCTTATGTCCATCAAATATTCATCTACCCTTCGGTAGCCATGTCGGGTCTTCCTAATAGATTTACGCGCTTCAATAGAATTAATATTACAGTCCTGTGGTTCGCAGGATTTTCATCGTGATTCGGTTACTTTTCCATAGCCCGGGTTCAATGTTCCAGACACATTTTTCTGCGGATTTGCAATACGGTTCAGTAGATAGTTTTTGTGCCAATCTGAACTCTCCGATACGTTTCTGGAATACGAAAGGGTTCGCCGTTCATTTCATGCGGTATCGTTTATTATTTTTGAGGGTATTTTTCGCGCAAAACGAAGCGTAGCAGGAGGAGCAGGTGGATTAATTCAGTGCGAGTTTTTCACTCACCATATATCTCCGGAATGCACGCGAAAGATTCGGTTGGAACTAAGATTGATGGAGGTTTTTTTTTCTTGACGTTAATAAACACACCCGCGAAAGTACGTGAAAAAGATTGGGGAATGAGAATAAAGGAAAATAATGATGAATGTCAGACTTTGTCACCCTGCAAAAACAAAACTGAAATCACATGGAGTGAAGAGGATATTGGAAAAGAAACACATAAGTAAGTGAAAGATAAACGCCATGTGAAGTGGAATAAATAGAAAAAATCGAATTAAACGGTTTTCTTCACATAAAAGATTTAATATAAATTGAACCAGAAAATGGTAGATCTCAGGTGAAAAACAACTACTTTCCTGGCAAATACCACGCAGAACGTTGAATGATATTCACCTGAAAATCCATGCATACCTCCATGGAGGTATGCATAAATTGGAGATATCCCACGAAGAAAACTTGTTGTGGGCATTCCTAACCTTTATATTAATATCTTGCCAATAAATCGAATCAAATGAATGAATACATGCTGAATGAATGAAGTGAGTATAAAATATACAAATATATGAATTAAAAACATGTAAAATAAGTAAATCCAAACATGTAAAATGAGTAAATGTAAAGATGTTAAAGATGTGAAAATATAAAAATATGAATTAGAAAATGTACAAATGCAAAAATGTAAAGATGTAAAAATATAAAAATGTAAAATTGTTAAAATGTATAAATATAAAAATGTGAAATTGTTAAAATGTAAAAATTTAAAAATGTAAAAATGTAAGAATGTAATAATGAAAAATGTTAAAATTGTGTTAATGTAAAAATGTATAGATACAAAATGCCACTACTATAAATAAATATAAAGTAATCCAATAATAATTCAAAATCGATAAATATACAATAAAATACAATAACAAAGTGAAATACAGAAAATACAATAAACTATGTGAAAGAGAAATCATGAAAAATAATTAACAAAAATTTTGATTGCTACCAACATAATTGACTTCGGCTATGATGAATGATGAATCATACGGAAATATTGATAATTTTCACCATGTTTTCTATAGACAAATCTTGCAACCAAACTTTAATTTTTTTTTGTAAAGACAAGTATTATTTATATCTCTGATGGTCTGTGGAACTTGACAAAACAGTTTTGGGGCTGTGTAGTAGAATGACTTCTGACCAATCGTTTTTGTAGTCTTTTCTATAAAAAACTCCTTCTTTTGTTTGTGTCTTGTGTTATGTTCATGTTTTATGTTTTTCAATTCTTTTCTATTTTTATATTGTAAGCAGAGAATCTTATAAAAATAAAGTTTTTTCAGTTCGAGAAAAGGTATCTCTTTGAATAGTTTTTCTGTAGGATAAGTACGTTCTTTATTGTAGATAATCTTCAAAAAGTATTTCTGCATCACTTGCAATTGTTCTATATGACATAAATTGAATATTACTAAGGAACATACTCGATAATAATTTATTTACTTCTGTCAAGTGTCCGGAAAATTCATTTATTTCCTGTAGTAATTTTTTAAGTGCATTCCTTCTTGTTCAAGCACATTTCAGCTCGTTCAATTGTTCCTCTCAACACGTTTCGTAATATTTGAACGTTATACTTCTAATTGCCCGTAGAATTCTTTCTTCTAAGATTTCAAGAGTAGCTGTGGCTGTTGCATAGTAAACATCTTCTTTAACATTTCCCCAAATGAAGAAATCGAGCACAGTGAGATCCGGTGAGCGGGCTGGCCACCGTACTAGTAAGTAAGTAAGTAAGTAAGCAAAAAGCAAGCAAGCAAGCAAGTAAGTAAGTAAGTAAGTAAGTAAGTAAGTAAGTAAGTAAGTAAGTAAGTAAGTAAGTAAGTAAGTAAGTAAGTAAGTAAGTAAGTAAGTAAGTAAGTAAGTAAGTAAGTAAGTAAGTAAGTAAGTAAGTAAGTAAGTAAGTAAGTAATTTATTCAGTTAATATATGACAGAGCACAATATAAAATGAATCCGTTATAAATATAATATAATCGAGTAGCCTAAACGTAATATTAGTTACAAACATAATATAGCAGCCGGGGATACACGTTCATAGAGAAGGAGATGCCACCTAAGCAAGCTTGTGTTGTGGCATCATCGTTCTCATTATATGGATACAATTCATTTGATAGAAAATGTAGACTAGTTCGTCGAGAGCAAACATGTGTGGCCATTAAATGTTTTCCAGTATAGCATTTAAGCAATCAAAACTATTCTTCATGAAAAATTTCAATTTTGGTTTAATTTTTTTGATACTAGTAATATTCTTCAATTCATAGGGTAATTGATTATAAAGTTTGGGTCCAATATATGTTAGAAATCTCTGATTATGACGAAGTCTAACAAAGGGAACATCAATGTTCTGGTTTGTGTTAAGGCGAGTGTTATGCGGGTGTGTTTTAAAATTCAAGGGTGTGTTCATAATCCACAGGAGACAATGATAAATATAAAGCTTCTTCACATTGAAGACATCTGCTTCTTCGTACAATTTCGTGGTGGAGAATCTTTTATTTTTCTTCAATAAGATTTTAAGTAATGTATTTTGGACTGTCTCCAGATTCCACAATGTAGTTTTGAATGTTCCCCCCCAAGCAATAATACAGTAACGAATAATGGATTCTGATAGTGCGCTATAGATCATCATGCGAGTTTTTTTATTCCGAATATTCCTGAGTTGGTAAAATTTGTAAATCAATTTACGAAGTCTTTTTGTAGTGTATGTGATATGCTCATTCCAGCGCAGAAATTGATCTACCATAACACCCAGGTATTTTATCGATTGAGTTTTTGTTTCGGAGGGGCATTGACAATTAGCGGATGCATCACAGTTGAAGTTATGGATATGTAGGGTCTGAAGAGTGGGTTGATCTTTGGCCGTCGAAGAGAATGCCATGAATTTGGTTTTTTCGATATTGAGGCTTAGTAAACTATTACTGAGCCAGCTAGAAATTAATGCCATTCCCCTTTTCAGCTTTATCGTATGCTTCATCCCAGGTGTTACCTACAAAGGACACAGCGGTGTCATCAGCATAAGATATTAAGTTGCCATCAAGTTGTTCAATGAGAAAATACTGTTTATATACAACAAAGAAAGGATAGGCCCAAGACTGTCCCCTGTGGAACTCCATGGGGACTGGTAATGGATCACTTAAAGAAGTATTCACTTTAACTATCTGCATTCTTTTCGAGAGATAATCTTTCAGTATATCCAATGACACGCCCCTAATTCCACTGCACTCCAGACGATTGAAAAGTATTTCATGATTGACAGTATCAAAAGCCTTAGCCAGGTCTAAGAATACTGTCAAGCATTTTTGTTGATTTTGAAAACAATCAAATACCGAGTTTGTTAATTGCAATACCGCTGTTTCAGTAGAGAGTTTTCCCTGAATCCAAATTGGTTATCCGACAGAATATTATTTTTAGTACAAAAATGGAGTAGTCTGGACTTCAAACATTTTTGCAAAATTGTTTATTACAGTTATTGGCCTATAATTGGTAGCTTTTTTTTTGTCACCACTTTTAAATATTGGTGTTGTTGTTGACTCCTTGAATCGGGAAGGCACTATTCCACGGCTAAAAATCAAGTTCAAAATAAAACACAATGGTTCAACAAAAAATGTAGTATGAAATTTTTTTAAAAGATACACAGAAATTTGATCGTGTCCCGATGAGGTATTATTTTTTAGAGACGATATAACGTTGACCAATTCGGTTTTCGTTACAGGGTGTAAGAATAGCGAATCTTTGATGTTCACCTTTCTTTCCGGGGCAGATTGATCGGATTGACTGGACCATTGGTTGTAATAACTTGATTAATAAAATGCTCTATTAAGTAATTAAGAACTTCTCTGGTATCATGAGGCGAGGTTATTTATTTAGCGTAGGGGGTTACATTGCAATGTACATGATAAAACTGCCAAAGGTAGATTCTTAAGATGAGCCTCGATTTCATTTTGAAGAAAACCTAAGTACCTAACCACTGTTAACTGACCTTGAAACAATATCGACCCAATTATTCTGTTTTCAACGATACCAGCCCAGACATTGACGCCAAATCTTTCTTGAAAATTGCCCTCTTTCATTGCACGTTGAATTTGTCGGGCCCAGTACAGAGTATTTTGCTTATTGAACATACCAGTATTTGTAAATTGTGATTCGTCGGAAAATAGAACAAAGTTGAAAACATTTGGGTTAACTCTATGATTTTGAAGCAGCCAATCACAAAACACTACCCGACTATCGCCATCGTCATCATACAAATGTTGATGTAACTGATATTTAAATGCTCGATATCCGTGCTTTTTCAGTATTTTTCTTGCTGATTCGTGACTTATCTGCATTTCTTGACTAATTTATCTTAAAGAAACCGTTTTATCAACCTCAACCATAGCAAAAACGTTAATCTCAGTCTCTTCATTTATGATAAACCTCTGTTCCGATTTCCTTCTTGCCTAAAACGTTTCTCAACATACGGAAAATACTGATGGGCTGGATGTTGCCGATTGGGATATCTCTGAGCATACATCGCAACATTCCTTGAATTTCTATGACATTATCAAATAAATTTATTTTGAAGAAAAATGAACTGAAATTTAACGAAAATCAGGAAACTTTTACTGACGGCTCATAAAGCTTATGTCACTGTCATTACCTGAATAAGTGTTTTGTTTTCCAAAGAAGACTTGATAAAAATAACTGCAAAATATTATGCATTATGGCTATCCATGGCATACTTGACAAAAGTAAATGATCAATTATCCAATATTTTCCTTAGTGATATGTAATTTATGTTCTTATCTTCAATCCAATCACAAATAAATTAGTATCGTTAGATTCGTCAAAAAATATTTTTTTCGGAAAGTGCTTGTCAAAAAATTTGAATTTGAAAAATAATAGTAAGACACGAAAATGTTATTTTGCCAACTTGTCTCATTCCTATCAATCATACTAGACACCAAAACTTTGAGATTGTAATTTTCTGACATCACCTCAGATTAGTTTACGTCCGATCATGGCCACGTAGATGCAATATTGAAAGTCACTCTAAACAAATGAAGAAGGCGTAAACACTTTTTAAAATGTCACATTCTGATCCAGAATTGTCTCAGAAATCCAAAGATGTTACAATATCAAGGTGTTCCATTAAAAATTCAAAACCTGAGCCATTTTCAGTGAAATAGACTTAAGAGTAGACACGCGAAATGTACCGGCGACTTCAAGAATTGAGAATATGGTGCGCCCCAGGAAACCATCCTGGGCCTAGTTCTGTTCAATATTCACCTAAATGATCTATTCTCATCCCAACATAGGAAAAATATTCACATATGCCGATGATAACCATTTTAAGGGAACCGCCTGGACTTCCCGAAAATAAGCAGAAATGGACTTCGAATATCAAGAACTGGTTTTCTCATAAGTTCTCACAATAAATTTCGCTAAAACATACTAACTACCAATTTATGCTCCTGTGCGGTACTCTCCATCCTTTACTGCCCTCACTTTGTCCGATCTATCCACTATCACGCCTGTGAAACATATAAAATATCTTGGCATCTTCATGTTGAAAAGGGAAACATTCCCAATTGAATATTGAATAGAAAGATTTTTCTGTGGATTGAAAAATCCACATCTGATTTTATAAACATCCTGTTCATATCTTCAAACAAATCAATCTTGGGATCATTATAGATGTCCAACTCAAATGGGAATCACATATAAGCTATTTAATAAAAAATCTCCAATTTCTAATGCATCGTTTCAAAGTCCCAAGAGATATGTCAGACAAAAGAACACTTAAAACCTTATATTCAGCTCTTATTCAAAAACATATAACTTACGGGGTACTGACATGTATACATTCTGTAATATAATGTGACACAAATCACCAAAATATTTGGACCAAAAATTTCAATCTCTTGCCTGAAGATTTAAAATCTATTCAGTCTAGGGACTTTTAAGAGAAATCTAAAAATTACTACTTGAACTGTAAGTTGAAGAAACTTTATTCAGAATTAAAAAATACAAAAGCAAAGTTTTAAATATAAAATAATATCAAGATGAAAATCTTGATTGGAGCCTGGGACTCGAAGTGATGGCGCATTTGCTGTTTCAGTTGGAGGAAAACCCGGAAAAACCCACAACACCATCAGAAATCAGATCATCATTTTTCTCATAGAAAAGGACACATGCTCCCTGGGAGCTGAGAGAATCAATCTTGGAAAATACACGGCAGTTATCGAAGAGGTACCAACAATTAGAATAAGGGTGTTTGCAATATGCAGTATAGTGTCCATTGGAAATGCTGCCGCTATGATTAGATATGGCGTAGATATTATAAAGAGTATTCATTCCATCCTTAGCAGAATATTGGTCCAAATTCAAATTTAGTATGGGAAAATTAATCACATTGTCCAATTTACTGCCATCAGTCGAAGAATCACGATTTAAATGTATAACTAAAATTTTCGGAGATGTTTGTATACGAATCATCTTTTTGAATTCCCTTTTCATTCCACAAGTTGAACAGTATGGGCTCGCATCGTAAGTCAAAGTCTCCTCTTCTGTCAACAGTTCAATACATTGTGTTAAATTCACGACTTCGTTTGACAAGTCTGGAATAGGGATTGAAAGTACCCAGAAAGGTTCAAAAGTAACGGAGCAGTAATTACAAAAAGTACATCTCAATATAGACTCCAGCTGACCGGCAAATGTATCCACAATTTTGGAATTATGAGTAGACAGATATCTTGTCCAAGAAATGGAAGCTTTCTGATTATCATTCGTGATAACAAAATCGTTTGGCGATGGATGAATCTCTGCACTCGCCTTGTTTAAATCTTCATGTCAACCTACCAGAAGGTATTTTAGAAATTCTTCCGAATCTGCTGGGACGTTATGATCGAAGGAAGAGCAGAATTTCTGAATAGACGGACGAAATGTGAAGTATCCACCATTTTTCGAGAAGAATCAGGACTCCAGATGTTTTCCATCAAAGATATAAAATATTTCACTAAATTTCCTTTCATTCTTGATGTAGTAGTATTCAAATCCTCCATTCAAAAACCATTCTTGAAATATTCCAACAAAACCTTGGTGTTCGAGAGACACTGGATCATGCTATTCATAAAACAGGTAAGTTTATTAACTATGATCAATATATTTATGTACTTTTATTGTAGATGTACCTTTAAGGGCTTCTCCAAAGATGTTAGTTTTTCGTTTTGTTGTTTGACAATTTCTCTACGATGCTGTAATGTATTGCCTATGAAAATAAAGGATCATCTATCTCTATCTATCTATCAGCTGAAAGACATTATGAATAAACTGATGTAACACAAAAAAGAACTTGAAATAATTTGAAAAAATAAACTGAGAGTAACACAAAAAAGAATCCTTGAAATAATTTTGAAAAAAAAAACTCAACCGACAGTGCTCTCTTCCTCGAAATAAATATATTTGATCCGGTACGACTCTTTTTTCTGCATACTAATATGAAATCATTTGAATCAAAACCCAAACATCCGATAATGAAACACGAATACAACTCTCGAACCAAACAAAATAGTTACAAAATTCCTTTCATGGCAGGACGAAAAAAGAACACTGCTATCTGTCTCAAATTATACAATAAAATAATTAATCAAAAACCTTTTTAAGGACAAGCTTTTATTCAAATGCGCAAAACTGTAAAAAATAATTTATGTTAATGCAGCTATCAGTTCTTCAATGAGGAGACCATCTGAAGATCAACTTGTCCGCCATCCTGGAGCTGCCATCTTTAATTTATGAATTCTGACTATTACAAAACTTGTCCACCATCTTGTAGCCGTCATCTTGAATTCATGAATCTCATTTTTTTATTGTGAAATGAAAATTTGGCAACATTGCCGTATGTAATTTGGGCCGTAGAATTCGAAAAACATCAAACCTACAGGGTGTTCTATTTGAAAAATCGAAGCTAATCTGGCGAAAACCGAAAGTCGGCCATTCTGTTTTCATATGGCTGTCAATCCGAAATTGTGTCTCATATCTATGTACAAAACTTCATTCAAATCGGTTGATGAGTGAAGGAGATATAGGCATGACCCAGTCCCATTGTAACCCGATATATCTATATTGCGCAAACATTTGGTGTTAAATATATTTCTGTATACTTGTGTTATTCCTCTACAAAATATTAACTTCCCGATTGTAATGTAATTTTCACAGTCACACAAACTCAATTTTTTATTTGTGCCTCTACTTATATTGTATCTGAAGAAGTTAATGAATAATACATTACATATAATATATTTTGGGGAAGTAGTCAATACAAATATATTACTGAGAACTGGTTGTTTTGCCCAAAATTTATAACATAATTCAAATTTCAATCTTGAACAAATGGATATTTTGAAACAGGAGACGATTCCAAAATTGAGATGAACTCCTATAATCTCTGATATTGCCTTCAGATTAAATTAAAAGATCTGAATTGTCGAATACGTATTTAAACAAGTTGATTTTGTTACCCTTAGCTTCAATATATGTATTCCTTTGCACTATTTGTTTTTTATTTTATCATTTCAGCTGAACAGTACTTTGTATCCTGAAGGACAGGAAAAGATACACAACGTGGAAAAATTGAGGGTATTCACTTCCAGGAGGTCTATCTATATAAGGCTGTTTGCCGTATTAAAAACTAAGCTGGACTGCCTAGACGATCACACGGAAAAAACGAGGATGATTTGAAAACAAAATCAACCAGAAATTCTGTTCGGTTACACATCCGTGTTTCCAGTTGACCTACATCATTAATTCTACAAGATAACACCCAATAACGGCATAAAAAACATCAATCGTCACACATCAGATTCCAATTCCGTATCAAATCGAGCCCTCATCAAACAAACTTGACCACTGGCCATAATCCATATTTAATCTTCAAAAATATCTACCTCCACATTACTGCATATCGGTTTGGAATCAATTCAGGCTAATCGAGTGTCAAAGTGGATAAATTCACTCCGGATAATAGCCTAACAGATAATTCGATTTGTAGTTAGAGTCTGACAGAAAATCGCAGAGTCCTTGAAATACCAGAAATTCAGTATCGATTCTAGATGATTGGTTTGATATCCGGGGCTATTATTCGAATTATTCTTCATGAATGCTTTCGTGAATTTGATATCGTTGCCAATAACATATCCCACGGTCCCAAGCAATGAAAATCAAAGGAAAATTCACAAAAGGTAAAGGTTCACAATGAAATATTAATGACTTGAGATCAATCAGCGTTTTTCCCACATTCTCAAAAATTCTATAAAAAATAATGGAAAATCAAATCAAATCTTACGTTGACCAACCACTAAAACAATCTGGTTTCAGAAGTGGCTACAGTTGCGCTACAGCAACATTAAAAATGGTCGATGATATAATTAGAGCTCTCGATGGAAACAAAGTAACAATTTTAATATTACCAGACTGCTCGAAAGCATTCGACAGCATAAATCACCAAATTCTACTCTCTATGTTACACTATTTTGGATTGAGTGATACAGCAACAGTATTATTTCATCCTGTAAACTTGACAGAAGACAAAAGGTTACTCTAAGTGAATCATCCTCGACTTGGCAGAAAATAAATTCAGGGGTACCACAAGGCAAAATTTTAAAACTTTTGTTTTCCCACCCTTTACACATCCACTTCCACTGAGTAACTGAAATCCAGCAACTACCATTTATACACAGATCATTCTCAGATATATTTCTCCTTTGATTCATCAAATCTCGCAGAGTCCTTGAACTGTAACAACTGTATAATAATAATAATAATGTTTATTTTCAAAAGTACGAAAATACAAGAGAAAAAAATTGTATCCAAAATAAACATGGGAGATTACTGAAGCTCCAAAAGCTTGTGCATGATATGTTAATAATAATAATAATATTTATTTCATATCAATATTGGTTTGATGAATTACAAATGTAGAGAAAAATATAAACAAATATAGGTGTAAATGATTATTATCAAAATGAATCTACAGATCATATGTTGCAAATCAATCCAACAAGTCAGTTCTATGATATTCGGGACCGGAAAGATTTGTGAGCAAATAAAAAAATAATTCAAAAATCATTTATCTTATGCTCAGCAACACTGAAGTGATACAAACGAGAATCTGATGAAATGTTAAAAATGTGCACTTTTTCGACATTCTTTTTCTCTCTCTCTCTCTCTCTTTCTCTCTCTCTCCCAATCTTTCTGTCTCTCTCTTTCCCACCATTACTTCGCTGCTCTCCATCTTCTTCTCAGCCCTATAAACATAATATTTTTTTCAACTGAAGGCCTTCGTGGAAGATCAGATGCGAGGTAACTTAGCAATCTGAACCAACGGCCAATTGCTCGTCACATAGGTACCTACCAGATTTATATATATATATATATTTATGTATATATATATATATATATATAGAAGATGATGGTGATCTGTATTTGACTATTTGTTATTACATAATTATATTATATTTTTATGAGTATTCCTTGAGGTTGCAGTCAAAAAATGGCCTATGAGAAAGAAAATCTTTCTTATTTAGTCAAGCTTTCGAAAATGTTTATTATTATCAAGACAAGTAAGTGAGGTTAAGTGAAGACAGCGAACTAATCACCATTTCGTGATTGAGGAACTTTTCAAAATCATATCACTATGACCCACTACTAGTAATATATATAAAAATTAAACAATGGCACTCGCACATATTGTTTTAGATACTTAATTTAAACACTTTAAAATTTGAAACAGGCACAGTAATTACCACATGGTTGAAGCATGACTGAAAAAGGAAAATGGTGAAATAAACTTTGTAGAAAGGATATTCCTTGAGGTTGCAGTCAAAATAATTACATATTTTAAAGTGTTTAAATTAAGTATCTAAAACAATATGTGCGAGTGCCATTGTTTAATTTTTATATATATTACTAGTAGTGGGTCATAGTGATATGATTTTGAAAAGTTCCTCAATCACGAAATATTAGTTCGCTCTTCACTTAACCTCACCTTTTGTCTTGATAATGAAAATAAACATTTTCGAAAGCTTGACTAAATAAGAAAGAGTTTTTCTTTTTCTCATAGGCCATTATTTTGACTGCAACCTCAAGGAATATCCTTTCTACAAAGTTTATTTCAAATTCATAGTTATTTATATATATATATATATATATATATTGCTATGATGATGTTGATCTGTATTTATTATTTTGTTTTATGCATAATTATTATTATATTTTTTTATGTGCTTTTCAAATACTCATCACAACAATAAACTCCGGCTATGACATTCTCACCCCTTTTCAATTTACCATTTACCTTTATTTTATTACCTTTCTCCAGCTCAGTCGGTACGCCTATGTAGAACAGATCGGCTCAAAATCTCAGGAGGATTGCAGTTGCGCCATCTAGTTGTTTTGCTTGAAGTCAATTTACTCTTTCATGGAAATATAGCTTGTAATATGATCAAATGATAAATAACGAGTCCAGAAAATAGTTAAATGATTGTTTCTTCTTTATTCAAATAAATTCTCAAATATTTCAAATATCTATTTCTGCGATATCTACCTTATGATTAATGTAATTGAATAAAATTTCAAAACATCAAATGCTTGCTCATGCACAATCAGTGAATATTGCAAGTAAATATCTAGAGGTTATATTTATATTATGATCATGAGTACGGAAGAAAGTTCACCACTGAATTAATTATATCATATCAGAAGGTAAATGTCCTAATAAAAAATCCGACATTGACAATCTTAGTGAAATTCACACATCAATTTTGAAATTGGAACAGGACAATTTTCACTCATTTTAAAACGCAAAGTATATCATATGTCCAAATAATATGTACTTCAATTTTATATCCCCCTGTATCTTATTTCGGGATATCTTATTTCATCTACAACAATTATAGTCTGTTTTCTACATGGGTGTTGGTAGATTTTTAACTTTTTCTAATTGTTCTCTGTTTTTTACGACCTTCATTCTTTCCGAATTTGTATCTCAAAACACATCCCAGCTGAGTGTCGAATGTGGATTTAATGAATAATTATGTGTTTTTATAATCTGTAACCTGTTGTTTATTTATGTAAATAGCATGTGTTTTCAAATCAGTGACGTGTTTCAACATTATGTTAGTTAGTAAGTATTACACATCTTTTGATGACAAACATATTTGTAATTTTTGTATCATTTTATAGATGTTTCGAGAAAGAAATGAATACATTCCGAAAGCTTGACAAGTAACAAAGAGTTTTCTTTTATTCATTGAGGCCTGATGAAAGATACATCTGACAGCAACCCCAAGGCAGTTTGAATACTTTATCAAACTAACCAGTCACGAAAACGGACATCTATATATATATATATATATATATATATATATATATTGTTATGTTCAGAAGTACGTGTTGAATGTTCATAGAGTTAAAATGAGAATAATAAATTGAAAAAACACATAAATAAAAAAAAGTTCATATTTAGTAATTTATGCTGTTATTTTACAGTTTTTCTAAAGATTCTACCGTTTTTCTGAAACCTTATAAAATATTAGTGATTCCTATATTTGAAATAAACATGTTTTCAACATGACAAGCAATTGGCATAATTTATAAAATTATAGAAATCAAAATTTACTAATTTATTGTTGAGCACAAGCAGATAACAAAATGTTAAAGTTAGAACATTCTGTATATGAAATTAGATCTGACTACAATAGCCAATGAGATGCCAGGAAAGATCTTGATGCAAAATTATGATATTGAAAATATGAAAAGCAGAAAACGTCAAAAATGATTTTTTATATATCATGTATATAGTATGCAGGGTATTTAAAAACGATTCGTGAATAAAAACTGTCAGATAAACGAAAATAATGAAAAGTGCAACGAAAAGTGCGTGTAAATCGAAAATTCGAGAAGAAAACAAAGGATGTGTGGTATCAAGGGAAAGGAATCAACAAGCTAGGATTTTGAGAAAAAATAATTTTGGAAGAACCAACTCAAGAAATCTGAATTTGAAAAATCAATCATATTTTCGTACAAAAACAGTTCTTTGCCAATACAACACAAGGAAATACTGTAAGAACTATAGCTGATAAAAAAAACAGATGCAGAACGAATTGGAGACATATACCAGTACGAGGAGAATTCACAGTCAACAAGGGGGCTGCAGACTGAAACGACACTTTCCAGGAACGGGAGAGCAATCCGAGACACTGAATATTTTCGTTTCAAGAAGCCACAGGTACTTTGAACCATAAAATGTTACTAAACTCAGTGCAGTTCAAAAATAAACCTTTTAAAAAACCCTTGCACATTTCATGAATTAGTATATAGACCATATAACCTACAAAAATAGGTTGCATTTCACTTTTATTATCACATAACTTCACTTTCCATGTTAATTTGCTATGAAGCACTAATTTGAGTTAATGATCACAGAATAGCTAAGAGTAAGTCTTCCTGAATTAACAAAATTATTATTTTGATGGATTTCTGCCTTATTTTCAATGATTAAGCAAAACAAGTTGCCATTTTCTGAAACTGACATCAAGAACTACCAGAGGGCTCCACAGTAGAACTGACTCCTGAGATTCCATAGGCGTACCGATTGAGTTAGCCGAGGTAAAGAGAATAAGGTGGAAGAATCAATGTGAAAAAGGTAAAATACATAGCCGGACATTTGAAATATTTACATAGGTATTCATTTATGAACATATTAAATTAAATTCAAAGGGCAACTAGTTGAAAAGATTTTGAAAATAGTAAAAATTAGTAAAACAAAAATATATTTTTTGTTATGATTTCTGATTGTGAAAATAAATAGATAAATAATAAATTAAAAACAAACCACAATCACCTTATTATAACAATATATATATATATTCCTTTTTGAAATGTTAAAATGTGGTCTGCAATAAACGTATTATGATTATTAAATTGTCTAAAGGCGGTCTGTAACACAGCTGGTATTCCTTTGGTAAAGGCCAACCAGTTGGTAAAGGCCAACAGGTTCTCTCTCTTTCTAGGTCATGACAATAATGCAATCAGCAAAACCAAAGATGACCAGAGGTGAAACAATTCGCCCTAAGATTGTTAATTGGCATTTTTTTGAAGTATTTTTGACATTTTGACAGTTATATACCCACACCTCCAAAATTTTGTTTTCCCGAACTTGCTTCGAAATGACAAGCGAGCTTGGGCATTTTTTATACGCTTCATATTAGCTTCACTTGTATGTTTGTTTGTGACCGACTCCTTTGGACTTGATTTGCACCCACTTCCAGACGTCCGAATGATTTTAAATTTGGCAGGTGTACATAATTCCGGTGACAATGCATCAAGGAATTTTTGTGTGAAAAAAAAACAAAATGGCGGTTCTAATATGGTGGACTTTGTGATTATGTTGATTCGCTTCTTAAAATTGGTATCTGAGGGTTTTCGTGATCGGAGATTATGATTCTTTTGTGAAAATTGATAAATTCAAGATGGCGGCTCCAAAATGGTGGACGAGTTTTGTGATTATGGTCCGATTCTATTCAAAATTGGTATGTGGGGGTTTTTGGATTATGATTCTTCCGTGAAAAATGGAAAAATGAAGATGGCGGCTCCATGATGGTGGACGAGTTTTGTGATTATGGTCCGATTCTTTTCAAAATTGGTATGTGGTGGTTTTTGGAGTCAAATATTATGATTCTTTCGTGAAAATTGAAAAATTCAAGATGGCGGCTCACTGTATATATTGACAACGTTAAAATCTTAGAACGACTTCTAAAATCGAGATTTGACTATTAATACAGCTGTACGCATTAATGATTTGGAAAATAATTACAGTTACTAATAGTAATCTCGGAATTAATAGTAGATTAGAACAAATAATAGTTTAAAAAAATAAAAAAAAAACACGCTTTTATAAAAAAACTAAACTGAAAAGTAGAAAATAAATAATAATTGAAAATAACTGAAAAACACGCTTTTCATAGAAAACCGAACTGAAAAATAAATAAATAATAGTTTGAAAGTCTAAAAAACACGCTTTTATAGAAAACCAAACTCAAAAAATTTAAAATTTTTTCAGTAAATATACATTCATAATAATGTAAATAAGAAAACAAAAATTTAATTTTCGAAAATGCGTAGGGTGCTTGATCTGAATCTTAAAAAGCACCCCGGGCTTTTTTTGAAATAAAATTAAAAAAAATCTCATTTACATTATTATTGAGAGATAAGTGCCATGTGAAGTGGAATGAATAGAAAAATCGAATTTAAACGGTTTTCTTCACATAAAGGATTCAATATAAAATTGAACCAGAGAAAGGTAGATCTCAGGTGAAAAACAACTACTTTCCTAGCAAATACCACGCAGAACGTTGAATGATATTCACCTGAAAATCCATGCATACTTCCATATAATATCAATGGACATTGAATGCAAATGTTTCTTTCTGATAAGCTCGATTATGTTTAATTTATGTCGTGTTCACCTAACAATCCGCATACCGGTTTCAGGCTTCTTGGCCCTCATCAGTACGGAGTAGTCAACCAGCCAAAGGTCCAAAGAACTCTGGCTGAAGTGAGACACAACGTAAACAAACCATCATCGATCTTGTAATACCTATAGGTACGCCGGAAAAGATAAACTTTAACTGGCGGTACCTAGTGACAGAAAGAAACACTCCGAAAATGTCCATTGATATTATATGGAAGTATGCATGGATTTTCAGGTGAATATCATTCAACGTTCTGCGTGGTATTTGCCAGGAAAGTAGTTGTTTTTCACCTGAGATCTACCTTTCTCTGGTTAAATTTTATATTGAATCCTTTATGTGAAGAAAACCGTTTAAATTCGATTTTTCTATACATTATTATTAATGTATATTTATTAAATTTCTTTAATTTATTCCTAATTCAAATTTATTAAAATTTATTTTCTACTTTTTCAGTTTGGTTTTCTATAAAAGCGTGTTTTTCGGTTTTTTTAAACTATTATCCATTTATATCTTTTTTCATTTCTTAGATATTCTCACTGGCGATTTTCAAATTTGACACACTGTGAAGCATTCCTCACTGTTCATTTCGTGGGTTCTTCAGGGCGATCGGAAATAATTTGAGAAATGAACCAGTCTCACAGACATCTAGCGAAAACCCAATATCAATACCGCACCACCTTACACCCAAACCGAAATTCCAAACGCACCTAATATACTTTAGGCTCTCTCCATCCCGAAATAATCCCCGGCTCCGAAGCCGAAGGGTTGAATTTTAATATATCCGATTCGAGAGCGCCGAAGAAGCGCTTGCGTCGCGGCGCCGCGAGAGGACGCCGGGACGACGTCGCCAACCAGTCTGTCTGAGGACGTCAAGGTCGCGTTTCATATGTACCGCGTTTCCTGCTGGTCCTCATCAATGAAATGCCATCGGTCTGGACCGTGTGAGAGTCTTTAGCGAGTGGTCGCGCTGGTGGTCGGGAAAACTTTCCCTCGAAACTGGAAAATGTGTGGCGTATTCGTAGTATAGTGTCTGGTGGTGAAAAAGTTGGACGTTCTCGTGGGATTTGGACGTGGAAGCAGTCATCGTCCTGTATATAGTGAGTAATTTCAGTGTGAAATTAAATTCCCACCATTTTTATGTTTCGTGAATTGCATTACGTATCTGAAAATTACATACCTATGTTTGCAAGACTTATAAGATAAATTCAATCACGAGTGGTATTTTATTAGACTATTTCACGAACAAAATGAAAAATCAAAAAATTTAAATCCGGCAGAATGAGAGGAAGAAATTTAATAATAATAAATAATTCAAATTTAATTATAAGCATGAAATATTTATTTGAACTATAAACGATTTGTTTCAATTATAATTTGTTACCTATAACAATAAATAATTTTTTATGAACACGAACAAAATATATTATTCTCGATTATAATTATTATAATTGTTACCTATAACATAATTTTTTTGAAAACTTCTTTGAGTCCTCTGGCGTGTCTTCGTCCCATTGGAACACATATTTCTATATTCATCTGTAGTCATAGCGACAGAACTCATTTCATTTTTCGGGTACAGCTTCCAACAATTTCTTTGCTATCTCGAGCCGCCCTCGCCTCCTTGAACATTTTGAAGGATCAATATGTTCGATACTCACAAAATATTTTTCTTGTACTAATTTTGCAGTAGTGTTCCATATGGTTTTGATAACACTTCCTCGTAATCACTACCATCAATTTTCGCATATTGAATGCCCAGTCTTTTAGAATGAATGCTAATCTTCCGTTGCTATTTTCTGCATCTATTTGTAGTTGCTTCGCACAGAACGTCATAATTGTCTCCATATATAGATTTTGATTTTTTGTGTTACTGGGATATTTACTTCAATTTTGGTTTATTCATTTGAAGTAGCACCGAAGCGACTCATTTTGACGTTTGCAGCTACATTATTTTGGTCAAACTGTCAAACTTTGCATTGCGATCCGTATCCATGGTTACGTCGTTGAAAACACCATGCTGATAGACCAATCAGAATTGAAAGACAGCTGGTGTTTTCGCGATAATACAAGCTGTCTCTGGTTTTTGATTGGTCAGATTTTGTGAAAATTCCAAGGTGCGTGGAATAGTCGCGAAAACACCAGCTGTCTTTCAATTCTGATTGGTCTATCAGCATGGTGTTTTCAACGACGTAACCATGGATACGGATCGCAATGCAAAGTTTGACAGTTTGACCAAAAATAATTGTAGCTGCAAACGTCAAAATGAGTCGCTTCGGTGCTACTTCAAATGAAGTAATAAACCAAAAAAATGAATGCACATAATAGTACAAATTAGATGCAGAAAATAGCAACGAAAGATTAGCATTCATTCTAAAAGACTGGGCATTCAATATGCGGAAAATTGATGGTAGTGATTAAAACCATATGGAACACTACTGCAAAATTAGTACAAGAAAAATATTTTTGTGAGTATCAGAGACATATTGATCCCTTCAAAAATATAATGTTCAAGGAGGCGAGGCGGCCTCGAGATAGCAAGAGAAAATTGTTGCAAGCTGTACCCGAAAAAATAAAATGAGTTCTGTCGCTACGACTACAGATGAATATAGAAATATGTGCTTACAATGGGACGAAGACACGCCAGAGGGACTCCAAAGAAGTTTTTCACATAGCTGCGTAGAACTAGCTTGGAGAGGTAACGAAGCAACGTTTTCCAAGTTACATTTTGAGGGAGAGACTGACAACAAAGGCTGTTTAACAAACAGAATTGCATATAACCCGATATTCTCCAAAACCCGCCACGGTGGTGATAAAACTGTGCAGATACTAAATGGCTTACTCAAAATTTGAAAAATCCTGAAATGTGTCCTGTGAGATTATACGGAAACTTATATCGAAAGGGAATTATTACCAATGACAGACTTTCTCTGACAGTGAATGGCAAGTGGAATAAATATAATAATAATAATTGGTACAAGAATTGCCCTATTGGTATTATTACAATATCAAAACTATCTGCAGAAAAGATAGGATTAGACATTATAAAACTAAAAATAACAAATCACTCTAATCGTGCCACTGCAGTTAGTCAGTTACTACAATCCGGCGTTAGTGAACAACAAGCTATGGAAATTACTGGACATGGAAGTTCGAACTCGATGAAACCGTATTTACATCTTAGTGCTGAAAATCATCAGAATATAGTGAATACTTTTAGGAGTACTTTAAGTACATCAAGTAATAATACCAACAATACATTGTAGCCACCTAATAACGGTCATACTATTCAAATGTTTTTCAATTGCACCATTTATAATAATTATAGTCGAGAATAATATATTATGTTCGTGTTCATAAAAAACTATTTATTGTTATAGGTAATAAATTATAATTGAAACAAATCGTTTATAGTTTAAATAAATATTTCATGCTTATAATTAAATTTGAATTATTTATTATTATTAAATTTCTGCCGAATTTAAATTTTTTGACCTTTCATTTTGTTCGTGAAATAGTCTAATAAAATACCACTCGTGATTGAATTTATTTATAAGTTTCTTTTATTTAAATAATGATTGAAAAACCACCCTTTTTTTTCGTATAAAAACATTTTAATCTCCCTAAAGACCAGGGTCGATAATTTTTGAAAAAAAAAAAATAATAGTAGGATGAAACCCATTGGAGAAGGAAGAGAATATAACAAAAATGAAAGGAAAAATAAATTACGGGCGATCTGAGGTCGGGAAGTGGAAGGGGGTGAGTTTTTAAGGGTAAAAAACGGTTTATCTCGATTTCCGGCAAAACTACAAGTCCTATGGAAAAAAGTTGAATGGCAAAGTTGTAGATAATAAAAAGATCTGAAGCTTTGTTATCCACACTTTTTTCACATAATTCCAAAATGTATGTGAAAAATTCAAATAACCAAGTTTTTGGTTTTTTATTTTTATCTTTTACACAAAATTTTTTTCACGAAATTTGGTGGAAACTTACCTTTTCATGTTTCAAACACACTGTAATTTTTTTGATTTAAAATATTTATTTTTCCACCTCATTTTGACTTAATATCGAAAAAGCACCCTAATTTTCAATCAGAAATTCTTCCGTCAAAATATCAGCTTTTTTAAAAAAGTCGGTGGGCTTTTTATTCGTTAAAATCTCTACTTTCTGGTGGTGAAAAAAAATACATTACTATGGTAAATGTTCTCAGAAAATGCAAAGAAATAACAGGTAGTAAGGCCCAGACCCTCCTAGCCCCTTCCCCTCTTCACTATGAAATACCTTTTGATGAGCTAAAATTTTCCGTAGGTCACCCGCATCCCTGATGTCAACAACCAGTCTGCCAATACACTAGATCTCCTCACCACCAATCCTGACCCGTATAGAATAGAAGTTTGTGCCCCACTTGGAAACTCTGACCACACCCTCATCTCCACAACATGCTCTTTCCATTTACCATCGAGCTGCACAATACCAGCCCGTCTCATGTGGCATTACAATTCGGCCGACTGGGAAGGTCTTCGTATGTTTTTCTCAGCGTTTCCATGGAAGAGAGTTTGTTTCTCTTCAGTAGATCCAACACGATGTGCTGAGACAATTTCTGAAATCATCATGTTGGGGATGCAAACCTACATACCGAATACCGAAAGAAGAACATCATCCGATAAGACCTGGTTTACCAGAAACTGCTCTAGAGCTGTGGCTTCCAAACAGGCAGCATACCATCGATGGCTAAAAAATCCGGGCCCTGAGACCAGAGCAGCATATGTCGAGGCTAGAGGCATATGTAAAGAGACAATAGAATGCTCAAAAGATGCCCACAAAGCCAAAATAAGATCAAAACTTGCTGAATGTCCTAACGGATCCCGTTCATTTTGGTCTTTCGCAAAGCTGTGGGAAGAAATTTCACTTCAGCTCATTTCCTCCCTAACCAAAGAAGATGGAACACTAGCAACGACTGCCCAGGAAAAAGCCAATATCTTTGCGCACCTATTTGCTGGAAATTCCACTCTGGATTCATCGGGAAAACAACCCCCGAACATTACACCTATTGACAGTCACATGCCCGAGATCACCTTTCGCCAACGTACTATCAGAAAGATTTTGCTGGGTCTCAACACCAACAAAGCCTGTGGATCTGACGGAATCCCGCCGATTGTTCTCAAGAAATGTGCCCCGAACTAACACCTTGTTCTTTGCAAGTTGTTCAACCACTCTTACAATTTGGGGTATTTCCGTCCAATTGGAAAATTGCAAGAGTACAGCCAGTCCCTAAAAAAGGCAAGAAGGCCCTACCTAGCAACTACAGACCTATCGCACTGCTATCTATTATTTCAAAGGTCATGGAAAAAGCCATCAACATCGAGCTCATGAAATATCTGGAAGACTCAGGAATTGTCAACGATAGGCAATATGGCTTCCGCCATCGGAGATCAACTGGTGACCTGCTCGCTTACGTCTCACATATATGGCAGCTATCTATTGAAAAGCATGGAGAAACTTTAGCTGTGGCATTAGATATCTCCAAGGCGTTCGATCGAGTTTGGCACCAGGGACTCCTCGCCAAGCTTCCGTCTTATGGCTTGCCCCCTCAGCTGTGTTCTCTGCTTGCTAGTTTTCTCTCAAACAGGAGTAACCATACCACTGAAGCCATCCATATCGATGCTTGGTATTACTATCAGCAATAACCTTTCCTGGGAAAATCACGTGAGGTCCATTGCCAAAAGTGCATCCCAAAAACTTGGTTTTCTGTTTCGTGCCAAGAGCTATTTCACCCCCAGTCAGCTGCTTATGATCTATAAGGCACAGATCCGACCTGTCCTGGAATACTGTTCCCATATTTGGAGCGCGGCACCTAAACATATCCTGAGGCTATTGGATTCTGTCCAAAAAAGGGCAATTCGTCTCGTCGGTGATGCCTCGCTTACAAACTCGCTCACTTGTCTGGAACACCGTAGAAAAGTTGGCGATTTGTCTCTATTTTATAGATATTTTCATGGGCGATGCTCTTCTGAAATATCAACAATCGTTCCTGCTTTGGCAGTCTCTTCGAGATTAACCCGTCAAGTTCAGTCATCACACCCCTTCGTGGTCACTTTGGAAACCTGCAGAACATCACTTTCCAAAGACTCGTTCATCCAACGAACAGCGAGGCTTTGGAACTCATTGCCTAGGGAGGTGTTCCCCGAGGCATACAACCTTCAGAAATTTAAGAAGAACACCAACTCCTACCTTCTTTCCCTAGGTTCCCACGATGTTCTCTGAACATTACAGGATATCCCTTTTCGTGGGAACCAGAACATAAAAAAAAAAAAAAAAAAAATAGGCATCTACGCATATAATTTAAATAAGATTCTACAACTTTCTCAAAATAATGTAGATGTCTTATTAAATTCGGATTCGAGTTTTTTTCGTTTCTTTGCATTTCATGTACTTTTTTCTTATACCATCAGAAAGTAGAGATTTCGACGAACAAAAAGCCCAGCGACTTTTTTAAATGAAAATTAGGGTGCTTTTTCGATATTAAGTCAAAATAAGATGAAAAAATAAATATTTTGAATAAAAAAAATGACAGTGTGTTTGGGACATGACAAGGTAAGTTTTCACGAAATTTAATGAAAAAATTTTTTTTTGTAAAAGATAAAAATAGAAAACCAAAAACTTGGTTATTTGAATTTTTCACATACATTTTGAGATTATGTGAAAAAAGTGTTGATACCAAAGCTGTAGATCTTTTTATTATCTACAACTTTGGCATTTAACTTTTTTCCATAGGACTTGTAGTTTTGCCGGAAATCGAGATAAACCGTTTTTTACCCTTAAAAACTCACCCCCTTCCACTTCCCGACCTCAGATCGCCCGTAAATTATTTTTCCTTTCATTTTTGTTATATTCTCTTCCTTGTCCAATGGGTTCCATCCTACTATTTTTTTTTTTCACTTTTTACCATTTTCAAAGGCTTCAGCCCTGGTCTACTAGTGCTTAAATTACTATCGGAAATATTTCCGAGAGCATGAATTGAAAAAAAAATCATGTTAGAGGAGATATTTCCTGGTAGTAATTCGAAACCGTGGGAGATTCGGTAAGAACATTTCACACGAAAGTAATATAAAAAATTATAACATGACATTTTCCTTCAGAAAATCCAGTAGGAAACTAAAATTACCAAGTAGGCTCTGTACCTGTCAACAGTGGATTATGTGCAATTTCACATTTTTTGCTTAAGTTTTGTGGCATTTTTTGCAGAATGTCTCGTTTCGGGGAAGAAAGTGTGGAAGTTATAAGACAAGAAGTTCAGAATTTAACACCACATAATACTAAAAGGAATGAGGCAAGTGTATTGTAACAGTTCATAGAATTTTTTAACGAAAAAATCTTACAAAATGATAAATTCATCCATTGAACAGTTGGTTCATACAGTGCTTCTCAAAAGTCCCCTCCCTCCCTCTTATTTTCGGAACGATTATACATAAACAAGTGAAATTTGGAAAGTGAATATTAAAGGTTGTAAACTTCCCTACTAGTGATGATAGATGACGAAATCGGCAAAGATGACGTCACAAGGCCATTGTGACCAATAATTTTAAATGGAACCCTACAGCAAGCGACACCTCTTCCAAAAGGTATCGAGAACCTATTCAATGATACTAGTTTTGTTTGTGTTTATGGCAGTTTTGGCAACTCGCTTTTGAAAAACGCAAAGCTGTGATGCATTAAATCAGTTAATACTTAAATTCCATATTCAAGCTCCGCCTCTGGATAGTTGTCAAATAAGCTGACGTTTTTGTTAGTCTCCCTAATTCGACGTTTTTGTAATTGTACAAGTTTTTGTAAATTTAATAATTTGTGTATTGTTGATCGAACGTTTAACTGTTTTAGCAGCTTTTGGTACTTTTAATATTTTTGTACATTTTAATAATTCGTTAAACTGTTGTGAGCCGAACGTTTCAGTGCTTCAAGAAGCGAAATGGACAAAATATTCATGCAGCAGAACGCATTTTCAATGATAGGTTTCCAGATCGCCCCGTTTCGAAGACTTATTCAAGGGAGCTTCTTCGTAAGTTTGAAACAACGGGTGGTATTAATAATGCGAAACGATCTGGCAGACCACAAATTTCTGATGAGAAAAAAATTGATATACTGGCAGAAGTAATAGTTAATCCTACTTCTTCAACAACTCACGTTGCATCTACCTGTGAAGTCAGTCGAAGTACAGTACACAGGGTGTTGAAAAAAAAACAAATTTCATCCATACAAATTAAAAATGGTTCATCAACTCTCAGACGACGACCCAGACCGTAGACTAGAATTTTGTGAAAATATGGAAACTAAAATTAGCCAACAGCCAGACTATGTCAAAACAATTTGTTTCAGTGACAAAAGTACTTTCTATCTGAATGGAAATGTAAATTCACAGAATGTGAGGTATTGGAGTGACGCAAATCCTCTCCTATTTCGTGAAATAGATACCCAATTTCCCCAGAAGGTGAATGTTTGGGCAGGTATCCTAGGAAACCACATCGTTGGACCTCTTCTTAAAAATACACATTTAACTGGTGAGGTTTATCTGGAGCTGTTGCAAAACGCAAAAGAACCGTTAATCCTAACCTAACCCAGATGAATTCGGCAATTTGGAAATAAGCTTTTAACAGGATGGTGCTCCTCCACACTATTACGGTGCAGTAAGACGGTATTTGAATGAGGAGTATCGTGGTAGATGGATTGGACGAGGTTCAACGGAATGGCCAGCTCGATCACCGGATCTCACACCTTTGGATTTTTTTTTGTGTGGGTACCTTAAATCGAAGGCTTACGCTACTGAACCTGACAATATTGACGTTCTGAAACAACGTATTGTTGCAGAACTGTTTCCGCAGACACATTTGCAAAAGTACGAGAAGAGTTTAAAAATAGGATATTTCACTGTCAGGAAGTAAATGGAGGTCACGTCGAGCAATTTCTTCAAGTAGATACTGATTCTTAAATCTGTAATTAATATCATACTGAATGGAATTTAAATTTTAATGTTTACTAATGAGCCATTAAAACTGTCATAAACACAAACAAAATTAGTATCATTGAATAGGTTTTTTCGATGCTTTTTAAAAGAGGTGTCGCTTGCCGTAGGGTTCCAATTGAAATTATTGGTCACAATGACCTTGTGACGTCATCTTTGACGATTTCGTCATCTATCATCACTAGTAGGGAAGTTTATAACCTTTAATATTTACTTTCCAAATTTCACTTGTTTATGTATAATCGTTCCGAAAATAAGAGGGAGGGAGGGGTTTTTTGAGAAGCACTGTATATTGCAAGATTATGCATTTAATTAATATGAAAAGAAGAAATGAAGAAGATTATAAGGAAAGCGTCGTTAAATTGATGTGGAATCTTACCGCCAAACAATTGCAAGAAATGATGTTCAGCAAATTTAAGATTGAATTTGATCCATTTTCCGATATTGAATTTGTAGAAGCTCGATCTGCAAGTGATGGCTAGGCGTAGACAACTACAGAAAATCAATCAATTTATTTATCATAAAATATACATATAAATTCAATCACAAGGACCAAAGACAGATGCATGTTTATAACAAGTCACAAATAAATATCAAAATAAAATAAAATACCTGCCATTAGATTAAAATACATGATAAAAATTGAGAAATTTATCTCTACAGGAACATACTTTTTGGACAATATAGCATAATGAAAACTTTTTAACGAAAAATTAAACCGACGAAATACGGAACTGAAAAGTAAAAAATAAAATAAACCTTCTTAGTCTCAATAACTGAGCTCCTAAACTAATGTAAGTAACTAATTTTGAGTCGGCGCCAAATAAACAAGTAAATGAATTAGGTTAGGTGTAAAATGATGGCATCGAGTTGCGCGGTGACATTCTGATAATTTAATGATCTTCGTTGATTGTTTATTTGGCGCCGACTAAAAATTAGTTACTTACGTTAGTTTAGGAGCTTAGTTATTGGGACTAAGAAGGTTTATTTTATTTTTTACTTTTCAGTTGCGTATTTCGTCGGTTTGATTTGTTGTTGAAAAGTTTTTATTTTTAAATTTTTTGTGGCTGAAATCTACTAATTACTACCTACTTGTTTTTTGATTACTTTCAAAATACTTACTCACCCACCTTACTTCAACTATCACCAGTTAAATAATATTATTATCTACTTTTACTATTTGTTGTAATATTAATTATTTTTGTTGTTCTGGTTAGTTTATTTCATTACTTTGTATATCAATCCATCCTCCCATAGAATATAATGATTGTGACGGATGTGGAACTAAAATAATGACAGTAGCGATCTGTCATTGTCAACTACATATGTGTGTGCCAATGTTCACAAGTGAAAAATCAATTATTCCCTATTTGTCCACCCGTAAGGGTGGATAATTTCATTCGACATCCAAAAATGAGGTATACCCTATCTATTAAGATAAGAATCATCCAAATCGAAGAGCCCCAGTACAAAGTTATGCCTGATAGAATCGGTTAACGGACCAGAATTCAGAGGGTGAGTGATCAATATCCTTCATTTTGCTACCCTTAGGGGTGGATTTCATCTTTTGAATTCGGATGGGACCAATTTTGAAGTACACCCTATCCACTGAAGAAAGAGTTATCAGAATCGGACGTCCCAGTAAAAAGTTATGCGTGATCATACATAAAAAAAAATTATAAAAAAAAATATACGCGTCGACTAGAACCTCCTCCTTTTTGGTTTCGTCGGTTAAAAAGGTAGAAGACATGAATACCCAAGAGACAACGAAGAGAGTTAGTCATATATATATATATATATATATATATATATAATATGCTATATTGAATACAAATCAAATCAATTGCATATCGCGAAAATAACACAAGTACTCATCTATAGTGTGGCAGGCCTTCTGAACTAGCTGCTGTTTCAGTCTTGCTTTGAAAATATTTACATTGATTGGAACGGATCCTTCTGAGAGAAAATCAAGTTCTTCAGCATTATCTAACGAAGATTATAATAGAATTCTTGACATGTGGGACGAGGACACGACAGAAGGTCTTCAACGCAAGTTTTTCCACGTTTCTTCCCGGAAACTGGCCTGGCGAGGTGGTGAAGAATGTTCAGCTAGTGTTACATACTTTGTGGAGGAAAAAGATAGCAAAGGAGGATTTACAGGCCGCATATAGTACAATCCAGCGTTCTCAAAGACCACCCAAGGAAAATCCAAGAAATTGGCAGAGAGCAAATGGTTGGTTCCTAAGTCTTTCAAACCTGAGGTATGTCCTGTTCGTCTTCATCAAAAACGAATCCAAAAAAGAGGTGATACTGTCACAACCGACAGATTATTTTCAACTGCTAATCGAAACTGAAAGCATCCACAGTCAGAGGGGTGGTACAAAAATTGCCCTGTCGGAAAAATACAATTTCTATGTGGTTAAAATCTGCTGCCACTGAAGCCGGCATTGATACCAAAAAAATGAAGTTTAATAACTAACCTTCTAAACTAATGTAGGTAACTAAGTTTAAGTTGGCACCAAACAAACAATCAATGAAGATCACTATATTACTTTAAAGAAATGATCAAATCAAAATAACATGAAAATGCAACGTGAAACAATAACATTCCAAAAATGCGCTCTCCGCGTGACCACTTGCAACGACGTGTGCTCTCACGTGTTTGCCCGTTCGGATTACTGTCTCGCTGATGTTGACTTCGAGAACGCTCGGCAATTTCGGGCGAATGGACGCGCCGCTGCCGCGAACCCCGCGGCCATCATTTTACTTACATTAGTTCAGGTGCTTAGTTATTAAAACTAAAAAGGTACATTTTATTCATTGCTTTTCAGTTTCTTTTTCCGTCGGTCTCAGTTTTTGTTAAAAACTTTTTATTGGGATGAAAATCCACCAGCTCCCAACGATATTTGAATCATGCCCGAATACTAATCGCGCCCAAAGTGTTATGTAAACATTGGGGTCCCAAATACTCGTTTTATTAGAACAAACGACGTAGAAAGTATGCAAATTTTATGGAAAAATATACATGCCCCTTATTCGACAAGGGTCAAGTACAGGATATGAGTGAGCGAGACCGGTAAATTTTCGGAATGATAATGGAATACATATTGAAATCCATTCAGGAAAAATACAATCACGTAGTAGGATTACTCTACAACGTGATACAACTGTTGAGGGATTTTCCTCTCCATACATTTGATACATGGTAGATTTTGGTGGACCAGCACCACTAAGGGCAAGCCCAGAAACTTGATGAAGTACAATTGCTGGCTTGTCTAGAAATGACAGGTGCTATGAGGACGACTCCTGCCAGAGCTATTCGCTGTGTGCAAGACTGGTAATGCCCTCTAGTGACTCGATTGCTGAAGTTTTCCTGTTTTATTTCCAATACTATGTAATATTTTTTTTTTTAATTTCCGAATAATCTACCACGATGTAACAATGTTGTGCTCACTACTAGTTCCAGATGAATCGAAGTTTTTTTCTGTCAAAGAAAAAAGTAGGTAAATGATAAAAAATATTTGAATTGATACGATAGTTCACCGCTTGGAGGCTATGCATGTTAAGTTATAGATATTTTGAATATCATAAAGTAATGCCACTTCTGTGTACTTTTAGTTACGGCAAGTAATGTGCTTGCAGGTTAGTGTACTAAGGTCGCAGGTTCGTAAGGTATTGAAAACATAAAGAAGTGATGGAGCCAAGTAGTTTAACAAATTTAAGAAAGAACCCATATAACCCTGACGAGAAACCACTAAATAACATCAGATTCAACGCAAAACTATCTAATGAAATTCTCAAATGATATAATAATCAGAAAAGGAATGAGGTTCACAATTTTACCGGAAAATGGGATCCCACTTCAATTTTCATTCAAAATCCGTATTTGGAGGTTATTGGGGTCGGGATTATGAATTTTCATTAAAATTCAAAATTAAGATGGCGGCTTCAAGATGGCGGACGAGTTTTGTAATTATGGTCCGATTCGATTCAAAATTGATATGTGGGGGTTTTTGGGGTCGAAGATCATGATTTTTTCGTCAAATATTATGAAATCAAAATGGCGACTCCAAGATGGCGGACGATCTATATGATTATGGTCCGATTCTATTCAAATTTGGTATGTGAAGGTTTCCGGGGCCGGAGATTATATATTCATGGAAGTAAATCGTGAAAGTAAAACGCGTTTCACTTTCACGATTTGCTAGTCAGGCTTGCCACTCCTACGGAGAGGGAATCTTCTATTTAGAATCCTATCGAGGTGGGTGATGTATGGAGTGTTACTTTCTGTCACTAGGTACCGCCAGTTAAAAGTTATCTTTTCCGGCGTACCTATAGATGTTATAAGCTCGATGATGATTTTGTTCACGTTGTGTCTCGCTTCGGCCAGAGCTCTTCGGATCTTTGACTGGTGACTACTCCGTACTGATGAGGGCCAAAAAGCCTGAAACCGGTATGCGGAACGTTAGGCGAACACGACATGGATTGAACATAATCGAGCTTATCAGAAAGAAACATTTGCAATCAATTTCCATTTATATGAAGGTTTGCATGGATTTTCAGGTGGATATCATTCACCTTTCTGCGTGTTATTTGCTAGGAAAGTAGTTGTTTTTCCCCTGTGATCTACCATTTTATGGTTCAATTTATATTGAATCTTTGTGTGAAAATAGACTGTGTACTTCAATTTTTCAATTTTTCAATTTTAAATATTCATGATCAAATTCCATAAATTCAAGATGGCGGCTCCAAAATGGTGGACAAGTTTTGTGATAATGGACCGTTTCTATTCAAAATTGGTATGTTGAGGTTTTTGGGGTCGAAGATTATGAATTTAGTCGAAGATTATGGATTTTTCGTCAGAATTCATGTATTGAAGATGGCAACTCAGGATGGCAGACGAGCTAATCTTTAGATGGTCTCCTCATTGAAGAACTAGATAGCTCAGAACTTACAGGAAAAAAGCCTCATAATGACGATGCATTGACAAAAATGCATAGATCAAGGCGTACTTACTTAAAAGCACAAAATAAAATAATAATTAAAAAAACCTCTTTAAAGTCAAGCTCTTATTCAAATCCGCTGGAAAGTTGAAAATAATTGCTTTTGATGTGCGATGTAGGATCTTCCGTGAGTTATAGATTCAAAAGCTTGCCGCTTTTGTATTCGAACTGAAAATTTTGCGCGACAAGCTCTTGAATCTACAGTATCCGTCATAAAGTTGGCTACATATGGAAAAAAAAATTGTTATTGAAATTTCTGAAAAACCCTAATGGCGGTTTGTTTCTGCATGTCTGACAACTGAAAAATCCGTTATGACTTATATCAAGTGACCTGATTTGGCGGGAGTTTCAAAAAAAGTTGTCTGTGGTGCCGAAAAATGGGTCAAATTGACAAGATATCGAAAAAATTTATTGAAAAAATGTATTCTCGAGGAATCCAACGAAAACCCCATGTACCAATTTTGAACCAGATTGAAAAAAAAAAATACCATTTTAATCCTCCACCCTCACTAAAAAACATTATACATTCCTGTTTCATCTGGAAACAGCTCAAATAACATGAATCACATAAGTTTTGGTCAAAACTGATTAGACATTTTGCGGGAGATTAATTATGAAAACACGATTTGGTCTGGTCACTAGGTGTAGTCATGCCCTGTATATTGATGCACATCCTCAATCCGTGAATAAAATTTAAGCCAACTAATATTTGTTAATCAATCTCAACGATACATTATTCATCCTCATTGAATTTAGTATTGTTTAGGTGGATGTGGAGAAATAAAAAAACTCAATAAACAAACAATGTACAAATTTTCAATATTCTACGTGACCACCTTCGCGCTACATGCAAAGCATTGTTCTGGAAAACATTTCGCGGCAAACATTTTCTAACATAGTTCTGTAGATCAGTGCTGCACCATTCCTTATACAAATTTCAGAATTTTCTATATTTCGGAATGGGCGTTGTTCATAAACATTGCTTTTCAGGTAACCAACATCAAATTTAGCAAGGATAAATAATGTATTATTAAGTTTTGATTACAAATATTAGTTGGCTCAAAATTAATTTACGGGTTGAGAATATTGAATAAGCTCATGTGCATCAATATACAGGGCATGACTACACCTAGTGACAAGACTAAGTCGTGTTTTCATAATTAATTTCCGCAAAATGTCAAATCCACAAATATTTGATTAGTTTTAACCCAAACTTTTGTGATTTAGCTTATTAAAGCTGTTTCCAGATAAAACAAGAATGAATAATGGTTCTTAATAAGGGCAGAGGAAAAAACTGGTATTTTTGATGTTTTTTTCCTTATGGATCAAAATTGGTACATGTGGTCCTCGTTGGATTTCAAACACATTTTCTCAATAATTTTTTTTCGATATGTTGATAATTTTACCCATTTTTCGGCACCAGCGACAACTGTTTTTAAAACTCCCGCCAAATCTGAGGTCACGTGATATAAGTCGCAACGGATGTTTCAGTTGTCAGACATGCAGAAACGAACCGTCATTAGAGTTTTTCAGAAATTTCAATAACAACTTTTTTTTCCATATGTAGCCAACTTTATGACGGACACTGTATATATATATATATACATATATATATATATATATATATATATATATATATATATGTATATATATATATATATATATATATATATATATATTGTAATGTTATGATGAATTTTTTTAAATATAAATATTGTAATATTTTTGCCCTGCGTTTTTGGGTGCCAATTGTTATGTTATGATAAATTGAAAAATATAAATTGTTTTTATTTAATGAATGAAGCTAATAGTTTTTGCTATTCTTTGTGAACCAAATTGATATGATATAGATAGATATTTTTGCCCTGTATAATAATTTGTATGTGGTAATAATAATTGCCAACAAACGTCACTTTTCTCTCGTCACGTAGCTGACAATTGTTATTCCTTTTCTCACCACAGCTAGCACAGTTGGTACGCCCTCATCTCAAGATAGCCGGTTCAAAGCAATTTAGCCCTTATTTGATATGTCAAACTCAAGTTATTCAATGGTCGTAGGTATGTTTGTTGATCATTGTGAAAGAACAAACAACAAAATATCAAAAACTATTATCTCCTTCATTCAGGAAGACTTAAAATACCTGGCCTACGAGAAATAACTTATACTAGTGGAAATATACAAATATTCACGGATAATCATAAAATTGAAATCATGGATAGATAAACAGAACCTCACTTTTTCCGTGAGAGTAAAGTTTTCTGTTATTGTTCAAAATAAGGTGAAATAAAGTTCTTCAGATGTGAAAAACATCATTGGTGAAACAGTTCAGGACCGAAAATGCACTATTAAAGTTTTAAGATGGAGATGTCGGTGTTTCAAGATATGCCCTGAAACTGGATACCTTGTCACAACAAGCGCTATCAGGAACTCCAATACCATAACTCAGAAACCATACAGATGCGGAAATCAGCTTTGGAGACGTGGAAATGATATATAATTAAGGTAATACTGGTTTTGCTCTTCAAATGTTGGAATTCTTTCAATTTTTGTTCTCTCAAAATGTTGCGTCCATTCCCATCTAATTTTATTTTCAATCTCCTCGTTGGTTTTGTTTGTTGTTGCCTCGATACAAGTTTCCCTTCCTGTTTTCCCATTTGAATTTTCAAATTCGCGCACTAAATTGTCACATTTCACTGTTTAGGTTTATCTTACTCAATTCATATATCCAACTATTTTTCCATATTTAGTACTATTTACAAATTCTAATAATAATTGCTTATGATATCAACCAATTGCTATTCCTTCACAATTTCCAATTTTTACCTATGACCATCTATTCTCTGATTGGCTATTATCATGAAGACGTTTGCTGTTCTACCATTGGTTACTTTTAGTTATCTCCAATTTCATATACTGTATGTTTCAAATTTATAAATGTGTTGATTACTTTTTATTCATGCAAATTTTGTAAATTTAGACTTTTTGTTGTTTTTTTTCCAATTATGGTTTATGATCATTATGACAGTGTATGAAATTGATTGTGTTATATTATTTTGACATTTTTATCTATCCATATTATACAAAGGCTTATAAATAAATAGAACTTCAAAAGTTATTCAAAAAAATCTCTTGGAACTAATAACTATTTAGTAATTATTTTTGTTTTTTGGGTTTTTTCCTTTTAAACCTTCAACTGGCATAACATAACATAACAATATATATATATATATATATAGTTATATATATATATAGTTAAATGCTTTTTTCCAATATTCTATTTCCACAATACTAATATGGCCTTCACATTGAATGATTCTTCAATTGTCAATACAACAATGAACTGCCATGGATTTCTGAGTATCCTCCAAAGGAATTGATCTAAGTGGAACGAAATACCCAACGTTGAACAACCCTTATAGTATAAAAATAACTCCGGACCCAATTTCCACAATGCTCTTCAAGCAATTTCCTCAAGGGTAAATATAATTTGGAAGTCGACTCCAGTTGAAATATTTCACAAAGACACGAACTTTATTATTAGTTCGATCCAGAGCAGGTACTGATATGAAGTTTCTACCCATTCTGGGACATTTATCTCTCCTGACATCCCACATAACTTCTCTGCTCTCCTCAACATCCATTTTGTTCAGACCTGGATTCATTAATCTTCTTCTGGAGATGATGAAATATGGTTGAGTTCATTGACATCTTTTATTACTGGTGGCAAGAACGAATTTATCCTTTCCATGGTTTGTATCATCCATATTGGATTCGATATACAGGGCGAACAATAGTATTTATTTTTCCAATTGGACAAAGTAGATATGTGAAGGAATGGTCAGACATAGAGAAACATTACGCCACTCGAAACAGAACAATATAGCAGATATTCTATAGATTCATTCTATCACACGTCAGAATATTCATCGAAAGAATAAAAACAATTTTTCTTGTGGCAATATATTATAGATCGTCAAACCGCAATAGGCAGGCCAGTTTTGCGAAAATCTATGATAATTAAACGGAATCTGGAAATTAATTTTTGCCGTTTATTTACATTATTTTTATTCCGAGTCAGTTTGGTTTTGTTCGTGAAAATGAAAGTGCATATTTAAGTGTACATAGAAAAAAGTGTCAGCATATGATATCCGACAGGAGTAGGTTGAAGGAACGCCTGATACTATTCTTCATATTCTTTTTTGCAGAGTGAACACGTCATTAACAGAAATGGAGTTACCCCACAAACATATACCATACCTAATTCGGGATGCTACCTGAGAGTGGTACAAAAATAATAGCTAAGGCTCCTCCAAGAATTGTTTCAGATTTATGAACAAATAACAGAAGGAGTTCAATCTCTTGTTCAATTATACAGGGTGATTCACGACGAATTGTACATAGTCTAACCATAAGTACTATGGACCGAGGCCATTTCATATCTGGTATCAAAGAATGCCTTGTAGCGTTTTTGACGGATATACCGGGTGATATTTGAAAATATGTGCATTTTTCTACGTTAAATATCTCTAAAAGTAAAAAACTCAGACATATGAAATTTGGCACACTGAGTATGCTCCATGAGCTCAATAAAATGGGTTTTTGGAAAAATTCAATTTTAGGTCCGAACTTATTTTTTTTAGATTTTTATTGCAAGGCAGATCAGACAATTTTTATTTTCTCACTTCAAAGCTTAAGGACGATACTAAGAAACAGTTTTATGAAAAATTAAACGTGGAAGTTTTTGTTTTCTGCAGAAAAAAAAACTTTTAAAAATAGTATAATTTTTACGGATCCACATTCTGCTTATGACTGAAGCGGCACTACATCGATAGCACATCATCATTTTTCAACAAAAATCATATTACTCGATATAAAGTATTATTCTATCAACCGTTCAGATTCCAGGGCAGTTTTCATTTATTTTTTCACGTTTTTATTGATCCTGTAAAAACAACTCGCTGTAAAGCGAGTTGAACAAATTTTCTTTCTGTCACGTCAAAGCGGGTGATACTAACCGAAATAAAAAAACGCTGTTTGGCATACATAGAAAGAAACCATTACTTTTGAAAACCGTGCAAATGCAGGTAGGCTTTGAATTCGCTTTGAAAAACAAATGAAAAAACGGTTGACTGAAGCTGGGGCGTTCATTTTGACAGTTTGAGTTGGTTCTTTAGCACGATGCCTCGTCAGTTTACTCACGCAGAATACGCAGATACCATTTTTGTATACGGATATTGTCATGGAAAAACCAGAGCAGCAGTCAGGGAATACCGGAGAAGAGTCCCACATAGAAGAGTCCCGAACCACCAAACGTTTAACAACGTTTTCACGCACCTGCGAGAAACGGGAAAATTTCCTTCTGGTTCTGCAGAACGTGGTGAGCGACTGACTGGGGATATTTTAAGAAATGGTTAATCAAAATGATAAGATAAGTACCCGGCGAATATCCAGCATTTTGCACATTTCTCAGTCCACAGTTTTCAGGACGTTGAAGAAAGATCTCCTCCATCCCTATCACCCCCAACTGGTGCAGAGACTGCATCCGGGAGATAATATTCCACGTTTGCGATTATGAAGGTGGATCTTTGCAAATAGAAGATACATTTATCAGACATTGTTTTGCCATGAAGCCCAGTTCACGAAAGACGACTTAAACAATTCCAGAAATAATCACAACTGGAGACATGAAAATCCACATGTAATAAAGCAAACTAGATCTCAAGTTAGATTCTCTGACAACGTTTGGGCAGCAGGTATCATCGGTAATAAATTACTGGGTCTTTATTTTTTCAACGATAGATTGGATGGGCAGGAATACCTTGATTTTCAGGAGAATGTTCCCCCTGTTCTTCTGAAAGATGAGAAAGTCGATGTGAGAGATATGAGATTTCAACACGATGGAGCAGGACCCCATTACACCAGTTTCTCAATCAAAACTTTCCCAATAGATGGATGTGACCTGGTGGGCCGATTCCCTGGCCGGCGAGATCATCTGACCTTACCCCATTAGATTATTATTTGTGGGGCGTTTTGAAAAGCATAGTCTATGAGGTAGAGATCACAACAAGAGAACAGCTACGTGAGAGAATGATTGAAGCATTGCCCTTCATAAAAAGGCATCCAGATCAGATAAAAAAAGCCGTAAGGAATATCTTGAAAATAGAAAGGAAGTGCCGGAAGGCGAATGGATGGCATTTTGAAAATAAACTCAAATCAGATTGAGTCTTTTTTAAGTAGTGTCTATTTAATATGTTATTGTTAAAGTTGAGTCAACTGAATTAAATTTTCTTTAAAACTGAGTTTAGTATTTGTATGTATGTAATTGCACCCACTCTCCGTTCAATTTTTCAAAATAACAGTTCTGGAAGTTGGCTGTAAAACATTTTCATGTGTTTCTTATGGTGGACGGTCATCAGCAAACTTAAAAAAATTGTCCCGTAGAAAAATAAAACGGAGTTTAGTTCCATCTTCTACATTTGATCGGCTGCCATCTTTATTGGATACGACATTCAAGGTTTTGTTTTACCTGCAGGATAGAAATCAATTGAATTTTAAATATTTTACGTTGATCTTCTTTAATTAATTCTGCTCAAGTAGGTACTTGGTATTAGCCATCCTCCAATGTGACAGGGTATCGTTTTCACAGAACCAATTAAAACGTTAAAAAAACTCAGTTAGGACCTGTAATATCATTCTTTCATTCGAGTAAGTAATACTTTCCTAACGATTTTATTTTAAATGAATGTGTTTTTACGAAGTAGTGCTGTATTAGTCATAGTAGAAAAACATAATTTGCACTGTTTTCAAAAGTAATAGTTTTTTTCTATGTATGCCAAACTGCGTTTTTTTTTATTTCGGTTACTATCATCCGCTTTGACGTGACAGAAAGAAAATTTGTTCAACTCGCTTTGCAGGGTGTTGTTTTTACAGGATCAATAAAAACGTGAAAAAATAAATAACTACGGCCCTGGAATTTCAACGGTTGATTGGATAATACTTTATATTGAGTAATATGAATGTTCCCCATGATTTTTGTTGAAAAATGATGATGTGCTATCGATGTAGTGCCGCATCAGTCATAAGCAGAATGTGAATCCATTAAAATTATACTATTTTTAAGTTTTTTTTTTTTTGCAGAAAACAAAAATTTTCGCGTTCAATTTTTTTAACTGTTGCTTACTATCGTCCTTAAGCTTTAAAGTGAGAAAAATGAAAATTGTCTGAGCTGGCTTACAGGGTGTTGTTTTTCAAAAACCAATGAAAATCTAAAAAAAAACTTAGTCCGGACATGGAATTAATTTTTCATAACCCATTCCATTGAGCTCAGGAAGCATACTCAGTGTGCCAAAATTCATATGTCTGAGTTTTTTACTTTTAGAATTATTTAATGTAGAATAATCAATATATTTTCAAATATCACCCTGTATATCCGTCAAAAACGCTACAAGGCATTTTTTAACAGCAGATATGAAATGGCCTCGGTCCATAGTACTTATGGTTGGACTATGTAAAATTCGTCGTGAATCACCCTGTATAAAATGATTTTTGCAGTTATCATTATTATTGACCACCAGATACAGAAATGTGTTTTCATTTGTATTGTTAATCAATACCTAGTCAGTTACCTAGTCAGAATTCCAAGATTTTTCAAGTGTATCATCAGCATACATCATCAATTTTAATTGTGCTGCACATAGAATTTTATTGAGGTGTATGTACTATTGTATCCTCTGTCATATTATGAGAATTTGTATTTGTGATATTTCTCTCATGTAAGCCATACGCTAAATAAATAAATCAAGGTATCATCAGCATACAACGTTACATAGGTCTCTGTTGAGTGTGCTTATCAAGATCATTGGTGTACAACATAAATAGAATTGGGGAGTTCAAAAAAATATTTTTCCATCTGATATCCTAAAGTACAACGCGTATCCAACTGCGTCGGTTTGATTCTATCCAAGTGGAAATCGCCAGTTATCCCTCAAGTGGAACGACAGTCAGCACGAATTGTAAACACCGGCCTGAAATTATTTTCCATAACAAAAGGGTTCGACTGACGCCATAAACATTCAATTGCTGCTCGTTCAGTGTTTGAGAGTTTATTGCTGAAACAAACAGAACAATTCGCCTGCAGGGATCGTGGAAATATTCGTTGGGGACTTATTAGTTCGTGTATTTGATAAGTTGAATCAGCCTGGAAACGAGGTGGAGCTTGGAAAATTTGTTTCGGGGATTATTTGTGATTTCAGTCTGTCCACTTGAAAGGACTACTCTGATGGTATTGGTGGGATGGCGGTCAGATAATGTATTTATTTATTTCGATTTGGGATACAAACAGGTTGGAACCCTGTACAGTATCCACTAATACATGAAGTAACTCAGATTTTCAACTAGTAGAGCTAATAAACTAACATATTAATAAACACAATGTTAGACAGAAAAATGTATTTTGTAGTGGTTTTAAAAAGATTGACGATACCCAATCCATAATGTTAAACAGAAAAAAATTGTTTGGTAGAAGTTTTGAAAAGTGAGAATGATAAACATGATAAGTCTATTTCGGAACAGTATTTGTTAAAGCTATCACTGAGACGAGGAATGGGGGCGTTTTGACCCAAATTACTATTTCTATGAGGTACACTGAGAAAAGTTATATTTCTATTGTTTCTAGGAGGTACATGTATTGAAACTAAGTACAGGAGTTGGGGTGCATCTAAGTAATTCTTGAGGATTATAATCTCCATCCAATCACCAGTTTGAAAATCTGATGAATCTATTTTGGATTCTTTCAAGTTTCATTTTGTGGAGGTTATAGCGTGGATTCCAAATGACGCTTGCAAAACTCAACTTGCTGTGTACTTATGCGAAATGAAGGGATTTCATTGACTTTTGTGAGTAGAAGTTTTTACATATTCTACTGATACATCCTCACTTTTTACTGCACTTGGTAATAATGTATTCACAATGCACTTTGAAGCTCAGTTTATTATCGAATATCACACCTAGATCCTTAATTTGACCAACCCTTCCTAGATTTCCACCCTGCAGATTGTAATCAAATTCAAACAGTTTCAGATTTCTCGAGAAAAAGAAAGTCGAACATTTACTCAAGTTGGGAAATAGCCTATTAGAGCAACAGTAACAGTAGTGATAAAAACGGAGGAGGTGCGACTGACTATTCAAGCAGTCTAAATATTATTCAACTTTGGCAAATATTTTTAGGTCATCGGCATATAGTAGAATTTGAGAAAATTCAAAACATTTTTTTACATCGTTAATGAATATTAAAAATAATGAAGGCCCCAAGTGGGTACCTTGCGGTACACCTGATGTTACATGGGTGATGATTTATATCCGTTTACGGTTACTATTTGTGACCTGTTATATTCATAAGAAGCGAACCATCTTAGCAGATTCTTATGTACACCGACTTCAGCAAGTTTAGAAATGATCCATTTTATCGAAAGCCTTGCTGAAGTCCGTCTAAATAGAGCCAACCTGAACCCGATCGTCCATAGAGTCAGATATGTATTGGGAATATATCATTAAGTTGGTTTCGATTCCCTCTTTAGCAAAAAAACCATGTTGTTCCTCAATGATAAGGCCTTTCACACTTCTGAACAATTAATGATAATAATAATATTCATTTGCATCAGTAATACCTACAATAATAAATAATCCTAGTAATAATTTGACATAATATCAAGTAATAGTACTCTGACAAAAACAAATAAGGAGAAAGAACACAAAGCTTTCGCTGTCCGTTTCATATTCCATTTATTCATTCATGCGACATTAAAACCTATAGTATTAGAATTTTTAATGAGACACATACATATAATGAATGCACACATACATATACATAGATACATTCCACACATACATACATATATATTTACATAGATATACATGTAATACGGTATTGAAACAGGAAAAAATATTTTATTGATCATATATAAGGCTTTCTTAAAATTTACTGAATGAACGTAGTTTGCTTATTCCTCTATAGTTGATGGCTTCACTTCTTTCTCCAGAATTTTTATATATTGGGATCAGGTAAGCAACTATCCAAATTTTTGGGAACACGCCCTCTGCAAGTGATAAAATGAATAGGAACGTAAGTGGAACATATAAACTATTTGCACATTTTTTTATAAAATAATTCGGAATATTATCAAATCCTAAGTGAGCTCTGCAAAAGGTGCAAAGCAAAAGTGATAACAGGTGGCGTTCACAGGTTTCAGGTGAAATCGTCGTTTAATTATTATGAGAAAAATGAGGAATTTTTTGACGCCATTAGCACCCTGTAGTTCCATAGTAAGACCTCTAGGACATATGTTCATATGAAGTTTTGTTTTTCAAAATGGACCCAAGAATAACTTCCTTGATATTAGCATGTTATCAAGAAACACCCTGTATATTATAATTATTATATGCTGCTGTCATCAATATAACAGACGTATTCAAAATAAAAACTGGTCCATTCTTTCTCCTCCAAATTATTCAGACACACCTCCAGAGTCACTCATTCAGGAACTGACGAGGGAAAATTCGTCAAAACTCCGTACATTCAGAAAACATGCGGTTTCAGTAGGAGATTTAAGCCGGTTCTGGGTCTCCCCCCACCACTATGACGTCACGTGTGACCTTGAATAGTTGCAGGTGTGCAGTGTGTGTGTGTTTGACCTTGAGATTTGACTTTGAGATTTGTCATTGAGTTTTGATATTGGGTTTGGTCGACTTTGAGATTCGACTTGACCTTGAATATGCCTTATTAACATTGTTTTGATGTTTTTTTACTTTTTGGAGAATCCCCTCAAATTGTACTCTCCAAGCGAGGAGGGCGTTTGTCCTGTGAGAGAGCTAAGAATGAACTGCGATTATTGATGAGTGCGCTGAATGTCAAGAGAATCCCCTCAAATCCATACAGATTGCGCATCGCATCGGACTTGTTGTATGGTGGGGGTATTTCACTGAAATATTCCAGGAGAAGAGTATTTCGAATCAGTGTCTCCTCCAGTGATCTATTGAAAACAAGTCGGTGAAATGTATTCGTGTGATTGTGGTAAAGATTTCCTCGAAGTGATAATCTACGTCGACATCAACGGAAACTTGCCAGGAGGTCCTTCAGTGAAACGAGTTAAATTGAACAATGGCGATGACTCACCACCTGCACCACTCTATACATGTATTGTTGT